>VSDK01027174.1:31160-90992 GCA_009767595.1 Symbiodinium kawagutii | reverse complement strand
ATCGGAAGACCGAGTTGGAATTACAAAAGAAGGTGGGGTTTCTAGCCCATTGCCCCATATCTAATGCATTTATGTGCTAAATCATGATTGCATCATTGCAATCCATTTATAGACACAGTGGACCAGCTGCGCATGAGTTTGTCTTGATTTACAACCAATCGTTGGGGTTGCGTTCGGGAGGCCCTTGAAGACCAAATCGCTGCTCTTACCGGTCAAGCCGATGTGGCAATGGCACCAGAGGTATCTGATCTGAACGCTGGCTGCATCACCTTGTCAACTTAACATTTGTTTCTAATGGTAACCTTGTTTGGCTACATCCCAGGTGTCTTCGGAAGACATAGCGGAAGCAGACACCCTACCCGCATCTTGACGTACAAATTTGCAATGCCATCACAACATGCAGGTAATAATATTCAACACCATCAGACTTATGGGTTGATTGAGTTGCTTGAGGCATCAGAAGAGGAGCTCAACAGCGCAAAGAGGCCTGCGCCAGCTTCTACGAAGACAACGCCTGTGAAAGGGCTCGCTGCTGCTGCGAAGAAGACCCGTTCTGGTGAGGCGGGATTGAATTGTTGGTTGTGACTGCGGAACATGATCAACATATTATATATATATATATATCTATATATATTGAAATATATGTACATATACAATTATATATATATATATACATATGTATGTATATATTTAACCATATATATATATATATATATAGATGTGGATTGCAACTTAAGCCAGGGTAAAAAAATCTTCCCACCAGATTTCATAGTGTGAAGAATTGTTTTGGTCCCCTAAATAGTTTAGCATTGATGCTTCACTCATTGACAAACAATGAGAAGTAAACACACCTGTACATGTACATATTTTCTGAAACTTCCATCCATGCAGTATTTATGTTGGTGACTTCGAACCACTAGCTCACGTGGTCACAGCTACGGGGGATCAAAGGGGATTCAATACCATATATGCAAATATCAGTATAAATATAAACATATGTGTATATATATTTATTTAATATATATCCGAATATATGCATATATAGATTTAAAGATATATTTACATATATATATATGTAAATTATTAATATTCAAAAAAATACATGCGCATTGAGATACATTGCTTCAAACCTTCTATATATATAAGTATGATAAATAAAAATATTTACGTAATTATACTTATAAATGCTATTCTGGGATCACTAAGTTTTTTTCCCCAGGGCTTATTCGGTGGGAAACGTTTCGTCCAGGATAGCTCTTCGGAAGATCGGCCCACGGCTGCAAAGAGCAAGGCGTGCCCCAAGGACACTGCTGCCAACAAAGATGCGCACACAGAGTTATAAATATATGACATATCTTTTTCTAAACACAAACTTAATATTATGCGATGTTTTCAAACAATGTTTTGGATACGTAGAGGCTCACTATATGGTCACTAACATATCATATATATATATGTATATATTTGCATTTGATATTCACACACATGTTGATACGTAAAGTCTGTTCATGTGCAAATGTACAAGATTTTCATATATATATATATATTTAAATATGCGTGTGGGTGCGTATGGGAACATGCATATCTAAGCAAAAGGTTAAGTTCTGGCTGCTTGGGATTACCAACCTGTAATTGAGCGTCATTTTTTTTTGATATGTAACCGGTTTATGGCGGGCTAGAGTGGGCCATGCATTTTGCAGATTCGCAGGACTATGCAGACCCTGTGGTTGCAAATCTCCAAGCTCAACTTGATCAGGCATTGGCTACTATCAACAAACTTACTCTTGGTTCAGAAGGAGGCACCCCCATGAGTCACAAATCTCCGAGCACTCAGACACCCAGCAGTGCTGCCAAAACGACTTCTCCAAGCCCGAGTGAGTCTGTTGCAAAAGTTCCTTAACTGATTGTTAAATACCAATATTTTGAGATACCATATTTGCATGCTCCTTTTACTTTCATGATATGCTCAAACACGTCCATGTATTTATATATTTATTATTAAAACAATTTGGCCTGATAAACTGCCAAATGCATAAATGCAAACATATATGTGTGTGTGTGAGATACAGGTCGTGCTTGCCAGTGCCAAGATGAAATGCTGTTCATGCCCCTAGACCTGTGCCACTGCACGCTTGTACATACCCTGAGGCTTCTACTATGGATGAGGATGAAGAGCACAAGACAGCTTTGAGGCGCTACCGCATGGTTGATGCCAGACTCCGCCGCCTTTGTGAGGTGAAGGGAACGACCGGCAAGTGCGGAGTGCCTCAGAGCATCCATGAAGCTTGGAAGAAGGGCGGACAAAGTCGCGATGACTTGAGGGTTCTACTGGAACGCTTTGACCTGGATAAGGAGCACCGTTTCGATCTAGTTACATTACTTTTCAAAGACAATCGGTATATCAACGCAATGTTTGTCCAACCATTTCATATATATATATATATATATATATATTATTGTAAAGCCATTTATATTTATATATACATATATATAGCTGATCAAGTCCCACATGTTTAATCACAGGAGAAGTTCATTGCCAATGTCACAAAGATCATCGAACGCAAGATCGAAGATGCAGCGAAGAAGAAAGCCGGATGGTTTACACCAGACATGATGCGTTCTGAATTGAAGTGGAGTGGGTGCCATGACTCAATACTGGCCATATCCCTTCACCATGAACATTTGCATACTGTTAACAAATTTGTTGGGTATGATGATGTGCATTTTATAAACATATGTTTGCATATGGGTGGGCCCTTTGCGCCAGCGCGCTGTTGCTCAGGTCATACATAAAGGACGCCATAAGCTATTGCAAGAAGCATGGCTTAGTCAAGAAACTTGGTATATATAAGGGTTGCAGCTCCATGGGGAAACCTCCGATTGTACAATTGGTATAACTGACCAGCCACTGCTTTGGAATCGACACAAGGAGTGACAAATACAGCTCCAAAGTCTACAAGTATTACGTCGAATATTCCGACAAGACCTCCCACACCAAACGCCACACCGAGATTGAGCGGCAGGAACAAACTGGCGAGGTGCTTTGTGATATGCCTGCGTCGCTGTTGGCAACAAATGCATTTGAATGTTGGATCTCTACATGTATACTTGCCCCCTATATATATATATATATAGATAGAATCACATGTAAAGGGAGAAAACTGAATAGCTATCAATGGCTCATTGCAATGACAATTGGAAAAACAGAACCTGTTTCCCAAACTCTTTTAAATTGCAAGGCTTCATCGGAAGTCCAGCTTCGTGGTGGTTTTCTGGATGTGGCAGCACTTCCGGCTTCAGAGGGTGATGGCAAGGGTGATGCGGAAGACTCCCCTAGGCGTGCCCTTACCCCAGAAGAAGGTGACTCTTGGCAATGTATCTATATCATGCATGGCATATGCACAGGCATGTTTTTGTTTTGGAATCCATTTGTGGCAAAGAAACAAAGCATCCAAATTCCGATAACGAATTCATGTCAACTTCATGGTGTGGAACCCCTATTGGACTCGTAACCAACATCAGGAGATGGAGATGGAACAGAAGTTCGAAGATGGTATGCTTGCCAAGTTGTCCAAAATCACCGACTTGATTACGAGATTGGAAGGTTGGCAGGGACATAAGGACTTGTCCGGTGAGGAGAAAGGACGTGCCAAGAAGTATCTGGTCTCATACATGGAAACCATGATACCCAAAAACAATGACATGTTTCAGAGCAAAAAGGAGCCCCCATGATCATTGGAACCACCCGCGCCACTCAGGTGCACCACAGCCTTGGAATCGAAGCTCGACAATGCCCAGTCGTCCTTCGATAAGTTCGTTGAAGAGCGGAGCATGGCGAAAGATCGAAATCGCACTGATGAGACACTAAGCAGCTTTTTTACATATCATGAGACCCTATCTCCATTCATTCAATTAGTATATCTTTGCCTTTGTTTTCCTTCTTCACACCGCTCGTCCCATCGAACAAGGCTGATTTGCTCTATATATATATATATATTATATGGATGATAATACTAGCATCGCAGTACCTCAGGTAAACCTGTAAGTATATATTTAAAAAAACACAATGCTTTAGAAACATGATAAAACCTACACGGCTACACGGCAACTTTTTTAAACTATATCGATGCGTTACCCAAGAACACATTGTTCAAGAGGAAACTGTCCGTGTTTACCGGCATCACCCTTTATGTTTTGATCAAAACCACGTGCTGCAAACCTCTAGCTAAGGATTGCCAACAAGGTGAAAGACGCCATGAGGAATGCAATGGCAAAGCTTCTTATCTGCATTTGATCGTATATCGCACTGATGCTCGCATGGGTTGTATCCAAAAAAACCATCCGTGAATGCAATTCTATACATGGTCCAAATGAATTCCTTGTCACTATATCTGCATGGTGGCCAATATTTTTGTTTATCCATATATTGGTTGTGTATCTATCTCCAGGTGGTTGCATGCAAATGGCATCCGTCCCATGACATATAACTCCGTCTTTTCAAATGTAAGGCTATATATATATATATATATATTCATTTGTTTATTTATCTATTTATCTATCTATATATTTATGTTTATATAGTTCTTTTCAAAATGGAAAACATTAACATGTTTTGGTTCGTGGTAATTGTGTATGTTTTATTTTCATTATTTGCGTGCATATGAAAAAGTTTGTATGTATAAAAGTATATATATATATATATAGATTTAAAATATATAGCTATATATATTTACATACATGTAGGTGATTTGCATATAGAAACTGTATATATATACTTATAATATATACCATGCACATGCAATTGCAATTGCATCCCCAACAAGAACACTCCAGCCCCAGCCATTCCCAGCCGTGCTCAGGGCATCCGCGTTGGCTTCCATCGAGGCTCAGGGCAAGTGCCTGACTTGCACAAAGGTTGGGACGGTCAGGCAACAGTTTGTGTGGCAACATCACCCCGGTG
This sequence comes from Symbiodinium kawagutii, assembly GCA_009767595.1. Classification (NCBI taxonomy): domain Eukaryota; class Dinophyceae; order Suessiales; family Symbiodiniaceae; genus Symbiodinium; species Symbiodinium kawagutii. The sequence continues at coordinate 86,032 of VSDK01027174.1, read as the reverse complement.
CTCTCGGAACGTCACCCTGTTCTAGCTAAGGGCTTTGGAGAAAGCCTTCAAAAAGAAGGTCAAAGACTTGGAAAATGAAGAGGGCGAGTAGAGCACTGTTCAGTTGAACTAGTTGTCATTTTGCTTTCATGGCATGTGTTACAGCAACACAGCCAACCAGCCGAAATCATATCGATCGAAACATGGTCAAGCACCGTGGGGGATCAACGCGGTGGCAAGTCAGAAAAAAACAAATGCTGTGCGAATGACAGGGTTTGTTTTAAAATATGTTTGGTTCCTTATTAGCGGTGACACTCCTAACTGCTTGACCCTCAATGTCACTCATCGAACACCCGGCGCATCACCCAGACATTCCCGATGCTGTTGTGCAAATTCCTGGCCTCACAGAAATTTGCCAACCAAAGCATGCCAGGTCCAGAGCCTGAATTGCACGGTTTCGCGAGAATGGTGGGAAACGGTGTCGGGTCCTTGGAGGTCTGGGAAGCAGTTTCCGTTTATCTGGGGCTTTAATTGGGTGATCATAGATGTAGACATATATGTAAATACATTTACACATACACACAATATATGTATACATCTATATATATATATATAGATATACATTAATTTCATATATACATATGTTTTTAGTCAGTTTCATACATATATAATTATATATTGTGTAAACACGGTCATACACACAGGCTCATGTATTTGCATGGTCTTATAGATGTACGAATTGGCCACTAAACATTCCACACGACAAATGCAAATGCTCACATGCATCATGAACCAACATGGACTTATATGTTGATTTCCGCAGCATTTAACAATTCAGGCCACTGCAGCTCCATCTACATTTGTGTATATGGCCACTAGCTTCCTAGTGCGACAGTGTTGCTGACCCAATGGCGTGGAATGATGGTAGACCTGAGCCCTGCATCTATGAAGAGGAACTACGTGATCTTTTGACTTATACTTGTCCCATCACTGGCCTCAAGCGATGCCCTCCATCTCCATCTTCGATTGGTAAAGAAAATGTGCCGATGAAGAAAATCAGGATTTCCAACTGGCTTTGATTGTGTAAGTTTTCTCGTTTGAATAGTTAGTCTAATTTGATTGGGTCTGCTATAGCTGGTTTCCATGGATAATTATTGCAAATAACCAAATGTTGAGTTGATCCCTGCTCCCTTACATCCCAGGACTGAACTAGCATTGCCGCAAAGCTGTTGGAAACCATATGACGAACCAGTGCGTGCACACTCGGACATCAAAGTGCCTCATTCACTATTTGAATATTTGTTTAGTAAAAGGTTTTTGTTTTGGCTGACTTTCTTTTCTTTGGATATGTATAACATGTTAAACAAAGACTGGGGGTCAAACACACATTTACTTTCGATATGGGTTTTTGATTTTGACTTCTGGACAAGTAACCAACCATGCATGAGGTGGATTCAGATCGTAAACTGCGGGGACAACCCTTGCGTGAACTCAATGGGAACTCCAATGCATTGAGGAAGCAGGAGCTATTATTCTATGAGCATGGGATTGATGTTGTGTACATGCCAACGGCATCCCGGCAAAAAGCTACTGCAGGAACTATCCTACAAAGATGCCTTGGTGAGATCACCAATTTTCGAAACCGATTGAACCGGAACCTTTGCGTCTTTAAGGTGGGCATGACCAGCAACCCCATAGTCCGCTTTGCTTTCTACAAGGATGCCAACTATGAGCGAATGGCTCTACTTCACGTTACAGAACAGTTGGGGGTAGCGCAAATGTTGGAGGCGGCACTCATCTCACCCAATCTAAAACAGGTTGGCTGCCGTAATGAAAAATACGGAGGGGAAGGTCCGCCGTGCAAAGATTTGACCGAAAACACTTTGCACTATGTATATATCGTCGGTGCGCGTGCTGACTCAAGCAAGCCCATAAGATGATCCTTGTACAGTAAACAAAAATTCAAATGTTCCTTCATTGCCCGCATCCAAAGGTTTAAAGCCTTGAAATTCGATGCAGACTTGCCGACAAAAGAAACAATTCAAAAAAACTGCGCTTCTTGCACAAATAGTTGGGGTGGAGGATGCTAAGCCTATCAAGAACAAACATATATGTGTGAAAGGACTCAGGATATCTCAAGTTGATGTTTACACACACACACATACATACATATATATATATATATATTTGTTTTCATTTAAAGCTGTTCCTGCCATTGGTGAGGGAAAGCTTTTGGAACGTACACATGCCGTGCACATGTAACAACATGCTGATTAGCAAGGGCATGCGGCAACGTTCACATGCAACAACACGTTATATATAGGGTTTTCTTGGACGTGCCAAAACCCAACCGGCTTGCCAAGGTCTCCTGCCGAGATGTGATTCGACAGGCGCGTGTGACGCGGAACCCTTCCAAAGGTTTGCAGAAGCTGGGAAAGGTATCCCTACACAAGTCTGAAACTGGGACTCACAAGGTTTTCAAGGATCATGGTCAATCGCTGGAAATCCGGATTTCGAAGTGTGACTTGATCAGCAAGCCCAATTTTCCTTATGTCAAACTTGGAGATTGGGTGAGATACTGCATACAGTTTGATGTCTTGGAGAATTTGGTGGGTGTTCGCGATTTGCACGACATGGAAAGGGACCTGACTTTGTTTTGGAAACGCTTTCAAGCATCGCACCCACAACATAAGATGTATGATCCATCTGAACCAGGAGCCCCTCACCACCACAGCAGAACCATTCCAGTTGTTCTGCACGGCGATGAAGGCCGTGGCAGGAAAAAGAAACAACTAATGGTTCTGAGTGCGACAGGCCTGCTTGGCAGAGGAAGTTCACGTTGCAATTCCAAGAAGGGTGGGAGTGGGAGTGTGGCTGAAGCAGAGCGGCCTCTTTTTCTCAATTTGCTGGGGAACAGTTGGTTAACGCATTTCCTACATTGCGTGATGCCCATCTCCCTATACAACGCAACTCCAGAAGCGTATTACCAAGTTCTTAGCATTCAAGCCCAAGAACTATCCGAACTCTTCACCCATGGACTTCAAGTTTCAGGCCGAACATACTATGTTGCATGCGTTGGATGTAAAGGCGATGCCCCATATCTTGCAAAGAGCGGTGAGTTCAGCCGAAACTTTGCTAGGAAGCCAACAGCTCGCAGTAGCAAGAAACCTGCTGAGGGGATATGTCATCAGTGCCTTGCGGGGAAGGAGGGTCTGGGCTATGACATTCCATATGAACAACTGGGTGTTGAGGAACCAATCTGGCTTCGGACAGTTGGGTTGGAGGACTGCGCACCAGATTGGTCTCCCTACATGCAGGTACCATTTGAACGTGATGGTACCCCAGGTTCCTTTTCCAAGTTCTTCCGCTACGATCTGTTCCATAATTTGCACCTTGGAGTTGGGAAAAGCTTTACCAGCTCTGCTGTGTGCATGATTCTGGAACTTTTTGAGGGGCTCACAATTGGTGATGCTTGGGCCAGACTGACAGAGGATTTTCAGGCTTATTGCCGGAGTGTGCGGAAAGCGCCGTACCACAAGAAGTTGACGGGTGCTTTGTTTGGGGTCAACCAGAGCTTCAAGGATTGCCCGTCTGGTGGGTGGAACAAAGGTGATTATACAACGCTACTCTTGCACTGGTTCCAAGACTTTTGTCAAAGAAAGGTCATTGGGCACACTGCGGATCCAGTCTACTTGCTTTGCGTTCCTGTGTTGCAATTGGGTATGTTTTTAATTTCTTTGATGCCTACAAATTAACACATGCAAAATTAAACTAAGAATTCAAAGATTTATATAGATACATATTTATATGTATCTATATTTATATATGTGTGTATAAAATAAAAAAACCTAAATGTACATATATCCGTGTGTGAATGTCTATTTTGGGGGGTCAGCGTGTGTGATCCCAATGCTGGAACCTTGCCCGCTCCTGCACTGGAGGCAGAAGCAACGATTGCGCTGAACGAATGCATGAGTGGGCTCTACTCCGAAGGGCTTTTTTTGAAGCCTGATCGAGCTGTGCATTTAGGGCAGAAAGGGCTGCTTTTTCTAGCCAAGTATGGGGAGCTGGCATCGCTGACATTTCAGAGGCGGCAACGAAGGTTTCCGTTCATCCCCAAATGCCATTAACTCCACCATCAGTTTTTGGAACTCGTGACTGGGGGGAAAACATTGCCATGGACATTGAATCCATTGGCATTTGCAAACCAATTAAGCGAAGATTTTGTCGGTCGGCCTTCGAGGCTGGCCAGACGTGTTTCACCAAAAACAACTTCTTTAAGGGTCATAGAGCGGACATTCCTGGCAGTCAGGAATGCTCTAAGCTAGCTTTGGAGGTTTTGATGACTTTAAGGAAGGTTGAGAATATTCCCATATGTGTTTGTAAGTCAGGACTTAGCCATATATGTAATTTATTGCTTCCTTAACATGTGTAAGCGGGTGTGTTACTAATGATCATACTATTAAACAAAATTGTTTATGCCTGCAAGTCTGCACCGCTTAAGTTTAAGGGCATACATGATATCATCTTTACCTCCCAGGCCATCTCAGGAACTCAGGCTCTGGCTTTGTCAGGCCAGCAGCAAGGTAGCGCGATGCAGCCACGCGGCTTCGGAGGGAAAACGGCTGGTTGGATGAACTTACAACTGGAAACCTGGAAATAACAAGAAAACCACCCCATACAAAAACCTGGTTTTTGAAGGGGCAACCCACAAAAACATGGTTGTTTCAAATGACCTTTGTTTTTCCAGGTTTCCAGGTCCGAGGGTAATTAGTGTCAGTAAAAATATCATTCATTCCCTCGTGTCAACATCACCTCTCGGAACTGCAAAATCAAGAGATTCTTTGTGTTCCAGCGGCTGGATGCCACATGGCTGTGCAACTCCCTGCTGTAAGAAGTACGAATGTGTGTACGACTTGTCGACCACGATGTGTTTTCAACCATTGAACTTTTGGAGAGAAACATGGAGAGACCAGAACGGTCACGGATTGCGAGCTATTGATTTTCTTACATTTTTCCAACGTACTGATGTGCTATCTGCTGATGGCTGCTGCAGGGAGCAGCACGGCACGCATGAGTTTCCCCTTTACTACAAGAAATGAACAATTGATGCCCTGTACTTCACTGGGCGGGATTTGCTATGAGTGGGGGCAAATTAGTTTTCAAACCACCAGCTGCCAAGGTCGGCATTGATTTTTCTCTATCCCTCTCCGGGGCCACCGTACCCCATCCTAACAATTACTGGTTGGTGGTTTGAACCCCTGTCAAAAATATCAGTCAACCAGCCATTCGTCAATCATTAATACTAGGGAAAAAAGTTTAAAACCACCAGCCAGCGGTTGTTTAACCACTATTGTTATATAGCTTCTATCCTTGATTGTTTACCATTACTAATGGCCACCAACAAGCTAACAATTACTTACCATGACTGTTTATAGACCATCTAAAGTCTGCTTCGGTGGCCCGGCGCTCCGCTCCCCCCAACACGGCAGCATCAGAAGGTGTCCTCCAACTGGCGCAAGGCTTTCTTTTTGGCCTTCTGACTTCTTCTGCTGTTCAATTCGTCTGGGTCACCTGCAGTGGCATGTGAGCAAGAGGCGGCTGGGGTGATGCATGGATTTCCAAGCTGTATTTCGTGGATAAAGGTACCATATGCAGTCATTTTAATCTGGATACCTGGATGAATGACTGTGCAGGAATACAGAGATGATAATGAAAACATATGAAAACATACGAACCTCAATAAGTCCAAACATGACCTGAATCAATTCATCAGACCAATGTGCCAAAATCGCATACCCCTCAATGGCTCAACACGAGTTTGACCAGTCGTGTGGCAAACCCTGGCCAAATGATCGATATATCCTCTTAAAATGGCAATGGCAATGCCATATCACATATATGGGCGTTTCTTGAGAGAGGGGATTCCTATTATTGTTCGATAGACCCAAAGAGTTAATGTTGAATGATTTGGGATGATTTGGAGGGGTCCACGGGGTCCTTAGTTTCAGAATCCCTCTCTCTATCACCATTTCACGGAGTTCAGCGAGGAAACCATCATATCCAGGATGAATTAGTTTCCATAAACATCATTGAACTCAAAAACATGTTAAGGACGATGAGTCGACGCAGGACAGTCCAGCACCCAAGGCACAAGGTGGTCGATCTGCTCCGAACCTCATGTGTACCAGCCCAAGGTGCCGTTTGGAACAGCGTAGCTGGCGTAGCTATTGCGGTTGGTTGGTATGGTGATTCGTGATGGTGAGTCATGAAACATGTTCGTCAACCAACCATTTTGTAGCACATGTGGGAAAATAAAAATAGTAAGCACCAACCAGCGAACCATGGTTGTTCGATGGATACATGCTGGTTGGTGGTTTCAACCCCTATGAAAATAGTCAACCAACAATTTGTTAGCAGCTGCTAGGGAAAATCAAAATGCTTCAAACCACCCACCAGTGATGGATACATGGTACATGACAACTCAACAGGTATGGTCACAGCTAGTGCCTGCTTGGTTGATGCCCTGACTCAGACCAAAGCGCAGTGAGTTAACAGCGCCGGCGTTGGAGCTCCGTTGCTGGTTGATGAGCGATCCCAAAAGGACTAGTCAAGCAACCAAGCATCCCCCAAACAACGAGGAACATATGACATGATTAAAACCACCAGCTAGTGTATGTGTAAATTGCTTCTAAGCCATCTAATCTTAAACTAAATATAGTTTCATCATGTTTCATCTACCATAGGTGATGGTAACCCTACACATACGTACACCAACTTATCTATTTTGGGGCACCGGCTCGCATTAGCATAGGTTCCCAACACCCAAAATTCATCACAGGTACTGAAGGGCTTGTGCAGTTCCATAGGCCAAGTCAAAAGATGTCCGATGTCGGCCGAATCATTGCCCAACAGCTATCAATAGAAACTAATCACTACTGAGGCATCTCAGTTTCCAGCAACTCCGCCATCCAAGAATGCCCCAACATCTTCTCCTATTGCACTGACTGCCGAATAACTATTCCTGTCATCGATCTGAATGCCTGACAGCTCGCTTCTCAAACAGCAATGATATAACTGATTGGTGGTTTCAACCCCTATGAAAAATATTAGTCAACCAACCATTTGTTCCATGTTAATAGTTACTCGAGAAGACTAAAATATTTTAAACCACCGGCCAAATGACTCTTATAGTTATATACTATAGTTGGCATTGAAACCCCCAACCAATATAACTATGTATAACCATAGCCTCTGCTAATGCTTCCTCCAAGGTACTCTTCCACTAAGGCTTGGGGGTTCTGCGCCCAGCGATTCTGCCCCTGAAGGCGTGGGCCATACCCTGCCATAGTGGTTTAATGTGGTTGGTGCTTTAGGAATGGATGAAGACTAACAATTAATGAAGAAACAACAAAGGTTATCAAGTAAACTTAAGAATGGCTGAGATACTGATTATTAAAGCTGATCATAATGAACAATGATTAATAAGCAACAATAGTACTCAATGTGAGATCTGTCCATTAGCAACCCCATAAAATTATATTTGCACGGGATTCGCCACTTACTTATGTAAAATCAAAAACAATTCACACTTCATATTGCTTGTCGGCAATTGTTGGATACGATTCGCCAGTTTATAGTTATCTTCTGGTAAACTAACCTGGCAATGGAAAATCCACGATAAAAATAGGTAGTTTCCCAGGGTTGCCCTCTAAAATATTGTCCCAGTCTATTTCCAGGTTAGTTTACCAAAGGGCATTGCAGGTTTCCCTTGCATGATGCCCACAATTTGTGCCCATCAATCAAGCGGTGTCAACAGTGCTTGGACGGCATGATGGTGTACGTCCATGACTCGCAATTGCTTGTGTCCATGAATTGCCCTCAAATGAAATGCAAATTTTGGGACCGCTTGGCGGTCATGTTTGCCAAGGAGAAGCTTTGTTTTGGTGGCTCATGAATAAATAATTAGTAGGAAATCCTTGAGTATTGTTTCCGCGTACCCTGCTGTAAAGCCGCATGTCTGGCTGATACCCTTCGATCAATGGGAGACCCATACTAAACATCTTATAACCATCAAAACTGATGTTCATTACACCCTGCAACCATACAAAACACCTTGAGATACCATCACAACCTATTTATGGTTATACAGCTGGTTAAACCAGCACATCGATTCATGGTTAAACTGATGCTGGTTGTTGACAGAGCTGCTCGCCTGCCTGCACCTGCCAACTCATCGAACCGCATTTGGAATTGTTGGTATTCCTCGGTGCAAATCCAGGGCAACAAGACAACCAGAACCATGCCCAACCCACATGCACAAGAAGGATGGGAGCAATCATATGTAAACACATTCAACAAATCATGAATTGCTTGTGCCTCAACAAACAGACAGAATAAACGCATGCTGACTATTACATACAAATGTAATTTCTCATGTGCTCTGACACCTGAACAACAGGAGGATTTGCAACTGGAAAAAACACATTCTGTCCACAGAAAGTTGGTTGACAAGAGTTGATCAAAGCGGTGGATCCTAGCCACCCCTCAACACTTTCTTCTGGTTGGCCCATGAACCGCCTTCTCCCAAATAAGGACCTGCATCCATCTCCATAGCTATAGCATTTGCAGGTCACTGAAGCATGGACTCCGCAAAAATCGCGGTCCAATCATCTGCCAAATTGCCATGAAACCATATGAAACCCAGCTCCGCATGCCAGTGGCATCCACGACATGATCGACATGGCTTTCCCTGGCAAGGGACAAGACTTGGATGTAGTTCCGGCCACGATCATTCCGCATCTCTGGATCTGCACCTGCTTGGAGCAACAAATTCACCAGCTCCGGATTGCCAAACCAAGCCTTGGGCCGGCATGACTGGCATTCCTAGGGTGGCTCGAGGGGGGTGGGAGCTTGAGGTCAACAAGTTAAGGACATTCATGTAGGAAACAAATGCATCTATCTCTCTCTCTCTCTTTCTCAAGCTCTCGCACTCTCGGAAGGCTCTGTCCCAGTTGGTCTGGGGACGCGAACCAAGGGGAACGAGGGAAACCCCCGAACAGCGCCAAACTTCAGGCCATGCCAAGGACTGTAGCCTTCAACGGTTTTGCGTCCATGTGTTACCGTATGTATGGTCTTGTTTGTAGGTATCAGCATGTCACATTTCATACCAAAGGTAAGACTCTGAAGTGCAATATGACTAGCCAGTGGGTGTCATAGCTCAAACGCATTTGCCAGCTGTACGACTGGTTCAGGTGTCACAGCTCAATTCAAAGCTAGCAGCCGAAATGTACAAAGGAGTCGCACCGTTGCAACCAGCAATTCCCTGCAATATCGCGGGCGGATTTCTCTGAAGACAGCAAAGCATTCGCGCCAGCAGGTTCAGTGGCCGATAGAAGCCTTCCTTGGGGCAAAGAGATGGTTCTATGCTGACATGAAGCGATTCAACCCGTTTCCACCCAAATAGAGTGGCAAACAACACCACTTGTCTCAGGAACTGGGCTCATTTACATTCTACTTGGGGCATAAGGGGGCCTGATTGAATGCCCCTGTCAACATCTGTGATCTACTGCTACTATCTGCTAGACCTATTCACTACACAAATTCAATGTAATGAGTGAATCATTCGAGCTAAAGGCCGGCAAAAAGACATAACTACACAGCCGCCAATATGGCTGCGGGTTAACACCTGGTACCTGTGGTGAACATCCCATAAATGACTGGTGGATGTTGAAGCACAAGTGTGTTCAGCACTTCTTCATTGCCTCATTGCTCAAAGGGCAATTCACAATCAGAACGACTGACTAGCTCGCACATTCACATGTCATGATTTCTGGATGTTTATTCGGCAGGTGGTTGGCGGCAGCATCAGTGTGGGCGTTTTACTGTCACAAGTTTCGAATGTCTTGAAGCTCTTTAAACAATAGATATTATATGGCAGTGGGTCAAAACACTACCCCTGGTTCCCCTATCATTAACCATGGTTTTCTCTATTATTGTTGGTTATTATCCTCCATTATTCATGGCTAATATTGACCCATAGCCATATGCTTTGCACTGTGGTGGTTTGCAATGATACACAAAACCCACTGGCAGAACACCTGCCTGCGCTGTAGCTTTGTACGCCGACCCCAAATCCTTGCTCCTACTGCAAGCACTCCTAAAAAAATATTCCTGTAGCATATCCAATGGCCCCGCCATTGAAAACGACGTCTCAGCTGCATGGTACTCCAGCGTGCCAATCGATTTAGCAGTCTCCAAGCCAGCTGTACCCTATTGTTTATGTGGTTCACGCCCAGTAAGGGTCTACAAAAGGGCTCCATCAAATATCTGTCACAAACCCGGCTGCTTCAGATCCAGTTCCAGAGCCAACGGCAGGTGGTTGGTTATATATTGATGGGGCAAGCTGTGGAAAAACATGTATTTCACCATGATTCTTTTCGGTGGTCCTGCATTTTCTTTCCTAACCACCTTGGCTACACTGCTACAGGACCTATAATTTGGTGGGGCCCAAAGCGCTGATGTCCCCATAGATACATTAGGGGGGTTTGGCACTAGTAAAGTGTTCCAACTGAAAGCGCTGAATTGTTGTTACCTCGTGAAACTCCTCCCTGCAGCAATGCAACATGGCACAGAAAAGCTCACGACAAAGTTGAAACTGATTGTCCAATCAAAAAAATACAATGTTTCATCGTTCCACTGCTTGGAGAGATTACTGGAGTGCATTTCTGATTGGAACTACCCGTTATGAACCCTTGCTCTCTGTCCAGCGCCATCACTCCAAGTCTCTATGAACCCTTGCTATTGTTGACCATTACGATGACCATATATTTCGCTTGGGACCTGTGATCCGAGGGTGTGTTAAATGCTCCCGTCGAATCTCCAGGAGTTCACTCCAGCCGTGTGTCTCTGTAGTTGACATCTGCCCGTGCATCCAACAGCAAGTGGCAAGTTTCCACGTTCCTGGCGCGGCAGGGAGGGCAAATTGATCCAACTATGGCATCATTGCATATCATTGTTGGTTCGGATTCACTATCACTGGTTGGTGGTTGAACCACCCCCCTCAAAAATATATTTGCGAGCTATAACTACCATTTGTTAACAAAGACTAGGGAAATTGAAAATGCCAATCAAACCACCAACCAGTTGTAATAAGTCCCTTTTAATAACTAGCTTAACTAATGATGGGCTTTGAATTCACTATAACTTGTTATTCAAACATCAAATTATTGTTGTTAAATTTGTATATATTCCGTAATTTGAACCATTATTACCCAAGGGTTGCTACAACCACCAACCAAACAATGATTGTTAGTTCTTTATGTACCGTATTAGTGACCATGATTGCGCAAGGGTTCTTGCAACCACCAACCAAATCATCATTGTTAGGTATCATTCTCGCACAAAACATCAAGCAGTTCTGGGTAACAATGCCAAGTGCCGGGAGACCAAAAGCAGTACGAATGCCCTGGGATATACTGGGATTCATTAATAGCATTCAAGAGATATGGCTAGTCCATCATATAGAAACCCGGCTGGCTGATTTATGATGATGCTGTTCCTATGTAGCTATATTTTTGGGGATTCGCTCTTTGAAGGACACAATCAATGATCCAAACAACCCATGCATAACTCATCAAGCTGCGAGACATCAGCGTTCCCCAGGCCGTCAAAACAACCGATGCATCTAATTTATTCTAATTTGGTGTATCTAAATTGGTGGATGCCCTCTCTAAATCTCACAAGTGAGCACTAACTGGCACTAACCTTGTCTTTGCTCTATCAACAACAACTCTCATTCTTGTTTGCTTGGCGACCCCAGGTGTTGAGGATCATTGGAAAAGGCGTTCTTTCGCGCCCCCGAATCGATGAATGGTTTGCCACCTGTGCCCGCACCACTTCCATCCAGTTTCCGAGGCATCTCTCTGAAGAGAGTGCTGGTACTCAACGGAGAGAAGCTATACATTCCTCTGCCAGTGTTCCTCGCACGAAATCATGGAGGAAAATGAATCTGCGGCAGCAAATCCCAGCTCCACAGCTGCAAATCATCGAACTGCCGGATACCAGGCTGAATGGTTACCCTCTGATAGTCCCTAACCTGGCAATGGAAAGTCCACCATAGAAATTGGTGGTTTCCCAGCATTTCACTATAAACTATTATGGTTAAAATCCGTTGCCAGGTTATTTTCCCGGAGGGTATCGCTAGGTGGTTGGGACCATAACCAGCCTCAACAAACTCCAGCCGCCAGACGCCGCCAGGGTTCACATGCGCACGTGCTTGGATGAGAAGTGCCAGACCTTCCGGTTCCAAAGGACGTAGAATGCACGCAGACAGCGTTGGCAACCTGCAGTGGCAGCCATCCATGAATCATCCAATAAGGTGAAGCATAGCACCCTTGGCAACCTTGGCAACCTTCCCAAATTGATGAACAGGATACTTGGCATTGATCAATACCCTCATTGTGATTTCAATGCAAGGAACAAGTGTCTGCTTGAGGGCCCAACTTGCATCGTTTAGCTGTGTGTTTCCATTTGTCTCACCAAGCGTTGCACTAAAGTGTCACTTGGAGCGATTGCCTGGCACCTATCCAAAGCATCAGTCCTAGGCAACGACCAACCATCGACCACCAGCCTCACCAGCCATCATCAACCATCATGAACCGGGACCGTCATCAACCATCATGAACCGTCATCCTTCTGAACCCTTCTCATCCCTTGTAATATCTTGTAATGAAGCACTGCATCCAGATTCGGGGGTTTCTCGAAATAAGGGTACCCAAAACAATCTTTTTCTTATTGTCAATGAATGAAAAGATGATTTTTGGGGCATCCCCCACTTTAACAGAAACCTTTTAGACTTCCACCGATGTCCTCCCTAACCCACCGGATATTTGGAACAACCATGACTTTCGGTCGGCTCTTGTCGTAAGTCCAAGTGGCCCAAAGGGTCCTTTCCTCTGATTCACATCCGCCTCAAACACAACTCGCCGCAACCAGCGGAACCCTGACCTATGCACTAACATCATCATGGGGAAAGAAAAGGAACCAATTGAGCTTAATCATGGTTCGTAGTACTACTAGGTCTGGACTGGTTGTGGTAAAGACTGAGTGCTGACTTGGTAGGGGTCCTGTCAGGTTCGCACCAACGGGCGTCGATAGGTTTGTGAATCGGCTAGTGGATAGTAAATCCTGAAGCAAATAGAATATGCCCAGGTTCAAAATTAGATTAATGTTAACCCAGGATTAATAAACCCCTGGTTGATTAATAGGGGGTATCCCCTAAAAGCTTTGGTTTCCCATTAGAATGGTAACCCCCCCAATTAATAAACCTAGGGTTTATTAATCCTGGGTAGCCTATAGTTACCTGTTAGGGATGGTCCACCGCAGGCCATGCTGTTCAGACCACCCATTCCCAACAGCGAATCATCGCCCGCCGAGGTGCCCGAAGCTCAATGAGAACTTGCACCACTTCTGTGGTCCCGGCATGGCCGATCACCGAGGTTCCAAGGCCATCGGTCTCATTGATATCAGCTCTCCTTAGCAGCGACTCCCTGGGTGCGGCGCTCGGTTACCAGCTTGGTGCGGTAACTGACGGTTCACGGGAATGTCCAGTTGAACACCAGAAACCCAGGGAAACTGCAGTTTGGAGATGCCAGTTGCTGGTGAGGTTCTATAGGTTGGGGTCATAAAAACATCAGCAAGAAAAAACTAGGCGCGTTTGTTGGGATGTTCATCCACCTGTATCCACCCAATTTTGCATCGTTAGTATTGACCTATCCGCAATTCCGAATGCAATGCCCCATGAAAGACCAACTGATGCTGCTTTCTTGGGCTCTCAGGAACTGCTGCCAATCATATCACCCGCTTTTTTCACCCCAAAATATAAGATTGAACTGTAGTGGAATTATTTTCTTCATGCTTTGTCAATGTGGGGAGTTGACACTTGGAGAGATCAGTGCTGAAATCTGCAGAACCGAGCCTCAACTCCAACAAAGCCCTGATCATTTCTGGATCGCAGCTGTGCTTGGCAGCGAAGTGAATTGGCATCATGCCGGGTATGATGTCGATGTCCAACATATTCCTGGATCTCATGACATGATCCGGTGAGTTCGATTTGGGTCAGTGGGTCGAACAGTCTAAGCTGGCTACAAACATGAACTCTCCGAACAAGGTGTCTCAAAGGGAAACTTGCCGCAAAAAACGGAAAGTAGGGGCAGTTAATGTTACTGTGGGACAGGGTATGAAAGACATTCAGCAACGGTTTCTTGAGCCTTCTTGCAGCTGCAAAAAATATCCACGGAGGGTTGGATGTGCAAAGAAAGAACGATGAGCTTACAGTACCCTATGCTCTCATGTACCATTATAGTAGGTAACCAGCTGGCTTCTACCATCGTTGTTTGGGGTTGGTTGCCGATCGTAATGATAACTGGAAGCATAGGGGGAAGCAACTACACACATGACCCATGACCAAAGCCTGTCCCTTTACGCTGCCTCAATAGCACAGGTACAAACTCGGATGGGCAGCATTTTTGACAGTTTCATCCCATCCGGGTCCCATCCCCAAAAAATCATCAGCCAGTTCAATCAATCGAACCAAACATAACCAAACAAATCATCCACAACCATTCCAGCACCTCCAAACAATCACAGCCTTCTTGGGGCAACAGCCCGGCCAACCGCCAATGCGCCATCCCCCAGCCGCGCACATCCGCGCACCCTGGGGAAACTGCGCCCAGCTTCGGTGCTTTGCAGCGCAAGGCGGCCCGCTTCTGCAGCAGCGTCTCCACCATCTCGACATCGCCGCTGAGCACGGCACAGGTCACGGGACCGATGCCCGAGCTCGCGCGTAAGGCTCTCCTTATAGCGCTGTGAAGATTTGGTGTTACCTCTGCAAAGGTGAGCCTTTCTGGAGCGAACTTGTCCTTCTCTGCTACCGCGGGGGGAGGGCATGGAGCAAGTGAGCGCAGCCTGTCTAGAGCGTTATCATTCATCAACAGTCTGTGTTGCTGCAGTTGGGGTGTGTTTCAAGAGAAGGTCGAGCAAAAATGTGGAGCATGCCATCCTGAAAAAGCGTTGTTTAGATGTATTCGGATTCCCCACCAGAATTCCCACAGTTACAATCAACCGCTGCCGGTAGCACCAAATTGGTTCATCACTCCCTACTGAGAAAAAATCAACCAATCAACTAATCAACCGGCATGACCCAACGAAGCAACCAACCGACCTAGATCAAGGTTTCACAGCTGTGCATATTGACACTCCGAGCATCCCCTCAAACTTGAAATCCACCAGGAATTCTTGCAATGTCCGGCTTCGTGGTGGGAGTCCAATAATTCTCTCATAGCCTTCAGCCACGCGGGAGCCAGTGCCAAACTAGAAACTCAGAGCCGTTGATTTTCATAGACTTTTCCGAAGCTTGTCTGCCTGATTCGATCTATTTTCAAAAGCGGTTTCCTCGGACAACATGATTACGTTTCCGCCGAGGTGCCAGCCAATTCAGTGGGTCAAGGTACTGTTGAATTTGGGGTGCCACTCTAGCATGAAGCTTTGACGTATATATGGTCTCGTGTTGCGCGTTGGTACCCCACCCATCCCCCCCCCCATGGTATGATCCCCCAACCCCCTCCCAGCCCAACCCCAATCCCACGCTATTTGCAGCATTTGGGAGCCTTACTCTCACATTCTGCGCTTTTGGAACCTTATCCTCCCATTTGCATGCTATTTGCAGCATTTGGGAGCCTTACTCTCGCATTCGTACGCTATTTGCAGCATTTTGGAGCCTTATCCTCCCATTCGTATGCTATTTGCAGCTTTTGGAGGCTTGACGGCTTTACATACTGCGTACATCTTTATATTCTGCCTCTATACTATCTATATACTATGTAAGTACTACTTATATCAGTATACCCACCTACCTACCCACCTATTTTTTATATACCTATGGATACTACTTAAATACTACAAATACATCTTTCTTGTTCGCTCTGCATCTACACCTACTTAGTACTTACATACCACCAATTGCTACCATTTACTACCTATATGCTACCTATTTCCTAGTGAAAACTACTGGTGTATTCCCTATATACCATCAATGCACTATTCATTTACTACCTATACATATACTACCCGTATATCCAACTATCTTCCCACTTGTTACATAACTACTTATATACTACTTATCTACTACCATGTACTACCTATATCCCCCTATTCATTACGTATATACGATCTAAATACGATCTATATACTATCTACACAGTACTTATATACTACTTGTGTGCTGGCTTTACACTGTTTACATAGTGCTTGTATACTATTTATCTATGGCTTAAAGATGCCACTTACATACTACCCAATCACTATTTAGCTACCACTACCACCCAACCCCCCCCAACCACCCACCCCAGACCCCACCACCACACCACAGGGGGGGACGGGACCATGACCATGACCAGTGGGGGGAGGGGGGTCGTTGCAACGCTGGACCATATATTTGTTGTCAACAATCATTCGCCCACGGGTCATGAGAGTTTGAATGGCCAGTCTAGGTGGCCCACATGCAAGCAAAAGGCCAGGAAACTCTGCCGGGATCTTCACTAACATGTTTAATACTGGGTCTTGCCTCCCGCGTGTATGACGTACAGCATGCTGATGTGTGGCACAACTTGAAAAACTTTGGGCCAGCGTGCAAGCTCTTAAATGCTGTCACACAGCGGGTATTGATGGAGGTCTCCGTTATACATGTGCATCTCCAACTGAACCCAGCTCATACTTGTTTGTTGGCTGGCCGCAAGTGACCGGTCTCAAACTAACACAAAGCCTCTTTGTGAACGTAGTGGTTGTGGTCCCGTGTGCACGTGGGTGTCCACATCCTATACATCACCCAACTAGTCAAACTGTTGGGATGCTCACCCTTAAGGTCAAATTCTTTAGTTGGTGAGTTGACCAATGCCAAGATGTAGCAAAGGTAGCAAAGCACAAGCAACAAACAAACTGTTGAAAGTTTGGCTGTTCAACCTGCCTCAGCCTATCTCTGCTGTGCCTGTGCCACCTCGACTGGTAGTAACCGGCACCCCCACCCTTCGCCAGGACTCGCCGCGCCGACTCCAGGGGCTGCGAATTGACGAGCAACGGCTCTTGAAATAACGATAGCTGTCCAGCTTCCGACTTTGGAGGAAGTCATTGAGCTCTTTCTGCCTATTCAGCATGGCACATCATGGCACCACAACAGCTGGCAGGTTCTAAGCGAATAAATGGATGGTGGTTGATAACATGCTCAATGCAAAATACTAGGGGTCAATGAATGAATGAATGAATGAATGAATGAATGAATGAATGAATGATTGATTGATTGAATGAATGAATGAATGAATGAATGAATGGATTGATGAACGAACGAACAAACGCACGAACAAACAAACGAACGAACAAACAAAAAGCCTTGGAACAAACAAACAAACAAACAAACTAACTAACGAACGAACTAACTAACTAACTACCTATAACTAACTAACAAACAAACAAACAAACAAACAAACAAACAAGCAAGCAAGCAAGCAAGCAAACAAACAAACAAACACAAAACAAACGAACAAAAAAAACACACAAACAAACACACACACAC
Organism: Symbiodinium kawagutii; assembly: GCA_009767595.1. Taxonomy (NCBI): domain Eukaryota; class Dinophyceae; order Suessiales; family Symbiodiniaceae; genus Symbiodinium; species Symbiodinium kawagutii. Next base: position 68,427 of record VSDK01027174.1, on the reverse strand, counting down.
AAACAAACAAACAAACAAACAAGCAAGCAAGCAAGCAAACAAACAAACAAACAAGCAAACAAACAAACAAACAAACAAACACACAAACAAATGATGATGATGATGATGATGATGATGATGATGATGATGATGATTGATGATGATGAGCATGATGATAAGCAAAATGTATCAAAATGTAATGATTGATAATGGTACTGCTTGAAACATCAGAAAGTGATTAGTTGGTGGTATCCAGTTTATGGTATATACTGGCTGGAAAGCTAGAAATGCCAGCATGCAATACTTAATTACAAAATGTCAGCAACCATAACCAGCTGCCATCAAGTTGCAATGACAAAGTTGGAAAACCACACATGTCAGCAAATAATCCACCGATTGAAGCTCTAGATTTTCCCCACCGTCCAAACAACTAAGCCGTTTTGCACCGCACTGGATCCCACCCGCCAACTACGGTCACATCATCTGGGACGAGCGGCAGCAGGTCTTCCATCACGGGCTTCAAACGATCCCGGTCGCTGTCCACGGAAAACTCTCCCTCATGGACCTGGCCCCCAGGACTCTCGTTGCAGCCGGGAACCGTGCCGAGTGATCAAATAACCCACCATTCCCAAGTCATTCCATCCATTCCATTCAAAGCCAGCGAATTCTCCACTATTTGCTGCTCAACCGGGGCGGATCTTCTTCTTCTTGTGGGTTCTTATCACGCATATTATCAGTTGACTAGCTAGTTCGGCTATCATATCAAATGATCATCATCTATTGTCAAGTTATCAAGCAGCTAATCGTCCATCAATTACTCAACATGGCTAAAATACTTGGTGTTTTCCCTATTATTGCTGCTTATCATCACCAGCACTATCAAGAAATAACAGCTAATTAACAGTTAGCTATAACCCAACTACCCATCTTGGATCATTGGTTGCCAGCCATTGGATACCACCCATCATCAACCAGCTACACACTCAACCATTCAACCATTCACCAGCTGAATAAGCAATGGTTCGAAGGTAATCAACCAACTAATCCAACTAACAAACCAATGAATTGGATCCTATCACCCCTCAGTTCTCAAGCACCACAACCGCTCCAACGGCTCGAACGGCTCCAACGGCTCCCCACCATGTTGTAGACCCAGTTGTGTGCCCTCAAAAACTTCACGTTCTCATCTCCGGTGACGAGGATCATGGGTGTGTCCTCGTGGCAGCTGGGAGGACAGGGAGGGCCTTTTGGCCAAGGTGGGTATGGGTTCCAAGGGGGTGCAAGTGATGGGTGTAATGGTGGGGTGATATGTTGGATTTATGCTCACGATGTAGTGATATCTCTCTCTCTCTCTCCATCGCCATCTGCTGTAGTGATATGTAGTGATACATTGGCTAACAATTGGTCAAGCATGGGGCAAACAACAATGACTTGGGAGAGTGGGTCATGCAAGGATTAATTGTTTTGATTCTCGTAGCCATAATGTAACACCACTCTTGGTCGAAGGCACAAATATCAATTTGATGAATGCAAGGTTTCGGAATCGTTCACTTCTGTTAGCCACGATCGGTATGCTTGGCGGTCTTATTTTGAAATAATGCATGTATTCCTCAAGTTACTGCCACTACACCACTGCTACTGCTGCTACTCATTGCTAGTAGTTGCTACTGCCCGCGGTCGTCCTTCGGCTTGGCACTCATCTGCTTGACCCAAAGTTCTGCACGACACCAGCCTCTCTTCCCGAAACCTGGCAGTTTCTGTCATGAAGCGGTGCCGCTGGCAGCACCATGTTGGCTTTATGGCCTCAATAGCTATGATTGCAAACAAGAGCTGCGAGGGATGCAATCAACAAGACTATGATAAGAATGATAGTTGGCCCAGCTATTTCTCACACGTCACACTGTTGGTTTTTGAACTGGTGGCATGCCCTGGTTGGTACCTTAGCTCCGCAGCTGGTGGTGAAAGGATTTCGAGGTCTCTCCTTTGCAGTGCTTGGCTGCAACCATTGGTGATAAAAAGTTATCGTGACCTGTCGCCCCTTCTTGGTAAACTAACCTGGAAGTCGAGAATCCACCATTCTCGCTTGTTCTCCTTTTTGAACATAACAATGTTTAACTTAACCATCGGGGGTGCCGGTTGATAGTTGATCTCTGATTCTTATCCGAGGGCTTTTTTTTGCCCGGGCTTCCCACGGATTTGCCCTATCCGAGGGCATTCCAGAAGCAATTGATGGTCCTCGTTGGTGTTCGTCACCATCAGCACCACTAACTTCGCAGTATGGACACTCCAGTCAACCACTGTTGAACATTTGTGTATAATCGCTATCACTGATTATAAATGACAACTGACTCGAATCCGCCAATGACTCAAACCTAACAATTAAACATCATCAGGGACTCTTAGCCTCAAAGCATCCAAGGGACTTTCATAGGAACATGCGTAATTGAAAAGCGGCGGAGCTGCAATCCTGGATGGGACATTCGAGGTGTGGATCTGGACAAAGCAACTGCCAACATGAACGCCTACATCGGCAAATCTTCACAGTACGTGCAATTCCAATGTTACTGCTAGTGCGGGACCCATGTCAACAGTGGATGGTTTATGAACATGGATCTCAAATAAACTTCTAGTATTGCTGGTGTCAGATGCCCTCGATGATCATCAGAACCCATCACTAACCATGACCGACCACTATTATTTCACAAACTCACACACATGGATTGTTTGATTGTCTTGTAGCCCTGGTCATTCGCGGTCGTGGATAATCAGAACCCATCATGACTCATGATCAACCACTATCATTTCACAAATTCATATCAATGATTTGTTGTGGCAAATGCTGAAGATAGGACTTTCACCTGAGTATCCTGATAAACCCACCTGAACGATCCTGGAAGCGAAGCCACTTCCAAATTCCATAGCTAAGCCATCTGAAACTTGTGGGTGTTCCTCTTCAAGGCCAGTTTGGTGGGTATAGCCCATTTCCGACTAAAACAATTGGACAAATATCCCTGCAAATGAAACCGCGAATCCACCAACCAGGTCAGCATGACAAAGCAGGTAATCAAAGTAACCATGGATGAGATGGACTCTGACCAAACCTGTGGAATCCTGTGGGCAAACTTAGCGGATCGAAAAAAAACTGTCCAGAATAAAGCAACATCAAGCAACCAAATGTTCCAAAGAAGCACAAACATGCTCAAACCATTTGTGCATGGTAGATTTTGGCTGGCAAATCATTTTAAAGTTCCCATCAGAACAGTGGTTGGGCCAAACACAATGAGAAGAACAAACACCTGCTCTTCACCTGCATCAGTTGTTGTTGTATCGGGTTTGCGGTGCTAGTGAGATCAAGTCACACACTTCGGCTCTATCAGTGGGATCGTACATCCGGCGGATGCACACCAACAAAGCCTGACAGCTCACTGTCTTCAATAAGGAACTCAATGATATGCGCCAATCACCTTCCCAGTCATTTCGGAAACAAACGCCAACCCGAAACCATTAGCAGGCGATTCTAGACAACTTGCCCCATCGGTCAAAGAAATTCTTCCTCCTCATGTCCAACCCTGCCAGGCATATGTTATGTCTGCTTCAGCAGGCAACGTAAATAATTTTGGATGTTCATGTTGGGGGAAGGATGGAAATCTATGGAAATCTGGGTATCATGGACTCTTCGCCAAGTCTCACGAACAGGGAGCTTCGCTGCACAAACAAAGGCATCTGATGTTCCTCAGGGGCCAAGCAGCGTGGCTGCGAGGCTACCAGCTGTTGAGTCAACGTGAGTGGTTGCCTAAAGCTGTTGGGGTGGGGATGGTGGTTCCCATGTCAGCTCGGTTTGGATATTGGGGGGTTAAAACGAGAATCGCCCAGCAAATTACAATGATAGTCGGTGATGATGATGATGATGATGATGATGATGATGATGATGATGATGATGATGTAGCTTCTGACTCAAATGACACTACTATTTCTGATTTTAAATGATGGTGACGGCGGTGACGACGGTGATGATGCTGATAATGATGATGCTGCTGTTGATGATAGTGCTTACTTTACTGCAAACGACCATGCTGAGGGTCCGATGTTGTGACTGCTGAGTTCACTTCGCAAACCTGCCGAGGCTCCAAACCATCCATGATTTCCAGGTTCAAGCACATCCAATCCATCCAAAGGTACCCTTTTTTCATTCGATCCTGAGGTCGGTGAGCTGTGGCTTCCAACTTGGAGAATTATTGAGCCATGATACTGTTCGAAGGTTGGAGGAGATGCAACCACATCTAGCACAAGGTCTGAGAGATTCAGAAAGGTTCAAATGCCCCAAAGATAGAACATCACTATCATCATCAACTATCAATCAACCACTACGTATCGACCCCTCCTAGTGGCTATGACCCCCAGCAGCTGACCATCAATTAAGCGCTAGTTGATCATCATCATCATCATCATCATCATCATCATCATCATCATCATCATTGAAAATGGCCCGAGTCCGTGGTGATATGTTCACTGCTGCAACTCCGATCGCTTTTTGACCGTTTCGGACAGTAGCTTGAGAATTCAAAGGGCAGCTGGAGTGGCAACTTCAGTTCTACCCTGGATTGGTTTGAAAGGAAAAGGAAGCACTATTAGCACTCCCCCTTTGAAATTCACGCAAGTGATTTTCAATCACTTCATCGTTCGTGCTCAAACTGCCCTCTTCTAGTGAACACAACTATCACATCCTTTCTTGACCTTTGCCTCTCCTTTCAGTGGGCACTGGCGGTCAGAATGAAATGGTGTGTTGACACTACTAAAAAGAGAACATCTCCCTTCTTTGGTCCCCTGCCTTTCCGGATGGCGCGGCGTCGACATTCTTCACACCACTTCATCTTCGTGACTCTCTTCGTGTGTTTCTGGGCGAGGTACCTGCATTCTTCACAAGTGTGGTATACCGTTCCATACGTCGCAGAAAAAACTTCAAACTTCATGACACCTGCATCTGTGTCTCGATGAAAGCTAGGTCTCTCTGAAGACGCTGAAGGTTCATCTGTTTTCTTTTCCTCAGACGCCTCTTCTTTTCCTTCTCGGAGTTTTGGGGCTTCTGACTTCTTCGGTCCTTCCACAGGGCGCACAGCCGCAGCATCCGGAGGGTCTTCAAATTCCGGAGAGCTAGGCTCAGGTGATCTTTGGGTCAGGGTAATCAACCCTGGCCTACTATCACCCGCTCGACGTGCAGCCTCTTCATAAGTCGGAGTTCGATCTTCTTCTTCTTCATCAATCAGCTCATCCTTCTTCTCAGTGATGAAGGTCCAAATCCATTGGTGCATCACCGTCATCAACACGACAACCAGAGTATACCTAGCAATCATCCAACTGAGCATCTCCGATCCTTCCTCTTCATTCGAATTCTCTTCTGCCTTTGAGCTTTGAATCATAGATGCGATGGTGAGGATTTGAAGCGACTTCGAAGCCTTCTCGGTCCTGCTCATCCTCACCTCATCCTTCTTCGCATCATCTTCTTCCTTCTTCTTCTCTTCTTCTTCTGTTCCTGCCTTGGTCATCGACATCATCCTCTTCAAGGCCTCCAGGCGAGCTGAGGCTAATGCTTTGGTTCCAATGTCTGCAATCATCCGTTCTCCCGGGACATACATCAAATTCCACAGGCCTTCTTCAATGGCCTGACGTGCGAAGTTGGATTTCATCCTCAAATGGCGGGTACGCCAATTCCCACTTTCTGTTGTGAGAATGGCCAAAGCTGATTGTGAGTCGGTGACTCCAACTCGTTTGATGGGTCCCCATAGCTCTTCAATCATCACACATACAGCTTCGGCAGCACCCATTCCCTCTACCACTTCCGTCAACTCCGCTTCTGCGGTGCTGAGTGTGACGGTTGACTGCTTCCCTGCACGCCAAAAAAAGAGGTTTCCTTGCAGCAAGACAACGTATGCTCCGTGTGGTTCTTCGCCATCAGGGGCGAAACTGGCATCTGAAAACATCTGAAGTATGGGTTCCTCCTTTGCATCATCACGAAACCGAAGGCCCTCATCCAGTGTCCTCTTGAGATACCCAATCACTTGGCTACCTGCCTCCTTGACTGCATCTGTGGATTTCATGACATGTCCACCCATACGGGAGCAGGCATACATGAGATCTGGTCTTGACCTCGTCACAGCCCACAAAATTTCCCCAACCAGTTTTTGGCATTCACGAACTGCAGAGGGAGTGGGGGTCTCGGGGTCATGGTCCATCGTCGCCTGCTCCTTGGTAATGGGAATTTTCTTTTCCTTCACTTCGGGATACTTGGCCACCAGATCTGTGAAATACGACTTCTGGGAAATCACCCAACTTTTCCGACCTGGTTCTTCATCCTCCTCAGTTCTCACTTCCATACCCAAGAATCGAACTGGTTCATGAGTGACTTCTTCAGGCGTCGAAACTGCCCAAACCTCCTCAAATGCTTCCTTCACTCCTTGAACCACCTGAGGATCTCCAACAACGAAAATGTCATCCACATAGGACATGACTAGTCCCTTCACCAGTCCATTCTCGAGGGTTGGGAACTCATCCTCCAGGCCTTTCTCAGGGACTACCTTCCAGAGGTTGGGTTCGGAATCGAACTGAACCAGCACCATGATGGTCGTCCTTCCTTTGATATCCTTCACTTTCACCTTGAAACTTCTCATCGTGGCATCGCGATGTTTGCCCCACAACCGGGGTGACCTCCTCAATCCATATACTGCTTTGATGGGTTCATACATCGCTCCTTTTCTCACCACTCCCTTCTCAACCATAGCTCCAGGGGGTCTAATGAGGATCACGACGTCATCTTCTTCTGCATCCAATGCCGCATTCAAAAAGGCTGTCTTGACATCTAGTGTCAAGCCGATCCACTGCTCACGTGATGCCGCCCATACTAGCACCCGGTAAGCAGCAGCATCCGCTCCTCCACTATATGTCTCCTCATTCTCCTTCTTCTCTTCGTAGTTTCCACAAACCACCCATCGGATCTTCTTCCGACCTCCCTGCTTGCCTGGTTTCCGAGTACACACCAACTTCGATGGGATGTACTCGATTCGTTTCCCTTGGTCCCTCATCCTCTTCTCAAACTCTTCACGAGCTTCCGGATTCAGTTCCTTCAGGGCATTCTTTTCATGAAGCAACGAATTCATCTCTTCTTTCAGGGCTGGCTCCCATAGCTTCCAGTTCTGGTAGACTTCCTTCGGAGACACCACTCTGGTCTGCAGGATTTCTTCAGCCTCTGGATCTTCTGCTAACTTCCTCAACTTCCCGAGGATCTTCACCTCCTCGATGGCAACTTCAGGGTCGTCATCGATCATCTGTCTCGCCTCTTCTTGGATCATCTTCCTCAACGTCCTCATTCTTTGGCACTTCAATTCTGCATCTTCGTCCATCTTCTCTTCTTCTTCGGTCAGCAAGATCCTTCTTGCTGCAGCCTTCTGCCGAATCCTTCGTCTCTCAGCATGTTCATCGGGGATCTCTCTTTCCAAAGCTACCCATATGGACTCATCAAGGGGATCTGTGGTCCTCCTCAACACGTACTTGGTGATTCTTGGGACTTCCTCTGGCTTCGTTACCCAGTGGCCATGTTCTTCTGCTGCCGGGCACAAGTATTGAACTTTTTCCACAGCCGGATCAAAGCTTCCTCGCCTCCATGTTCTCTTCCGGACCTTCACTTCCTGAAGAAGGGGGGGGCCAGCTAGGGGTCTCATCCAGACGAACTGCTCGATACAGTTCGTTTGCATACCTGGCAGCCCAAGCCACCATTTCGAATCTTGGTGAGCTTGGCGAAGTAGTCTTCTGATGTGGGTCTTCACTGACTTCACTGCTACCTCTGCTCTACCATTTCCTTGGGGATCATCTCCTGCTGTTCGAGTAAGCATAATTCCTCTCGACTTCATCCATGCTCTGAACGAACCTGAAAACTCGTTCCCACGATCAGAATGGATCCGGACTACTCCATAGCCATCTGCCTTCAACCGAAGAATGAACTCCATCGTCGTTGAAGTCACCTCCCTGGCCGTCTTGGTGATCATGGGCAGGGTGAGTCGAAAGGTCCTCAGCTCTGTCTCCTCCTCTAATCTTTTCCTTTCCTTCTCATCTTCATCTTCCTTCAGAGATGTTTCTTCTTCCGGAATTCTATCTTCCGCTTCTTGCCTGGCCTCCTCATCTTCTGGGGGTCTATCGGCCTCCTTCATCATCCCTTCAAGTTCTGGGGGTCTTGCAGCCTCAGAGCATCCTTCAAGTTCTGGGGGTCTCGCAGCCTCAGAGATTTCTTCCTTCTCTTGGTCATCCTTCGCAACCTCAACCATTGGTTCGTCTCCTTGAAGTTCCTCCTCATGTGGTGGCTTCATCTTCGTTGTACCCTTAGGGGCCCTCCAGGTCAGCACTCCGACCAACAGCCATCTTGCCTGACGACCACCCTGGTCATATGCCGGGATCAGAGGTCCTGCGACATCCAAGGACAACGTTCCGCCTTGAACATCCTTGGATCGACGGTGGGGCTCGTTCTGCTGAAGGGTATCTTGACAAACTCGGCAGTCTCGTCGGTATGGTATATGGCCAAATGCAATGTGCTCACTCCAGGATAGAGCTTGGAGCCGTGATGCTCTGGCCATCATCCTCATGACCCCTGGAGCCCACCTGGCCAACGACTTGGAATCCTTCAACACCTTCCTTGGTCTTCGAGGCATCCTGAACTCATCAAGAGACAACTCAAGGCTGCCTCCGAACGTCGTGGGCTTCGTCACTGTGGAGCACCATACTCCCCCTGGGACAGAGTCGTCTCCTCAAAGTCGAACTCGTCCTTGCTCATTCCATCGTGTCCCAAATTGAGACTACGTCCTCTTGATACTGTCTTGGAGAGGCTGGTTGCTCCAATATGAACTTCACTGGCTCCCGGTGTCCCAAAGCTCGTCTGACGTACTCTGCCACCTGATACAAGTAAATCATGCGCCAAAGAAGGATGTCATCCTCCTCAAGGATGCGGTTCTCCTCCTTCGTGGCATCTCTAATACTGAACTCCTCCCCAAACCATCTTCGAACTGGTCTTGGAGCGTCTTCACGTCCCTCTATTGGCTTGTGTCGAAGGATGCTTCGAGTCCTGCAGTTGGGGCCACCAACTACTGCCAAGATCTTTCCAGACAGAGGGGCTCGTAGCAATCCTGCATACACTGCAGAATCCAACAACATGTCGTGGCTACTTCCTCTCTTCACATCGACCTCAAGTAGCCTTTTCTCATCTCCTCCTGCTTCCTTCCAGGCACGCGACAACGGGAATCCTTCTTCTTCTCCACTGTAGAGATGAACGATGAAGCCTTGATTCTTCATGATCCTTCGCCATCGCTTGTTGCAAGGAAGATCTCTCCATCCACCCGGGGGTACCGCTAGCCTGCTTTTGATCCATGTTGGCAGCTTTGACAGCACTGGGTGAACTTCAACCAAATCCTTCAACCATTCATGCTCTTCTTGAACATTCTTGGTTTCATGAAGTCCTCTTTTGTAGTCTTCAAGTTCTCCGATGATCTCAAGTGCCAACTTCTTTGGAATCTGTGGGCAGTTGTCCTTCTGGGTCACGGGCAACTCTCCTCTATGAGGGTGTGTGACCTTCAAGCATCCTCCTTCCCAGTGAATATGGCACTTCAAACAGTCTGCTACCTGTCCCATCGGAATGATACGTTCGATGTTGGGATCCTCAGTCAACATAGTCCCTGCCTCGTTGATCTGGAGACGGGTGACTTGTCCATCTGCCAAAGAAACCTCAACCGATTGCAGCTTCCCAGCATCTTCCTCAGTCCTCCTTTGTCTCAGAGGATGCGTCGCTCCACTGTCGATCAGGCCCATCAGCTCGCCTGACCTGAATCTGTTCAACTTGAAGGTCTTCAACTTCATGCTGTTGAGCTGCTCCTGTAACTTCCTCATCACATTTCGTCCTTCATCAACTTCCGTTGTGGTCGTAGTCGAAGACGATGCTTCCATTGACCTTAGCATCTTCCCTGCTTCCTCAATCAAAGCAGTCACAGAGGGGGCTTCAGAGCATGTGGACTCCCCCTCAACCTTGCTGGCAGTTCCTGAGCTTCCTTGGGGCTTCTTCTCTTCCTCCTTCTTCACAGTCTTCTGTCGGGCTGTGGGTGAATCACCTGGGGAAGTAGGTCCCTTCGGTCTACTACATGTATATTGGCTAGGTGGTCAATCGCTCCACACACCCAACATCTCCTCTTCTCATCTCTGAAGTCATGGAGCCAACCACAGTCCTTTCCACGTCGACATCCTGTGTCTGTCCCAAAAAACTTGCACCTGACTCGAATCTTCTCTTCCTCAGTCATATCCTTCGACTTCCCTCTTCCCTTAGCTCCTTGGTCTCCATCCAGTGCTCGGATCTTCGGATTGGTGGGATCCAGTCTTGGGTTCGGAAGTCCAGCTCGTTTCTCAGCGAGAGCTGCCTGTTCACATTCGGCCAAGAGGTGAGAAGCAAACTGGTCAACGTTGGTGGTGTTGGGCATTGTGTCCACTCCCAGTGTCGTCCTTGCCAACGATATGCGGAACTGCAATTCCCTGTTGGCATCTAGCACTCGTCTGGACATCTTGTTCAATCCCTTCATCAGCAACGCGGGATCTGGTGCAATTGCACCCACTTCGGCAATTCGTGTTCTCCACCTCTGCCATCTTCGGATTGCTGGCGGCAGATCTCCCAACGTAGTCACCTCCATCGGCTCCTCCAGCTGGCGAAGCAAGGTCTGCTTCTCTAGAACTCCTCCTGGTGAGTAGGTGAGGTGAAGCTGGGTCAGAATCGAGAAGACTGACAATCTTCTGGCGGCTATCAAATCTTCACGGATGCTTTCTGGGACACTCTGCAGCAACAAACTCGCAACTCTTCTTTCCAGCCTCTGCCATTTCGGATCTTGCAGGCTGGTCGGCGGAGTACATGGGTGATTCAGGCGGTCAAACGGGGGAAGAGCCATGTGGTCCTGATACCACTTCTCCGTTGCCTGAGTCATCAACAACCGCCATCTCTCCGATGTTGCGGAAAGGTCAGCCACCGTTGGTTCTAAGGTGAGTAACCAATCTCCTAGCTGCAGTGGGCCCTGGGCGGGGTTCAATAGAGGAAGTGGTGGAATGTCAATCTGACCTGCACGTACCGTCTCCACTCCTCTGATCATCCCGCTTTCTTCCTTTCCTTCATGCATCTTTCGTTGCATTTCCTTCATCGCCTCCATCATAGTCATCATAAACTCCATTGACTTCTCAGCAAAGTCCTGCTTCTCAGAATTCCGCACTTCTCCTCTTCTTGGTTCCGGTTCCTCTGGAGGGGTGTGGAATATGGTTCCTTGCTCCCTGGGTCTCGCACGAAACCACTCTTCCACTGGGGTTCCATCTGGTGCCTTTCGTCGTTCTTCTGGGGGCCTCCTCGCGGACGCCTGACCTCCTCCATTCGGTATCGGTGCTCCCTGGTCTTCACGGCTCTTTTTTCGTGATTCTTCCTTAGCATCCTCCTCTTTCCTCCTTATTTCTTCTTTGGAGGTCTCGTCCTCCTGGTTGGGGGTCTTCATCCTCACTAGTGGATCTGCATTCTTCAACGCTAATGGTTCTTTCTTCTCTTCCGGGGTATTGAATCGCGGCTCCTCTTTCTCCAACCTCCTTTCTTCCATCAGTCGAAGTCTTTCCTTCAGCTCCTGGTTCTCTTCCATAATCCTCTTCATCATCTCAACCTGATGTCTGACTTCCTGCGACGCCGTTGCATGTTGATCATACGAACTCTTCCTCTTTCATTGGCTGCTCTTTCTTCTTCCTCCAAGAAGGACGGCCTATTGACCCTTGAGGGCGGATTCATCGCTCTATGTGAATACAACCATGGAGTCTGACTCTGCAACCTCAGCATCGCATCCACCTGAGCTTCAGTAAACAGTGGTGTGGCCGGTGTTGCTGGTGGTACTTGGGGGGTCTCAGCCTCCTTGATGGTGGTTTCAGCCTCCTTAGTCTTTCCTTCACTTCCCTTCGCCTGAGAGGATCTGGGCCTTCCAGACGTCTTCTCATCCTCAATGGCCTTCCTACCTGTTCCTTCTTCAACAGGAGAGGCAGCAGGGGGCTTGAGGGATTGTGGGGTGCTCTTGGGAGGCTTCATTTCTTCCTTCTCAACCTTCGGGGTTTCTATAGACTGAGTAGTACCTTTAGCAGCCTTCGAGGTTGTTGAGGGGGGCGGAGTGGCTATATCATGCTGTTCGGGTCCCTTCGTGGATCTAGCATCTTCGATAGCCAGCTCCCCACTCTCCTGTCTTTCCCCGTCCAATCTTGCTTGGGCCTGACGCATCTCTTCTTCACCCTGGGCAAGTTCCTGAGCAGTTGCTCGCCTTCGTTGGTACATCGAAGAATTCATGCTGGCGTTGGGCTCATAACCTGAAAATGGCCCGAGTCCGTGGTGATATGTTCACTGCTGCAACTCCGATCGCTTTTTGACCGTTTCGGACAGTAGCTTGAGAATTCAAAGGGCGGCTGGAGTGGCAACTTCAGTTCTACCCTGGATTGGTTTGAAAGGAAAAGGAAGCACTATTAGCAATCATCATCATCATCATCATCATCATCATCATCATCATCATCATCATCATCATCCTCCTCCTCCTCCTCATCATCATCATCATCATCATCATCATCATCATCATCATCCTCATCACCATCATCCTCATCATCATCATCCTCATCATCATCCTCATCATCATCCTCATCATCAAATGATATCATCAAAATCGTACCAATGAGCCCCCGCTGAAATGGTGTGTAGCCTCAGAACATGGCCCCTACCGGCGTTGACAAACAGCAGGCAGTTTCCAGGAGCCAGTCCCCAAGAGGTCGGTCAGCCCAAATTATGGGAGATCCAACGCGAGACACGACCGCCGTGTAGATGATCAATGACGCTAGCCCAGCTATTTGAGGTAAAATGTGTGGTGGCACAACTGGATCTCTCGATCTCTCCCTCTCGCCATCTGCAAAGTTCAGCTAGTGGATCTATCAGCCACAATTTTCAACCGGGGGTCGGACACTAATCAAATTGATGAAATCAATTGGCCTGATTGTGGCACCTGTCTCACGCAATCTGGGGCAGTACTAGGAAATGGCTGGCGAAGCCAATGCCGGTGGAGAAAGCCATCACTCCCGCGTCGCGTCTCCAACAAATTAGCGTCGCCATGCTTCCAACAAAACAAACGACAATTGGAAACAAGGCAGCAATTAAGCATCTTCTCAGCATGTATACCGGATACTTATGTCATCCTATATTCCTTCTGTATTCCATTTTTTCATGAGTTTTATATTTGTAATTAATATTTGTACTATATACGTCTGATCTGCTTTTTCCATCGCCGTCTCGGAGGTTCAGCTAAAGCTGAGGGCCAGCTTGCGGCCCAAACAAACGGAGCCACAAAACATTGACTAAGCTGGATTAGAGGTTGCGCAAATGAGTCACAAATAGCTACTGACTGCACCATATAAATCTGATGGCATGCATGGTTCTACTAGCAAAAATGTCGCCTGGCCTGGCCTGGCCCAAACGTGTCGCCATGGTGCGACTTCGTCCGCCTTCAACTTGCCGTTGAAACCCAAAGATTGGGCCAAAGCGTCATAGTCCACCACCAATTCACCCTAAGCCGAGCGCGAATTGGATCCACCCGACTGGATTCTTGGCAGAAACATGGGAGAAACTGCTTACTTCAATGGCTAGCTGTTGATGAAATGCAGGCACGCAAACAACAAGCAACTGCTGAAGTTAATTGATTCTGGTCGTTTGGAATGGGTGGTAGTGGTTGTGAATGCTAGTTGCTACTAGGTCCCAACAAGAATTAACAATGCAGAATAAACAAATCTCCTCAATTAAGCACATTGCTCAGTGGGCATTCCCACACAACTAATCAACAAATGCCCTGTTTGCCATGCAATGTTCTCCGTACAGTACATGCAACGCCACGGCGCAACGCACGGTGTGACAATAGGGTTCAGGGGGCATTCCATCTTCCAAATCACATTCCGATTGCTACATGACTTGGAGTTTAAGAAGCCCAATCAAAATAGCGCACAGCCTGTTTCGCACGTGGTTGAGTCATTGGTTTTGGATTAGCGGGTTTGTTGAATCCTTGCTGGGGTCAAGCTTGCAAAAAGCTAGTTGTTATACCACTATAGGTCGCATAAATAAACATCACACCTTGGTTGGAGTCATAAATGCTTGCACAACTAATTCCCATACTTGGCTGTGCATCCCCAAATCGCAACTGATTACATTCACAAATTTCACAATAGTAGACGCTTCCTGACCATGGTTCCGAATTCAAACACCCTAGCTGCACATCCGAGAGCCAGCACATATTGGACAAACCAACGTGCAACCAATCAAATAGCTAATTTGATTCAGGATTATCACCAACCAACACTGATGCTAAGGCTGTAAGTAGCTGATCCATCATGGCTAATTATTTAATGTTCTTTGGCTGCGTCAAGACTTTGTACCCCTCACATCCCAAAAACGACCCGGCACCAGTGCAGCTCGCTGTTGGAGCCCGCGGAAGCCTTGGCTTGCGCTTGGCTGGTCTGCAGCCAGCTCCACCGAGGCTCCGTGATGATGTTGTTCAGGGCCATGCGGATGCAGTGGCAGAGATGGCCCTTGGGATCCGGATGGTACTTGGTCAGCCAAGCGTGGGACCTGGGCGGCTGGCGGCTGGCAGGTGCAGGTTGACCGGTAGAATTGAATGTTGTTTCATCATCAATCATGAATGTTGTTCATTGGCCTACACCGCTAATACATGTTAAGTTAAGAATGGTTCCTCTGAGAGAGATCGAGTTAGGATACGCAAGGGGAACTAAAGTACAAGCGCCCAAAAGGCATGTCCATTTCTCTCTCCAGCGCCATCACTCCAAGTCTCTCTGTGAGAGAAGCGCAAAAACAAAAAAGGCCATCATCAGTTGAGATCAGTTCAGATGGCAGAACTCGAATCTTAAATCAAAGGAGTTGTTCTGATCACTGGATCAGGTCCGGCAAAAAGAAAACACTCATCCTGTTAGATGGCATCTCTGAGTGATTCAGCGGGAGAGGAGGAAAACCGCCAGTTCTCGCTTCAACCGAGCGGCATGTCCATAAACTAATATTCACCATCAGCACAAAGAAAAAATGTCCTCTTGCCAACTATCAGAACAAAGGATCATTGTTGCTCGGAAGGTGGATTCAGCTGGCTGTCTGCTGATCAAATGCGCCAAGATCCTTTGTGACTTTGGTGTTACCTGATCTAACCATGACTCGAGGTTTGGATATGTGGCAAGGGTGGTTTGAGTACTGTCTGACTCTGTCCAACTTAAACCAAAATGAATTGGGTACCAGCCAGCCCTCAAAGCCTATTCATTTGAACGCAATCCTGCAGCGTACTGCTGCGCCTGATCAAGGTCTCCAGCCTTTCGACTCACTTTGCCTAATGCATGCAGTGTGGCAGCTATCTCACGGTGATTCCTTCACCACACAATGAGCGCTCCATGCACAGGGATTCATTCAAATATTGCTTGGCTTCATCGAGATCTCCAGCATCTTGACTCACATTGCCTAATTCATGCAGTATTGCAGCTATGTCAGGGTGATCCCTGTCACGATGCAATAAGCGCTCCATTCGCAGGGATTCATTCAAATACTGCTTGGCTTCATCGAGATCTCCAGCCTTCCGACTCACATTGCCAAATTCATGCAGTGTTGCAGCTATGTCACGGTGATCCCTGTCACCATGCAATGAGCGCTTCATTCGCAGGGATTCATTCAAATACTGCTTGGCTTCATCGAGATCTCCAGCCTTCCGACTCACTGTGCCTAACACATGCAGTGTCGCAGCTATGTGAGGGTGATCCCTGTCACCATGCAATGAGCGCTTCATTCGCAGGTATTCATTCAAATATTGCTTGGCTTGATCGAGATCTCCAGCATCTTGACTCACATTGCCTAATTCATGCAGTGTTGCAGCTATGTCAGGGTGATCCCTGTCACCATGCAATGAGCGCTTCATTCGCAGGTATTCATTCAAATATTGCTTGGCTTGATCGAGATCTCCAGCATCTTGACTCACATTGCCTAATTCATGCAGTGTTGCAGCTATGTCAGGGTGATCCCTGTCACCATGCAATGAGCGCTTCATTCGCAGGTATTCATTCAAATATTGCTTGGCTTGATCGAGATCTCCAGCATCTTGACTCACATTGCCTAATTCATGCAGTGTTGCAGCTATGTCAGGGTGATCCCTGTCACCATGCAATGAGAGATTCATTCGCAGGGATTCATTCAGGTACTGCTTGGGTTGATCGAGATCTCCAGCATCTTGACTCACTGTGCCTAACACGTGCAGTGTCGCAGCTATGTCAGGGTGATCCCTGTCACCATGCAATGAGCGGTCCATTCGCAGGGATTCATTCAAATACTGCTTGGCTTGATCGAGATCTCCAGCATTTTGACTCACTTTCCCTAGTTCATACAGTGCCGCAGCTATGTCAGGGTGATCCCTGTCACCATGCAATGAGCGATTCATTCGCAGGGATTCATTCAGATATTGCTTGGCTTCATCGAGATCTCCAGCTCGTCGATTCAGTCTGCCTAATTCATGCAATGCCTTTGCAGTTTCAGGATGGTCCAGGTTCTGGTATGTGTGCCGCAACTCTAGCAACCGATGTTCGACTTCCTGCGTGATCTTTTCTATTTCGCCACCTGCCATCTCCTCAGTGAGATTAAAGACGTTCTCTTCCCCATGAGTCGATGGCACCTCAGTGAAACTTGTTGGACGGGGTGCCTGTGGGTGAGCAGTCGGATGGGTAAATCCGTCGCTCGTCTCAGGAACAGCTTCCACCAGCAAGTCGTGTTCCTCTGCCACCACTTCCTGAGCTCTGCGAGTAGCACTAATGATTTGTCCACAAGCGTCATTCCACATTGATTGATTTTTGCAGGCGGCCATATCCTTTGCACATTGACCAACCGCTGCGAACACCTCAGAGACGTCGTCATGCGACAAGTCATGGTCCTGCTGCGCATGCTCTTCCTCCATGCCGAGCATCTCACGGATCTCCTTTGCCAGCTCTTGTATGGAGCTTGCATCATTCCACAGATCCTCTGGGTCTGAGGCTTCGTCGGGGTGAGCGGCAGCATGGTCACTGATCTTCTTGAACTTTCTCACAACAAGTTTGTCAACAATCTTCTGCCGAATGTCTGTTGGCACAGACTCCCCCAGGAGCAGCTCTTTGACTCTCTGAGTAGTATAGGTGATTTGTCCACAAGCTGACCTCCACTTTGATTTTGCATCGAGATTGGCCACACCATTCGCGCATTCGAGAATCACAGCAAACAAATCGAAGACATCGCCATTTGAGAAAACATCGGGAACATCATTATACAACGAGCCTTGGTTCATCGAGAAGGCGTCCGAAACATCGCCATCCAACGATCCTTGGTCTTGGTCCTGCAGGGTGCATCCCTCAATTGCAAGAGAAGGCAACCTGCGCATCTCTGCCCGGATCTGCCCTGAGGCCTGATGAATGCGGGCAGCATCTTCCCACATTGAGACTGCAACGTCTACTGGTAGCGTCTCACCTTCGTGTTCCTTCGCATAAATTGCACAGGCTCTGATGGTCTTGAACTGCTCCACTATTTTCTCCTGAATGGATTCCATCGACGAACCATCGATCGTGCCAGCCATGGGGCCAGTGGCGAGGCCTAGGCACTGATGTGCTATTTTCTGTACCCCTTCTTCACTAGCTTGCTGGTGGTAGAGGCACCAAGTAAAGCTCCAAATGAGTGTCCAGCCTCTACCGTAGACCCTAAACCAACAGAAAGTGATGGTTTGTAATTAATTGATTTTCAGTGCCCCTGGCTCGATTGGTTGGTTTGGCACATGATGAAATTGGCCGCTTCTCAACAAACTGACCTCAGCGGCAACACCTCCTTGAAACGGTCAATCTTGGGTGACACCCACAGAAAAGAACAAAGTACATAATATTGTTACCTGAAGAGTCGCCCATATAGGTTCCACAAACCCTTCAAAAAAAATGATTGAGCCCACACACCATGCTCAAAGCCCTTGTCACTCAAACAATGCAAGCTTTCAGAAACCAACTCGTCTGGCAAGCAATTGCAAGAAGCTGTTCGTTTTGAACCTCTGGTCTGCGCATGGATGTGTCAAGGCAAGGGACGATCCCGTTTCCAAACACCTGGTTACCGCAACCATTCAGCGTATGAGTTGATTCAGCGTCTGAGTCTCAGGCCAACAGCTGAATTAAAATGTACAACCTTTTGGCTTTACTATGTGTTCTTAATCTCCAGGCATGGTAAACACCCGTCCAGAAACCGTGGCTCAGCATGCTATGGTGGAACTCAAAGAGGCGATTCACAAAGCTACAACGATTCTGAAGCACCGTAGCGTCACCGCTGAAGTTTCATCTGCGCTGGTAACATGCAAGCTGGAAGCGCATTCACATACTGACCTCCCTTCCGAAGCATCCAAAGCTGATAAGCTTTCTCTTTGAGAGAGCAGAAAAGGAAAAACAGCATGAAAGCCACTCCCTCAACAATTCTTTGCAATAATTCACCACTGATTGACCCATTCTTTTCCATCTGGAGCATTACTTGGCAGCCTGGCATTTCTGGTGCAGTGACCTGTACAACAACATCTGCCTCCCATAACACCTGACTGCAACCAAGAGACACAAAAATGGTAAAGAGATCCTTCTGCCAAACCTGGAGCGCTCCAGAGCTATGATCACTTGGGGATGGAACCAGCAACTTAGATCACCTAACTGCCCCAGCCCTCAAATAATCGACTCCCCAGTGGTCTTTTTTTGCTGGGGCATCACTATGGGTTCGCCCTACCACTCAGTCTTGTAGCCATCAATGAAATGGTAGAATTGTGACCTTTGGATCTGTCCACTTGAGATGTCATATGGCAACAAGCTCAAGCCAAACTTTGGCCGCCGGATCTGGGTCATGTCATGGCCACGATGTCCACCCAAAGAGAATGAGGGGGTCCATATCAAGATTCTGCAGCTTTAGGTGGTTGGAGGGCATGCTCACATCCAGTGTGCGTCAACAACACAAGCATGATCACGCATGTACACTACTTGTATAATGTCAGTGTGTTCGTCTTTTGGTCCAAGTATACATGAGTGTCTGTATGCATCAATAATGGTGGACCAATCGTACACCGGGCCAGTTCCTCCTTCTGGCAAGCAAATGGTTGTTGGGCTTTGCGTAGGCAATCAAGATACACAGTTTGACATCAGATGTGAATACCATGATGACTGGCAATGATCCTCGCTTCAGACAGGGATACCATGATCACCTCAAATAGTCATCCAACAATTGATGTTCGAAGGGCTAAGAATCGGGCTGCGTTCCAGGAGTGCCAGAAGAGAAGTACTCGTTGATAATTTATAAAGTGGTAACCTAACCCTGGAAGTGAAAAAAACACAATTTTACAACTGGTTCATCGTTCCCGTACTGAAGTGTTGATTTTGGTTTCCATCTTAGCTTCCCAAGGAAAAAGGGAATGCTAGGGGGATGGTCGCCCTTCCATCCCCCACATCCAACCTCTGGTGGCCAAACACTTCGCCCAGGGTCGGTGAGCAAAGCTCTGTCCATCAACTGTTCGAAAGGCAGAGGTTCACCTACGGGCCCAAAGCTCACTGAGCCCGACCGGGACTCGAAGCATTATGCACTATGTGCAAGGATGGTCAGTCCATTGATGAATTGCCCGGTTGAGGTCTAATAGAAAACAGCACTTGATATCTATCATTCTGGATGGCAAAGCATCCCCCAACACGTCATTGATAAATGCAAATTCCCACAATAAACAATGATCATGAATGCACTGATATGCTCATGACATAGCCTACCAACAATGACAAATCAGCTTTTGCCACAGCTTGATCTCACAATTCTATCAAATTGATGGCTAGACAATAGCAAATGACAACAATAATCATCAATAAAGCCTTTGGGCATGATCAACAACAAAAACCCGTCATTGCTGCCCTCCAATTGATCAACGTGGTCGTCCGATTGGTTGATTTGTTGATGCGAGATCGCCCGACAAATGCTGAGGTGGTTTCAACCTCTCTGAAAGATGTTACAGTCAATCAGCCGAAGCAATCAATCAACCATCATCAACCATCTGGAATATCTGGGAAAATGAACCATGTTTAAAACCACCAGCCAGAATGGTGTTGCAAACATTCCAACCCTTTTGTGCTTGCTTTGCTGATGATCATCCAACGGTTGAGCTGGCAACAGCTAAAAGCTGAGCTAGAGAAACGGCCACAGGCTTCACACTGACATCATTGGAACTTCAAGCATGAATTGCAGTGTCCCGATGGCATATTAGTTGTCAGCCTCCAAGCATGTAGATAGAATGAGTAAATGAGTATGTACAGTAGACCATGGCAGGTCCCTACCGATAAACCACCACTAATATCACCCTATATGGCTGGTCATTCTCCATCATACATAAGGGGTCATTAAAAGCTGGATCTGCCATTCCAAGTCCAGTTGACGATTGTTGGTAACCTCTACTAAGATTAATTACCAAACATCAATGACCAGTAACGACCATCATCCTTAGCCATCAAAAATCATGTTGTTGTACATGATGCTCATGCGTGCATATGTGTGGTCAGTGGGCGATCCTATTGCATGTCCAGCCTCTAGATTTCGACAACCTTCAAACGCACTCCCACCCAACGGCTTACACGGCTAGCAGCTAGCAGCTAGCCATGGTTTACACCCAGGCTACTGGCATAGCTCTGCAAATGGCGTTGATGGTTCGCAAACAAATGATTGATGAGTTTGGAGACGAAAATTGCGGAACATGTCCCACGGGCAACTGCCAAGTTTCATTGACATGTTCAGGGGCGAAGTTGCACCCAGCTGGTTTCACTGTGCAATTCTAGCCTCCGAAAATGATCTAAAGGTCGCATTCTTGAGTCTCAAGGTCTGAGGCCCCCACCTGTCATCACCATGAAATCAGCTAGCTTCACCAGCCACATGGATTCTTGCACGTCAGCACTTGTGAGCCCCGGGGGGTGCAGGGTATGCATGGCATCGACACTCGCCATCTGCGTTGCAAACAGCGGAACCGCGGGTCTACCGCGGCGGCGTCTGGCCCTGTTGCCAGAGAGATCGCTTGGGCATCTGGTAAACCAAATGACCCTCGAGCCAATGGCCCGAACATGCCACCCTGACGACCCGAACGCCTGGCATAGCTGGACATGACTCAAACTGGGTTCTTGAACGCCCAACTTTGGGGAAGCAACTCCAAAAACCAAACCCTGGTTCAATCGCCATGTTCTGAAGAAACATTTTTTGGATATCCTTCGTTGTAGGGATTTGTAAGGCAACCAACCATGTAAATACCTTTATCCAATAAATAATGTTTTCGAAAGTTGCTTGATTTCAGCATCACTGCTGCCTACTGTTGATAGAGTATGGGGCATCTGGCACCCCTTAGAATGTCATTGATCTCGTTAATGATGTTTTTACCCGCCTTGACTTGCTGAACAAACATAACGAACAAACTAAAACCATCAAGCTGGCAATCTATCTTAAGATCTTATTTCTTTCATATGTCTCTCCAGTCGAAGCGTGGGTTTGCAGCAGTTCCCGGGGTGATTCTTCAACGGAGTTCCGTTGCTTGGCAGCTGCCATGGCCACCGGACCATCTTCTTGGCCAAATGTCGTCCCTTTTCGAAGCCGAAGGCGTAGAAACTGATCTCACCTAAAGCCGGCATTGGCGTCCACAGCTGGTCAGCTGGTCCCTGATGTCCATGGCTAAGCTTTATGGAAGAGCCATGGCGGGCTGGGAGTTTCCATGCCTCATGTACTGAAAATGCTGATTGACGAAGAGTCAGTACGTGCACTTGATGTGCAGTAACGGGTCCCTGCATATTCCTGTCATGAGCAGGTGTTAGGTAGGAATGAACATAATCAACACATGTCCCCCACAGCCGTGCGGAAGGCGATGCCAAGCCGGCCATGCAACCAACACTGCCTGGGATTGGCTAATGCGTGTTGCGACGGGCCGACCAAGTACATCCAACTGGCTGCTGAGTCACCATGCTGAGATGGCAAATTTCTTCCGAAAGTTTTGGGGGAGCCTACAGGGCCGTAGGCCATCAACAGCTCCAGCCATGGGAGCTGCTAGCAGCATGGCACCGGAGAACCTCACAACGGCGGCCGGGCCCCTGGGTCTTCCCACCAATCATGGCATAGTCCGGAACCATCATGGCCTTGGCGGCTGTCGGATCGTGCGTTCTCCATCCACATTTGGTGACTTCTAAAGACCCATTGGGGTGCACCAAACCACCCAATGTTAAGCATTTACAGTCAATTTTTGAATTAACCATCCATTTACCATCAAATTCTATAGGGACCCCAACAATGCCATGGATTTACAGTAATAGAATCATAGACCATCCATTTTTGGGGTCCCAGAAACAACCTAGTTTTTTTTACTCAACGTGCTGGGAGGAGCAAGTGTGTTTTTTGCCAAATACAAACAAGAACACATACCCAGGTCATGATTGTCATGGTTTGGGCTGCTTCTGCAAATGTAACCGCTCTCAGACTACCAAGAGGCTGCTTACAGGATGCCACACATGGTACATCCAAGTCGATGGCAAATAATGGCATATTCTATGACAAGTCTCCAGGTTCAGTAGTGGCACCCGGAAACATCTAACCTGGTCATGTTTGAGATCCTTCTTACATGTACGCATCAAACGCCGACATGCAAGGTACAGGCTTTCAAATGGGTACGTTCATATGTGCATACCCAATCAGTTCTATTACGAGAGAAAGCGTGGTAACCGTGGGTCCTGCTGTTAATGCAGTGTGGAGGGCCCTCCCTTCATGATGATTTATGGTTATACTTCATATTCATAATTCTCTCTCCAGCGCCATCTCCCAGGTCCCTCAAGCGAAGGGGCGCGCAGCAACAACAGGCAAACACAATCAGCAAGAAGCGGCATATTCATAATTGGCTTAGCTTAGTTCAAAGCTGGCTGATTACCACGCTTGTCCTCGTAGACATAACTATACCATATTGTGGGAAAGAAACCAACGCATCTAACCAGGGGACACCACTCTAGCTTTCAACCATGACAAAAGTGACATGTAATCGTCCACCTTTGCGAACCCATAACGGCCATGTCTATCACGGCACTGCCCCTGTCTCAGATTCTGGATGAAACTGCGGCCATGGCTCCGTGACAAATGTGCCAGTTCCATGTATAAACATGCTGGCATACAAACCAACCAACCACGAACGAAGCATCAATGACAATCCTGCAACTGCCAACCAACCATTTGATCCAACAATGTGATCCAACCATGAACATCAAGTGTCAACCAACCATGTGATCCATTTACCCCTCCACCAAGGCTTCAAGTTCACCACCCCATTCCCCACCCGCACGTTGGTGAACCCCAACATGGTGCCATGGCACCATGGGTCTGAAGAGTGCCGCCAGGTTGTCCGGCAGCTCACTGCGACCGGCCTTCCGAAGAGGTGATGGCATGGAACAAGGCCATGAGAACAAGTTGGGGGTTCTCAAGCCATAGGGATTTATAGGTATTTAAACGGGATTTATAGGGGGTTCATGAAGGATTTATAAAGATTTTTAGGGATCTATACGGATTTTTAAGGGCTTATAAGCATTGATCATGGTTAAGAATAGGGGATGATAACCAACAAACAGGGTGTTTCTCAAAATAAGGAACCCCAAAGCGATGGTGGGTGTATAAACCAACACATGATGAGTATGGGATGATTTAGGGGTACCTTTATTGTGAGAAACCGCCACAGTAGTGCTATGACCGTGAATAAGAACAACTGATAATAAGGGACAATTACTAACCAGCAGTTATAGGGCGTTGTAAGGGAATTGTGGTAGTTAAGAACACAGTCAGGGATAATAGGGAATCATGGTATGTGAAGATATATGGATAATGGCCACTATTGAGAATGATGACAAACTCCGACAAGCCAGTTTCTATAACGATGACAATAACAATGGTTTTGCGGTTAAGAGAAAAGGATCATAGTGGAAATCTAGATATAACGGTGGCACGACCTAAATTGCAAACCCCATCACAAGATCATTGGATGATAGTGGTTAAGAATGAGGGATCATAACCAATGTTGACAAAGGTGAAAGAACTGTATATATACAATACCACAATGGTATACAGGGGTTCTGTCACACCAATCACAAAAGTTGACAATAAGTGATGATAGCCATCAACTGTATGGTTTGATAAAGGGTTCTAGTGCGTACTATTTGGGGATAGTAACCAGCAATAAGACCAATCTCGGTGCTTCTAAAAAATTTGAAGCCCAACCATGAATCGTTGATTACCGGACTATAAACAGTTGATATGGGACGATTTGGGGGTAGGCATATTTTATGAAACAACCGTTTCTATACAGTAGTGGTTGAAGCCATTCATACAAGTCTAATGAAGTCTAATGGCCATTCTAGTGAACAAAATGATCAATTTGGGTTTGCTAACTAGGGCTTTGTAACCAGGATATGTACATGTTGCTGCTTGATGGCAATGCCGCAGTGCCAGGACAGTTAAATGATCAGTGGCAGGGCTGAGTCTTCAAGTCTTTAAAAAAAAACCTTGCCTCCAAAGTCAGGGGAAACAAAACGCCCTTTGCAAAGCCCTCTTGGTAAAGTTGGAGTTTGGCCCGGCCCGGTCCAATTTCATGGTGGAAAAACCTTGGCCTAAACAATGGATATAGCCCAGCTGGTGTTACCGGTGGGTACAGTTTCATGATCGCTCCATTCTTAGAAGGCAAGTTTCGCGGCCCCCTCCACTCTGCACCATGGACCAACTGGCGTCACCCACAATAGATAAAAGGACTTCTCACTAAGGCATCTGGTTGGCCGCTGCCCCTAATTACAATTAAAATATAAGCCATCCCAAATCACTTTTTGGTGAAAAAATGTTCAGTCAAAAACGGTCAACTAATTAGGTATAGAGATGCCGAGGTACTTGTAAGGAACCAGAGAAAATGCCACCCCAACGATCAGCTGTCTTGACATTTCTTTCTTCCTGACCTGCAGTTCAGCTGAGCCCACGGTGTCATGTCCATGTTCATGGTTGACCAATAGGCTCATTCTGTCAGTGCTGCGGCTGAAAACTGATATTGATATACATCAAATCGACAAAGGATATGTCTCCAGTGATGCACTGGAGCCGACCTCTGTCGCTTTCTCCGCGATGCGAATTATGACTCTGAGGCAACCGTGCTTTGTCAGGCAGACTTTCATGACCCCAGATGCAAGGACGGTGCGGTTGGAACCCACATGTATGGGCATCAAATCGAAGGTGGCCACCTGGTCCGGCACATCCTGGAGCTGCGGGTTGATGTCGATCGCAACATCCCGGAGGCGCCGAAGAAGCTCCAAAGCAAAGTCATTGGCGAAGACGTGTCGCAAGGACCTCCCCAGGAGGCTGACGAAGGGTGCGGAGGCTGCTTCAATGGTCTCGGTGTCCAGGTCGATCTGTAAGAACGAATCCTTCTGGGCATATTTGACGTGTTTTTCTACCACATGGCCATAGTCATAACACTCCAAGGTCACATGGCTCAGGTCAGACGCTTCGGAATCGGCGGAGTCAGGAGGAAGCGCATAGCTGCTGCCTTCCGATAGACCATTACCATCAAAGGCTGAGGGAGCCCATGATGTACCAGGATCCTGCTGCGGATGGTGATCCGATAAGGGTACCACATCATGCGAGTCTGGGATGGCATCCGTGGCATTTGCACCTGCCAGGGACTTCAGATCCGTAAAATCCCGAAGGCCCAACAAATGGCACTCTCGACCATCCAACGTGGTGTACTTCACCTGAAACACCTCCGTGCGGAACTTGCTGGAATAACTGTCCACCAAGTGCGTGTGAAAGGCATGGGCACTCTGAGGCTGAGCCACCATCAGAAGTTCCTTGGCTCTCTCCGCATCACCTGGAGCTATGAAATCTGTGAGGAGCCTTCCCTCCAAACTGGCACCCGAACGGCGCAGGAGCATCGTGGCCAACTTGGAGGAATGCGACTGGAGCTTCAAGTCACGATCGATTTCGCAAACGGCGTCACAGGTGAGGTCCAACAGTGATGAAGCTGCACTCAGGTGCTGGTTGCTGTTGCATTCTCTTATGGCAGACTCCACCGAATGGCGAATCAACCGATTGGCAATGTTGTGCACCAGCACCACAGCGCCTGTGTGGAAGATGTTCCAAAAAACCAAGGTCCTTGGGTTCAGAACCGTGTGAGGAGCCGAAGTTGCAAAGTCCATCCCCTCAGTGGACAAACGCATGATGATCACTCCAGAAACGACACCCTGACACAAAAACACTGTGGCATAGCGTGTCGCAATGACAGCTGCAGGAATTTCCGCCACTGTAAAGAACAGCAGCTGCAAAAAAAACACATTCTCGAAGGTGAAGTTGGAGCCCGAAAAGGGAGACAGCCAAAAGGCATAATATCCGTGGAGGACAATGCAAAGCAAGTCCAGCATTGGAACAGTGATCAACCATGGAGCCAAGTGAAATGCCATAGTCATCACATTCACAACCACCCACGACCAAGTCGATGCAGGAGACATCCATCGCGCATGTTGCGCCCACATGTTGTACACCACCGAAGCGATGACAAAAGTCATTAACGGGTACAGGTAGGAGAGGAACCACTGTGCCCACAAAACTTTTTTTCCGCACATTTCGTTGAAAATGAAGGCTTCCCTGGCTGGATCACGGGCCATGGCACCTTCGGCAATCCATTGCTTCAATCGCTTCAGGCTGATGGTTTTACATAGCACTCTGCATTTTGCAGGTGCCTCGCAGCAGAAGATCAAGAGGTTCACAATCAGCAGTGCTGAGCCACAGAAAAAGAAAACTGTCTCATCTTCAGAGAGCTCGGAGAGATTCTCCATAGTCAGCATGTGGCCACGAGCCGAAAAAAAAGGAAAGCTAAGCTGGGCCTTGAGCGCTGGGGCAGGAGATCCGATTCGCCATAGGCTGATCCTCATCGTTTTCCCTGCTGCACAGCCCCCAGATATCATGATCAATCAACAGTTTTTGATCATGATGCATCAATCAAAAGTTGAGCAACCAATCATTTGGTCCCGTCGCTAAGCAATACCGGTCATAACTGTTGGGCAGCGTCTCCCGCAAATCTCCCGGCGGCAGAATTGGGCCACCGAACATATCCAGGGTTCATGGTGATGAACACCTGAAGTCACAGGGCAAAGGCTGAGCAGGTGAAGGATGGTGAAGTTGTGTAAAGCTTGGCAAATGATTGATCATCAAGGATCAACCCTGATTCAGTATCGTTGCCATAATGGCACGGAGATACCAACCTACCCACCCACCATAAGCGCAGTTGGTCAATGAGGGTTGTTGAAGCGGTCTGCAGGAGTACTGATTGGCCACTCTCATTGATAGCGCAGGTCGCTGTGTCGTATCTGGTTGGTGGTTAGTTGCCTCCTTCCAAAAGCAGTAGCCACATAGAAGCCTGATGGTGATTGAACATACAGAATCCTGACACCGATCCAAAAGCCTCAACGGCCTGACGTGCCCCTCGTCAACCATGGAAAACGACGAGCCGTCATTAACAATCATTACTTTATATGGTAAGCTAAGCTCGAAATGAACTATCTTGACCAGTTTGGGTGAGTTCACCTATTGAGAATGGCGATGTCGGACTTGCAAACTTCCAGGTGAAGTAGTGTACCAAGGGGTCAATCATTCTGAAAACCAGCTCATTGGTAAACCATCCGTATCACAATTTTCACCAGTTCTCTCTCGTTATTAGTTATTAGTAGTCTAATCACTGGCCCAAACATTGTACACCGTTACTCTCATGATTGACCAGTTGGTGCTCACCATAGGGCTAGTCGAAACTCTGTACCCCTGGCAGTTCACCCCCATAGATGACCAAAATGGACAGGCCGTAGGCAGGTACACCTACCCTTCTTTTCACTGCCATATTTACTTGGTATTTACTTGGTATATCCCTGTTCTTGTTAAGTTTTTTTCCCTGGTTATTAACTGTTTACAATCTCTGACCGCAACTCAGCATTACACACCACTACTAAACCTAAAACTATTACCAACCACTAATCACTGGCCACTGCCAACCAAATAGGTCACAACAAACCATCACCATCTGCTAGACCCATTGCGCTTCTCATGGCATCTAGGCTTGCCGGACGTTGAAGGTGGGCTTCATTGTGATGACCGTAGAGTCAAACTCCAACTCCACTGTATCCTGCGCCGCCCGGGGAACCATCAAACATGCAACAATGGTTCAGCATGATTAATTAACAATAAGTCCCAATATATGGCCAAACAATCAAACAACAAACCACTAGGCAAAATTGCTGAAACAATAGATTGAGTTAAGACTACACTTATACAATAAGCAAAGAAACGATCGGCCAAACATGCTTAACAATGAAATGCTTGCAGTATCCTCTAGTAATTCAAATTGAAAATGGACAAAGGCCTTTGCCTGTCGGGAAAATGCCAGGAACCCATCTGTATATGTCATGTGTGATGTTTGATTGATCGAACAAAGGACGATAGTAGGAAATGACAAGCATGATTCATTTGGCTGCATGCCAGAGTTCAGGCCACCAATCATTTGACAACATAGCAATTACCAGCCATGTAGGCATTTTGTAGTTAACTACCAACTGCCTGGTAAATGTTCATATGGTGGTTTCTCAGTCAAATAGGGAACCCCATAAATGGATCTTTTTTCCACCGTTGCGATTGGATGATTTGGGGGTCCCCTACTTTGAGAAACACCCATATAGAATTTGTATGTGCAGTTCAGTGTCCAGCCATCAGTTGAACCATTCTTCCCAAGCAACAGCGCCGGCTCAAAGCAAAGATTGTGACACATACGTTCCGGTTGAAAGTGGCACCGGTGACTCAGAATCTAAAACAAATGTCACCGTCCTCCCCCATTCATTTGCCATCATTGAACCCTCATGACCAAAAAAACGATCTCTTTTTGAAGCACCATCAACCATTCAACAATCAAACCAGTCAACCATCCATTCACGACCAAGTCACCACTAGTTAGACACAGTTAATCATGAATTGACCATCACAAAGCATCAGCCATCCCTTAGCATCAAACAAACACTTATCATGAACCAGATCATCCATCGAATCATCCACCATTTTCA
The DNA here is from genome assembly GCA_009767595.1 of Symbiodinium kawagutii. Classification (NCBI taxonomy): domain Eukaryota; class Dinophyceae; order Suessiales; family Symbiodiniaceae; genus Symbiodinium; species Symbiodinium kawagutii. Next base: position 39,201 of record VSDK01027174.1, on the reverse strand, counting down.
CGCATCATTTGACCCCACCGCCCTCAGCCCCTGGGTGTCAACCCTGGGCCCTGCCCCTGGGGGCGGCACGTTGTAGCTGGTGAGCTCACGCTTGGCGCTAAAGAGCTGTAACAGCTGCTGGGCGATGACACTCAACACCTGGCAGCGTAACAGCTGCTGGGAGCTGGTGTAGATTGTAGAGAGAAGTGACCATAATAATTACTAATAGATTATATGGTATTTGTGACCATATGAATTACCATAATTGTTACCAGTTATTACCAGCTGCTGGTGATTAATTGGTAACAAGTATGGTAATTAATGGTAACAAAGAATTTGGTGGTAACTCAATAATGGTAATTAAATGGTAGCAATTATGGTAATCTACTCTCATATCCACAATTATGGTAACTCAATAAGCTGGTGGATATTACTTCGATAATCTACAATCTATTATAGTAGATATAAGTGACCACAATATCCATATAAGGAACCAAAATCTCGGAATGACAATATGGTGACCAATTTATTGTTGATATAATGGTGGTTTTTGTGGTCACTAATGGCTACTATGTTTGGTTCGTTAGTTGCCATAATGGTTCATACAATAGCTCATAAAAAGGTTTTAATGGTTGATCATGACGGTTGAAGATAAATGCTTGAAACAAACATATGAATGTTTTTTGTCTTACCCGGCTAACAAATCATAATGATTGAACTAATGGTTACCATTTGCTACTATATATGTCAATCGTTAATGTTAAATGTCAAATGTGATTGTCATCCACTAGATGGCTTGCTTGTCAATATTATGGTGAATATATTGATGAATATTGGTTAATAGTGCTTAATTCAATATCTATTTTCAACTAGTAGCCATCCATACCGACAATGGCTACACATGGCTTTCATGGTCAATAACCGAAAAGAAATTATGGTCAAGCGTGTCGTGAATACCAAAATAGTTATGGTCATTACCGGTTTTTACTACGCAAGGTCATATTAACTTTGACCATGATAAACTACGACAAGAACTGAAAGTACAGTCATCCATTCACTTCAAGTTAGGGTCCAAAACCATGAGTAAACGCGATAATGGCCATAAATCTGTCACTCTTCATCGGCATCGAGTTCATCAGAGGCTGAGGAAAATAACTCTTGATGGAGCTTTAGGGTTGGACTGTGAAATTCTATGATGTCAACAATGCCAGCAAACGAAGCCTTCAGTAAAAGCCAGGGCTATTCTGTGAAATCGAGCAAAAAATACCACGCAAAAGTTCATAGTGACATATTTACAAAATAGAACCATTGTACCAAGAAATAAAAACACGTAACTTACGTAACAAGAAAAATGCCCTCCTACCAATGAATAACATCAACAACTACCTAATCAACCATGACAATTGATGGGGGCATGTAAGCAAAAAGTGTAGTCGATGAAATGTCAAACGTATACCTACATGTTATTTCACGTCAGTCATGTACCTAAATTTCAATGAAATGTCAAGCACTGTATGTTTTTTTCGTGCCCTAAGATTCTACCTTTCCATACAATGCTTAGACCAGCAACGGTTCTTCCTGGCACCAGAGCGGCCTATGCCCAGCCAGGTCCCTGGTACCGTCCGCCTCGATGTAGATGCGATTGAACTCATCGAAGCAGCACCAGGCGCCGCTCGAGGCCAAACCTTTGAAGAACTTGCCCACCTGGCAACGCATCTGCTGGCCATGCCACGGTGAACGGCGCAGCTGCACCATGAGCAGCGGAGCTAAATCATCAGAGTCTCATTGTGGTGGTTGTGGTTGTGGTTGTGGTTGTGGTTGTGGTTGTGGTTGTGGTTGTGGTTGTGGTTGTGGTTGTGGTTGTGGTTGTGGTTGTGGTTGTGGTTGTGGTTGTGGTTGTGGTTGTGGTTGTGGTTGTGGTTGTGGTTGTGGTTGTGGTTGTGGTTGTGGTTGTGGTTGTGGTTGTGGTTGTGGTTGTGGTTGTGGTTGTGGTTGTGGTTGTGGTTGTGGTTGTGGTTGTGGTTGTGGTTGTGGTTGTGGTTGTGGTTGTGGTTGTGGTTGTGGTTGTGGTTGTGGTTGTGGTTGTGGTTGTGGTTGTGGTTGTGGTTGTGGTTGTGGTTGTGGTTGTGGTTGTGGTTGTGGTTGTGGTTGTGGTTGTGGTTGTGGTTGTGGTTGTGGTTGTGGTTGTGGTTGTGGTTGTGGTTGTGGTTGTGGTTGTGGTTGTTGTTGTTGTTGTTGTTGTTGTTGTTGTTGTTGTTGTTGTTGTTGTTGTTGTTGTTGTTGTTGTTGTTGTTGTTGTTGGTGGTGTTGGTGTTGGTGTTGGTGTCGGTGTTGGTGTTGGTGTTGGTGTTGGTGTTGTTGGTGGTGGTGCCATGATCAGTTTCCCAAACATCACAGTGCATATCCAAGTTGATGGCTATAGCCTACAGCTTATAACATCTTAACCCCACGTTGTTTTTGGGCGTACTTAAACCACCAGTGTGCATGCCATTGCATGCCCTTTCCATCAACGAAGCTTTGGCTACGGTTGGTCCTACTATCCACTGCTGTTCGGAACCCTGGACGCTATGCCAACTCCGCTGCCAGCAGCTGGCGCGCACCATGAGGTAATCCATCTCTGGGGAGCAGTTGAAGACAACACACCTGAGTTGCTCAAATGCTGCTTCCTTATGCCCCGGTCGGTTGGTAGCCTATGGGACCATGGCCTGACCTGGATTAAACTCGGTCAAGTCCATCTAGACATGGGAGCCGGCAATCTGGGTCAATCTCCGGGATGATTCTCACCAATAGAACTATATATCTAATCATCATTGCTATGAGCCATTTGTGATCAATGCTGAGCACTGTCCGGGGTAGCATTTTTTGGCGCCTCTCTTGGCGCGGTGCCACAGCAAAACAACTCTACAAATGGCCGCAGGTTGTGGCCGCAGCTGCTGCGGAGAGGATCGACGACGCGAAAGAGCCACAGGTCTGTACAGGAGGATGCGCCCTGAAGTCATGAACCGGGTGAATGTTGAAATCCAACAACCTGGATTCACATGCCACGATTCGGTCGCTCAAACGGGACAATCGCCTAGTGCAGGCGCATACAGAATAGAAACAAATCACTCAAGCACATTAAGTGAGGCATGGTTTGGAATGACGTCATTCATACCCCATGTTTGCCGCATTTCCTTTCCATCATCACAAACCTTCTCCTGGCAACGATCCTAAGGCCTCCAAATATCTCAAAAGGTTATTCATGACACAGCATGACACAGCATGACCTAGCAAAGAACATGGAAACCATTGCTACGGTTCATTCTGGTGACCACTAAGCGAATGGAGATTTTCCATTACCAGCTTAATTTACCAGAAGGTATAGCTGTGAGTCAAAACCCTGTACCCCCCTGGTTCCCCCATCTTTAACCATTGTTTTCCCTATTATTGTTGGCTATTTTTGATGATTATAATGTTGACCCATGGCTGTACCAGGAGTGTACGAATGGCAATGGCTAGCGTTTGATTCTCCAGGTAGGCCCTCCGTGGCTCAGACGTCGCACCGGCCGCAATCCTGGGCTGTAGGCAAGCATTGCTGGGCACCCGGCCTACCAAGAAACATGGGGTCCATGTAGATGAACGAGGGTTACTGATCAATGATGGTTAAGGGAACAACAACAGTGAATTAGAAATGAAAACTGATGGGCAATGGTGGTTTATGATGGTGAATGGTGGCCATCAAAGTTCATGATGGCCAAACCGCAGGGAAAAGGGCGCCTGAAACAAATGTTCCTGACGCCTGACACTGGTGTAAAATCATGGGGAGGCATAGCCACTGCTGATCTTGGCCAGCGGCGATGTTTCTTTTCGTGCTTCAGGGCGGAGAAGCTAACCACCTTTACAGCGTTCTGTCAAGGTCGTGGTTGCGCTGGTTAAGCTTAGTGATGTGCCTCTCATCCAAGCAAGTGAAGCGGTCTATGCCAGGCCCTTACTTCGGAACTACGACTTATCATCAACACTTGCTCAACAAGAGGGTGGCATACAGCTAGCAACCATGATAGCAGTGAAATAAACATTCACACCCGGGCTGCGCCATCATCAACTGAGGCTCTCAATCTTCATCATTGTCTCCGTGCCAGCAAAGCGTAACGAAACGCTTTCGCCTGCTGGTAGCCGCCACAGGTTGACAACCCTTCAAAAACCAGTTCCCACATCCCACAAAGGCAAACTCTTCGAGCACTTGGGCGACTTTCCCAGCACTTGGAAAAACCTGCGGACACTGAAGCAGTTCCCTACTGGCAGGAGCCAACGGCAGCTCCCCAGCTGCTCCCTGGCTCCTTCCCCCCGGCCTTCCGCAGGCTCCGCACGAATTGTGCGTCTGAGCGCAGCCGCTCCGAGGCGAACTGCAGGGCCTTCGGCTCCCCGGAGGCTGCGGCAAACCTCGGGTGGGGTGCTGTCGTCCATGGAAGGCCGAGATGGAGATCCTGATGGCCATGGGTAGTGGCTGATGGTGGTGGATATCGTGATGGATGATGGGTTTTGTGGTGGTGAATGATGGCTATAGTGATGAGAAATGTTGAGAATAATGTGGGGGTGCTCAAAAAAAACATTTCTTGAACAAAAAGAGGCATTTCAAGAGCCAACTGAACAGGATGGGCCAATGTATTTTGAGAAAATCAGGGCCCTATGGGCGTAAATGAAAATGCAAAGGCATGCAAAGGCTATGAAATTACAGGAAACTATTAATGCTTCCGGAAAGCCAATGGCAGCATGAAGGCTATTTCAGGATCAATGTTGGTAGATGACGATGGAGCCCACGGTTGGCCAATGGTTAATAAATCGTGGAAAAATAAATGGTTGATAAATCGTCAGTGGCCCACGGCTTTGCGAACAATATCGGATCGTAGCTGACAAACCCACAGGACCTGCGCCATTAACCGCGCCACGAAGCAGTACATCCAAGCAATTTTTAAAAAACATTATAATTTGCATTTTTTCCGGTTGAACTGTTTCATGAAACACTTCTGTTGTTCATTCCGCGGTTGAACCTGGACCGAAATGGGTTCTCCACAACATTCATCGCTTCCAATCCGAGATGCACCACTTCCTCATCATCCCGCAGGGCTATGGACGCATGTTGCAAGGCTGCTGGCTGATTCTGAACTGCTGCCAGAACCACCTCCTTGTCTGGGGCAGGGATGGCATCAGCAATGTTGATGGCACAACAAGGCATGCCACTTTCACCACTCTGGAGATTTGTGCCTTAACATGAACAACTCAAGCAATGTTCAGCTTTGCCATAACGCACCTACTTGTAAGTGGGGACAAATGGAAAGTGTGGCAAACAAGCGGCGCATCCAAGATGTCAAGTGTTAAATTCGCCACCGCTCACTGCCCAAGACTTCATGGTATCTCAGTCTCCACTGCACGGTTGATTGATGGTCGCCGGTTGGTGTTGGTTTCTGGTGTTGAGTATCTGGTGGCCAGGATCCCCAAGTATGAGCCATTCCAACTGATCATCCCCCAAATCTACCGCCCCAAAATCATGCGTACACTGAAAAATGACGGGTTTCTTTTTCGAAACCGGATTAGAATGGTTCGGTACCTACCCTCATACAACCTAAAGGACCCCCAAACAACCCAAGTTGCACACATTTTTTGATCTCAACATATCTCAACCACGGCTTTCACCGCAGGGACACATCCAGGTACTCATCCATTACTGCAGCCAGGGCAGCCATGGCGCCTTGTCATCCCTGAGATGCGCTGCTGCTACCTGCAGGGCGCGGCCCCAGCGCCGTACCGCCGCCAGGACGATCTCCTTGTCTTGGCGCCGTGCCACTGAGGCGTGCTGCAAAGCTTCCCCTGGAGGCTGCTGGGAACGAGGGGGGTGGATGATGCTTGGATGATGTGGTGGTTTCTGGTGCCCCAATGTCAATATATACACAATGAATAATTAATATGGGATGATTTGGGGGGACCCCTATTTTGAGAAAGACCCATGTTGGATGATGGTTGGATGGTGGTTGTAAGCCTATAACCGGTAAGTATAGTTGTGATCAGCAAGCTGGATGTTGGATGATGGTTGTAGCTTACAACCGGTGATTGATGACGGTGAAGTGTAGTTGTGATCGGCTAGCTGCTGCTGCGCTGATATGACAGTTCAATCAGGGAAGTTTTCCTAGAAGGACCGGAACAGAGCGAGTGATGTGATATACTGTGAACTTGACACGGTGGATAGGCACAGCATGGTGTCACTTACTGTACATCGCTTGAAACAGGCAAGCACCCTGGCTTCTTGTGACGGTGGCTTGCAACCCGAACAAAATCAGCAGCATCTTTTTCTCCATTCACCAGGCTTCCAAGCAAAAGTAAAGCGGACGCAAATGCGTCCAACTGGACATAGAGGTCTTGAAAAACGACCTCCTGCTTTCCCATGCAAGTTTCACATACTGCCCGTCCCACCAATACATGGCCTTCCCTGGGAATAACTTGCCGGCCAACTTGCCTATGGCATCAAACACTGCGTCTGCTGACAAACACTGCACTTGAAGCGGGTGCCGCTTGCCATTGATCTCGGCAAACACCTCTTGCAAATGGATTGAAAGCGACAAGGGGGATTGTGAGTCCGTCCAGCAGGAGCGAACGAAGTCATCCACGGTGCCCTGGGTTAGCTCCATCAATTGCCCATCAGAAGTCACAAATCCCCAAACACCAGGGGACCAATGGCCTTCCGCACTGATCTCAGCAACCATATTGGCAATCTCTTTGCAAGCAGCCGCTGGGGCGAAATGGTCCATGCGCGTCAAGAATGGGTACAAAGGCCGATCTGCGACGGGCCATCTTCCGCACATGAAACGCACATTGACCTCTCGTAAGCGGATATTTATGGTCTCCTGGAGGGGCCCGCCTTGCTTCTGAAGCATCTCGATCAATGACATCAATGTGACTGCATGCCCTGATCCTGCTTCATACCAAATGCATTCTGCAACAAAGGATTTCAGATTCCATTTGATGGCTTGCTGCTGCACGGCTTCCAACAGCAATTTTTGAGTCAGTTTTTCAACGCTAAAGAAGCTTGAGAGCCCTCCACCACGACTGAACCTGAGGTTTACCGAGCTTCGGCCACCAACTTGAGAGTGCGGAGCGTAACTTTGTTGGAATGTGTTTCTCTTGAAGATCAAATTCTGTGAATCAAAATGAAACACAGTTCTCAAACACCGTGGCTGCACTTTGAGGCGGTCAATGTGGCAAGCTGTAACTACCCAACTTTGGCTGTGTTTTGCCCAATCTTCTCTCATGAACAGCCACACAATGGCTTGAAGGGCACGCTTTTGAGTTTCGCACTTAACTTCTTTGCGCGTGGTTGTCTTCAATCCCCACCAACAACCTTTGTGATCCAAGGTGTATGTTGCTCCAGTTGGAAAATGTACATAACGAAAACTCGGTTGTAGTTGTTCTTTGAAGTTTGCGGCTGATTTTTTTTCAAGAAAGAAAGCGTGCGAATCTTGTTGCAAATTGTAACCGCATTGGTCGTGGGCCAGTTTCGCCCATTTCGACAGCGAAGGTCGATCTCTAAAACGAAACATGCTCACGCCCTCTGGAAGGAAGTGAGTTGCCATCTCTCTGCACCGGTTTTCATCTTCTCTTGTGAGTTCAAAATTCGACCGCAAGATTTTGCAAATCAGTTCATCAACATCATCACCTTGGAAACGCACCTGGTCAGGCTCTGGCAGTTCGAACCCCCATGTTTTCAAGCGCTCCATGAGAGCATTGTGCTTCTCCAGCTCTCTTTCGTCCTTCTGCAACTCCGTTGCCGCTACAGATTGAACTCTGGCAAAGTGCCGGTAATACTTCACAGTGATGGCTCTAGCAGCTCTAGCAGCTCTAGCACTGTCTGTCAAACGAAGCAAGGCCTCGAGACACAAAGCCCTTTGTTGCTGCAGCACTTGTAATCCAAGTCTGTCACGCCAGACTTCTTGAATTGTGTTGCCAGTGGCTATCCAAGCTTCAGAATACGCACGCGTAGGAACACCATGCAAAACAATTTCCTCCAAAGCAAGGACTTCTCGAGCGGCATTCC
>VSDK01027174.1:0-21658 GCA_009767595.1 Symbiodinium kawagutii | reverse complement strand
CAGGAATGACAACAGCAACAAGGGCAGCAACGACAGCAGGAAAGGCAAAGAACAGCATGCAGCAACAGTCGCTCATCATGGATCCTTGTTTCGCAACCAAACATAACCAAACGGGCCTAGACAAACACACACCAGGTTTGTAACGCTTCCTTCCACCTAAGCGCAGTCCACGGCTGAATCTTGTCCCAGTCGCCGTAAGGAAACGGAGTCTGAACCATCCGCACCTGGCAGGCAGTGTGATCCGTCACGGCTCAGTGCGTTTGGGGCACCCAATAGTCAGCACTCAAGCAGCACCTTAGGTGCTGACCACGGACATGTCTGCATTTGACACCAGCATGCAGATCCAACAACTCTTGGGACGTACTCAGTAGCCTGGCAGTCTTGGGATATCATCAACTGACCAGCCTTTGATTTCCATGTGCCATCTATGAAACAACCTAGCTGATTGGTGGTTTCAACCCCTACGAGAAACATTTGTCAACCAACCATTTGTGAATAACTACTGGGGAAAATAAAACATGTTTGAAACCACAAACCAGCTAGATAGAGATGTTGGATGGTTTCCGAGCTCCCAAACCTTCACCGGAGCCACAACGCCACTGAGCTCCCAACCCACATATTCTCCTTGGCGAACCCCCAGGCTGGGCCATGGGTAATAAGCTGCTGACATCGTGCCCCAGTGGCGGTTCAGGGTATCCCTGATATCCAACTTGCCGTCCCACGTGTCACATGAAAATGATTCCGCATGCATGTTGTGCAAACTGAGAATGTAGAAATGAAAAGGTCAAAACAAAGACCAAGGCGAATGATGGCGTGATAACAACTATTTCAAGAGCATAAACAATAATCATACCATCATCACAATGGAAACGAAACGGCAACAGCAAACCTGGCGACCAATTACGACACATGAAAATGCCAAGCATCAGAATTGCGGTCATCCATCTCCCAGTAGTACCGCAGTTGACTAATCCACTCGAAGGACCTTGGGCGGAGCAGTTGGCTGAGCCAGGGATCAAAGGCTGAACCAAGGAAAACCTGACCCGACTGAGGAACAACAAACCGTGGTGGACCAACGTTGTCCCCGGTGGGCGTTAAACGAATCAACGTGCGGGCCATGTTGCGCAATATGAGGGCCAAGGGTGCAAGTGTCACCATCAAAACTGATGATTCAAAACACCTTTCGTATCATTCCATCATTTCACAAAGCCACCCAACAGCATCTGACACTTTGTTGCCCTGATGTGAGGCAGTCTGAGTCGACAGTCTTGCTACCATCTGAGCACCCCAACATGCAGTCATCAATCTTCTCCTTGGCCAACTTTTCCACTGTGTCCTGCAGCTGGCAACTAGCGTGGTTGCAGCGCGCAAGGCATTCCTGGTCACAACCATTGATAACCCATCATTGACCATCAACAGCAAGCCTTCGACAAAAACGACGTTGTAAAACAACCAACGAACAATTAAAAAAGACTGTTGATCATCAACCTGTCCATCAATCAATGCAAATAAAAAAGACAATATAATATACACCAATATGTCCGAAACAAAGCCTCAGAACCAGCTTCCAAGACGATCCAATATCAAAAATAACGGTCAATTGCTATCAAGTATCTCAACTATTAGCCACCGGTAACTGTCAACCGCTATGGGCTGCCAATCACCAAACAGTCATGAATTTGTCTTCGTTTCATGCCAATATGGGGAAAAAAGCCAAGCCTTGGCGTGGACATCAATGACCACCAGCGCACCAATGCTCATCCTGGCACCGGTTCGCATCGGCGGCACTGGCATGTGTCTTGGGGAGATCGACCCTACATGGACATGCCAAATTGGTATCTCGAATCGTAAAAATACATCTTGAACTGTCCACTTTCTCGGTGATGGGCCCGTGTTGATTTGAACCCTAAGGGGTAAATCATTCAAAATGTCCAATGAGTCTGTGAACAAATTCGGGCATGCCAGTGTTGACTTACATCTCTCTAAGGTATTTTTCAACAACTGGAGGACCAGGATTTACTTTCCACTTCCATGACAGCATGGGGCCACCACCATCCTGACCATCTGCTTTTTGAACGGAAAAGTGCTGTACCCGCTGAGTCTCTTGAGACCCATCTCACTGCAGCCAGCGCGCATGAGTGGCGCCCCGGCAGACGAAATGAGTTCGAAGCAATCTGGAAATGGGTCAACGAAAACAGCCACACATGGACCTGAATGCTTTTGCTAGATCTACCATTTAGCGGCCTTATGGAGACCCGTCATTTTGACCCATGGCCGTCTGGATTGAGTTGCCCAAAGCTGTACATGGCAACAAAGATTTGTTGGATCACGGCTGTGGCTCCCGTTTCCCGAAACCTTGCTAACTAGTCACAGCTGTCAGTTCAGGTCCACAAGCTTGAAGAATGCTAGATGGTGCACATCATGTTAACTAGATATATGCGTGTCACTACCAATTTTGGGCGACAGGATGCCGAGTTCGGTGCTTGTATTGTCAGATCTCGTCAGGCACACGCTGAACCAGCGGCGAGCAACCCCCCTTAGGGTCTGACACATCTGGAAGAATTTACCAACCAGCGAGGACGGGTGAACCCTCCTCCAAAACTAGCAGTCAACTCTATAAATTTAGCAGTCCAACCTCTGACTTGGAATTTGATCATTGAAGCAATCAAAGTTTAGATGAACAATCAAACATGTCACCTCTGATCGTTTAAGCACCATCAGTTGCATGTTTCTGGGGTTTGGACTTGCAAGGATTGGATTCCACGGGTGGAATCGAAAGGGATATTGATTCAGCTCGGCTCACTTGTTGCCAAGTACGGCGGAGAGAGACTCTGCCCACTGCGACCAACAGGCCATACGCGGCTTGCCTTCAACCTGTCCTCAGTGAAGACAAGGCCATCCCAAGAATGAGCGGGATTCCTTTATGCTGCAGTGTTCATCTACTGTGGTTGGTGATTGCAACCTCCAATTTTTTTGTGAGCCAACCAATGCCAACCAATGTACATCTACTCAATTTGAAGGATTTTTGGAATTGATCCCTCATAGGCCTGAACTGCTATCAAGGGTTGTTGTTCCCTGAAACCAGGTGCCCATGCAGTTGATGTGACAACTTTGCATGATCATATTCCATACTCCTGGGAACAAAATGACACACATCGAGCTTTGAACAAACACGCCAAACCATCTATTCACTCACCATGCATGCTTTGTTTTCCTTACATTAATTCACAACAATTGTTGTGGATGCTTGCGTCTATGAGCAATACATATCCACATACATCCACGGGCGTTTCTCAAAATATGGGATCCCCCAAGCATCATCCAATCTTAACCATTCATAGCGATGAACTCACCATTTTTAAGGCTTCCCAATGGCTTAAGCACCCCCCCGCATCATAAGGCCACCGCTTCATCCAGGCCCCACTGCTTCTCCCAGGCTTCGGTTGTAGGCTTGGTCAAAGAGCACATGCGTCCATCGAGTCGGCTGACAGCCCGAGACCTGGGGCTTGTCGTCCACCAACACGTCGCCTTGCAGCTGTGCTGCAACGGCATCCGTCCCCTGATGATTGCTATTCCAATAGGCTGGTGGTTGATTTTCCAATAAGGTGGTGGTTGATATTTCAATAAGCTGGTGGTTGATTTTCCGATGGAATTTATGACATCAGGGATGTTGCGATCCAACTATTTCCGACCGTTTTAGCTGGTGATTCATATTCCGGAAATGAGGCTTTTGGAAGGCTATTGTGGGGTATTGTGATCCAACTATTTCCAACTTGTAGCTGAAAATCAACTGTTGATAGATAGTGCATGTCCATATGTATTCACCATACGTCATGGCCCAGGGTCAGTCATTGTCAAAACCTTTGGGTGACCAGGGCCATTGTTCATCTGGACCGTCAATGTTACGTGAGTAGCTTTCCAGACCGCACTTTCCAAACAGCTGAAACAAAAACCGACAAAGCAAACCATCATAGGGGGCAAGTCATCTTGAACAAAAACAAAACTGGAAACTGGTGGTTAGTCAATGTTAATCAAATGGTTCAATGATGATTTAACGGTGGTTAATGGTGATCGTGAGCAATTCATCAACCTTTGGCCATGCTTTCCATCCTCTGAACGCCATGCGCCTGGCACCTGGTGTCCCAGGTGCCGCGCCTTGCACGTGAGTCTTGTCCCTGGTGATAATCAACCTCAGCTGGGAATCAGCTGCTTGGTCTGGCCGAGGTTGACCCACTTTGGGAACCATGTCATCCAACCGGAAGGAACCATGACCGGTTTAGCCGCCAGGTTGAAGTGACCATCGTACAGTCTCACCACACTTGGGTCACCAAAGAAGATTGGACATGGAAATGGCAACATGTTTCACTCGCAAAGCTGTGACTTTTCCTGTACTTGTAAATGGAGATGTTGTGATCAAAGGCCTGGAGCTGCAACTGGGTTTACCACATGCGTGGCTGGTGGAGTGTCGCACCCTTCCAGAGTGCCTCCAGGGGAGCCCTGCGGCGCTGCGACCGAGGCACCGTTCCAACCACCTTTGGCCCAGGTGCTTCTCGACGCTCAGAAACTTCTCCCGTGCGCAGCTTCCGGCACACGCGGGGTGCGGCGCGGTCACCAACTTGACGTCCTTGGGGCGGTGGAGGGACGGACCGGGAGAAAATGTGAGGTGCCACAGTAGAGTAACCAACTTGGTCCCACCAAAAAATGATTCTTATTACCAGGAAACCATAGCCATAGCTGGTTTTGGAGATACCGCTATTTTTCGGCACGTGCCCATGTGGGGAAGTACTTCCAATGTGCCGTCAACCAGGAGGAAGTGTGGTTTCATGGAGGTTGATGGCAAATGAAAAAATGATGGTTGATTGAATGTTAATGGTTGATGACGAACTCATGGTGAATTGCTGGGAATTGAACCAAATGGTGAGTGAATTGATGGCTGATGGCTCATTGAGTTTTAATATACATTTTAGATTTTAAAAGTCGTTTTTGCAGTTCAATGGTGGTTCAAAACTGATGGCTAATGCGGATGGTCGATGCTGGTCGATAGCCATAAAACGCCAGCAATGTTTTCTGAACTGGAAATCCTTTGAATCAGCCACATACGAACATACATCAACAGTTCTCAATCAATCACAGTCAAGCACCATTGTTGTTGATCGGTGGCCATGATTCAATATTACGCTGTTGAGCAAAAAATGCTTGATCATGGTTTCAGCTTGATCGTGGGGTTCGGACCATCCTTCCATGATCCATTCGCGTCTTTCCAGAGATAGTCATCCAAGCAAAGCCTCGCCCAAAATTTCATTGGACTGTCTGACCCGGATGTCTCAATCTTTTCAGAATTCCAAGTAGGTGCGATTCAAATTCATAAGCTTCTATGGTGAGAGTTGGTGCTTCCCCCATTCTTCTTGATCAAATTTCCCTATGATTAATCATGAGCCATGAGCCAAAAACCATTCGTAAGCCGTCGTCGTATCATGTCGTGATTCCAAACCAACTCTCTCCATGTCTCTCTTCTGCGCCTTTCCGGATCGCCGCCACAAGTCATCCTTTTCGCAGTTCAGCCGTTGTGGTGCTAGTCAGTATGTCACCCATTGGTGTGGTAACTGGCAAACGGTTCACTATAGCACGAGTTCACTGTAGCACCAGTTGGTATGTCACCTTTTGATGTTCTCATAACCCCGTCTGATTAACCATTCGTCAGCTCGAATTCAACGTTGGATGCTGGTGGTGACCCATAACATCATGGTGGACCGTCTACCGAGCATCAGCGCCCGCTTCAAGAAGGCTGTTTAAGGCCTCCACAGCACCGGGGTACGGCTGCAAGCTTTCATAGAAACCTGGAGCGGTCCCAAGCGTTGGCAGTGGTACTGGGCGTTGGGGTTAAGTCACCCCATGTCGTTCTAAGTCACCCCAGTACTTGGGCAGCAGGCCATGGGGTTGTTCACAACTATGAAGTAATCTATTCTTGTACGCCCCGTGTAAGCCTGAGAACTTACATATGGATTTAACCGTAAATGATGTAAATGGCACAACCTTACAAACCCCTTTGATTGGGTTTTTTTCCCCACTTCAAATGGCCAAAGCCATAGACGTCCCCGTGTCTCTCACAGGATGAGATCCAACTCGTGCTGACCCCCAGCGCCTGGAGAAGTGATGACTTCCATCACCAGTTCCCGCTCAGAGGCGTCAAAGTTCTCCTGCGCTGCGACGGCATCACCACGGGAGCACACGCGGTGTAATCCTGCAATTGGAATAGACTTGGGTGATGGGTGGTCATGGGTGGTATGCGTGGGTGCTTGGGTGATAATTAGGTGGTTGGCTTATATCTCCGGAAGGATTGATTTCTCTTGGCAAGTCATGTGCAACCTTTCAAGCTAAAACCCATCAACCAATTCCATCAATCCATGATGTACAGGCCACCCCTTCCCCATCTTCAGGGACCCTTCGCTCACCTCTCGGGTGGCTGGGGGACCCGCCTCGATCTCAAACTTCTGCCGGTTGCGCACCACGTGCTCCACATCCTTCATCTGCCTCCCTGGCACCAGTTCCGCGAAGCGGCGGATGAACTCGCCGTCCCAGTCCACCATGGTGTTATCCATGTCCACCAGTATGGTCTTGCCGCGGAAAATGGTACCTGGGCCCGTGGTTCACTATGGCTACCTTTTTTTCTATTGCCATCTGCATGAGTTCAGCTATGGCTAGCTATGGTTACAGCATTTGGTGGTGGTTGTGGTGGTTAAGTATGGTGAACTATGGCGAACTTGGACGATGAATCATATGCAGCAAGAACCAGAAGGATCATACAATCAGAAACAACCACAATGCTAGGAATCAGAAACAAACCTACCAACACCAGCGGAGATAATTACACACAATGAATTAGTGAAAAGGGTGCCGCAACAATGACAAAGACAAGTCTATCCAATCAATAACATTGATGATGATCTTATGAGGCCCATTGGCTATGATAAACATCTGCACATTGGAGGTTTCTCAAAATAGGGGTCCCCCCAAATCATCCTTCATTGACGATTTGTAGTAATAAACCACCCATTGTTTGTGCTTCCCTATTTTGGGAAACCACCAACGTACACAAGAAGTACGGTTGGATATGCGCATCGGCTGGGCGTCCTGTTTTAATTTAAAGCATTGCCTTTCGCTACCGAAAAGACATAGCGAAACTTCAGACACACTGGTTTGAAACTGGTGAACTTACCAAATTATTCTAGAGCTGCACTTTTAATCAAACATTTTCAGACGCTGTAGGGAACCGAGGCTCAAGGGCAGGAAGCTTTAGTTCAACCTGCTTGCGAGCAAATAAAAAACATACTTGGCAGTACTTGGCAATCATCAATCAGATTCATCTATGATCATATATCATTCATCATCTATCATCATCCATCATGATCCAAACTGCTCAACCAATCGCTTCACCAACTACAATTGCTGGTTATCATCACCTATCATCAACCACCTAGCAGTAAGTTAACCATTGTATTCCCTTTATTTGTTTGTTCAATGGCAGTGAGTCAAAACCCTTAGTCCCCCGAATCATTAACCCTTATTTTCCCTATGACATTGCTGCTATATAGGGAACTATGCAGTAACCATCATTTTCCTTATTTTTCCCTATCATTAACCATTACTACCCTGACCCATAGCAACTCCAATCCGAATCCAACCCCCTGAGGTCCTCCCCAGTGCTGCTGAGCTGCTGCTGGTCGCTGAACAGGCACCGGTGAGCGCGGCGTTCGTTCCGGCGCTCGTCGCCTCGGCGTCCGGCAGCGGCACGGTGTCCAGGAGCTCCCGGTAGCATTGGCCCATGCTCTCGTAGCCTTGCAGCGGATCATGCCGTGCCCGGGTGAAATCTGATGGTTGTTAAGTAAACTAGGGTGAATATAATGGTTAATGTGGCCGTTATCATAAGTATGACTAACAATAATTAAATAATGTCATTGTTGACAAATAAGATTAGTTTAATGATGTTTTTTAGTGGTAAGAACCTGATCATGTTGATAGTACATAATAGTGAATAAGGACAATTTGACAATAGGTTAATAACAGGCCATATCAGGCTATATCAAGTTGTTAAGTAAGAGAAGATACAAATGATGTTAAAAAATAGGATCACTTGGGAATGGTTGATGATAATGGTCAATGGTTGACAAGTACACTAGGTTAGATATAGTGGTTAATATGCAGATTAGTAAGACAAGATTAATGATCCTTGATAATGGGATAACTTGAGAATTGTTAATCATAATGGTTGATCAAATGGTGAAATATAATGGCTAGTATAATATCTTCTTTAACATGATAATTGTCAATCATGGGTAACATAATGGTTGATAATGGGTAAGGAACACTTGATAGGATAACCTGCGAATGGTTTGTAATAATGGTCAATATATTTGTTTATATAGTGAAATCACCTTGGAAACTTCTGCCCCCGACTTGCCCACGTACTACTGGTAATGGTCAATAATACTGGTTAAAGGTCATTGCTGTCAAGTAAGACAGGTTGTGTTCTGTGCCCTGCGCAGTCGCAAGTGCAGTGGCACATCTCTGGAAAACTGCGAAACAAGCAAGATGGCGTGGTGAAACAACTTCTTCAAGGAGCAGGGATGAATGCAGCAAAATAGAAATACATCCAGGTTAAATGTTGACTACCGTGACTAATTGATAATGACCTAATGGTTGATAACGGTTTGATAACGTTAGGTAATGGTACATAATTTATATATAATGGTTGATATTAATGACGGTATATAGGATCCTTGATAATGGTTGCTATTATTTGATACTGCATCACTCGTCATCGATGGTTGACAGTAGTATATCATTGCGGCTTACCATGTGATGGTGACACAATCATTGACAGCCCTACACTTTATCACTTTGGTGTTCGAAGGTTCAGCCATTAACTGGTCGTAGAGTCATAGATATGTTCCGCAACGGAATACAGTATACCGGTGTTAGCCTCGAAAGCTGTTGAACCGGACTGTTGATTGGTTGGGACTTTGGTTGAAATTGTTTACGAGAACTGATAACCTTATAAAATGTTCTGCCCACTTGTGGTTGTGTCATTTCACTGGCTTTTAAGTTTTCAACTATTATGATCCAAACTGAACAGAATGGACTTGAATGGATTTCTTGATGCCTATTAAAACTGAAAACCACTGATTGGCAGCTGTATTTAGAGGCTGAGGATCGCATGATGTCCTGGGGCAGAACTACGAGCTTTAGTGTTGTGTTCACTTCTGTCATCCACCTGTACATCAGCTGCATTACCTCCTACATCAGCCAAGGAGGGTCAACACTACCCAATCCAACGCAAAGCTTTTCATCTTTGAAGCCAAGTGGCTAACAAACGTGGCTAGCCATCATTCCCTGTGAAATTTAACAACCACTTGGCCACATCAGCACAGGCCATGCTTGACCATGTTCACGTATCATCATGGATCATAATGGTTGGTTGTGAGCCATCATCACCATTGCTTAGGCACCATCAGCACAAAAATCAACCACCATGGTTAGCAGCATTTCGGTAATGAACATATTGTTTTTTTGTATGCGAAAGTGCTTGCCTTCAACCCAGCCGCCCCTTTCCACCGCCGCCACGGGACTAAACTGCTTCAGGACCCGCGCTCGGCCGGCAGCTCCCATGGTCTTCCTGAGCCTCAGAATGTCTCGTGGGGATGCAGTCGCCACAATGGACGAGTTGTTGCGCAATCCAAATCGGCCTATACAGGTTTCTCAAGTCATGGGGGATCCCCAAATCATCATTTATAGCAATGAACCAACCATTTTGGGGGTTCCCTATTTTTTCCGCACCCCCCATAAATATCATGAGGGCTTTTTGGAGGCAAACCTAGAAACTTGCGGGTCAAAAAGTGCCTCATTTGTTCAGTGAAAGCCAGAAAGCAAACAATAACCCTACCTGGTTGATGCAGTTCAAGAGGGCCGCTCCCAAAAGGCAGAATCAAACCTGAAAGTGTTCAGCATGGAGATGTACAAAATTAAGCAATAAGCAAAATTGCACATCTCCATGCTGAACACGTATAGCATGGATTGCACGCCTTGGCCAACATGGTCTTTTCCCTGGCTAGCCAGAATACATTACCCAAGTGTTACCAATCAAACTGGTGTCAAAAAAGGAACCATCCGGATCCTGATTGGCTACCCTTCTGGCAAACTATCCTGGCCCTGGAAAATCCACCTGAAAATCACCACGATTGGAGTCATTAAACATAGTGGTGTGCGTTCTTTCCACTGGGCTATTGCTGGCCAAACCGTCCCACGCCAGCCGTGCTGACACAGGGTGCCAGGAAACTCAGGGTTTTGGTACAACTTCAGCACAGCATCCGCAATGGCGTCAGCGTCACCTGTGCCAACGTTTCGCTTCACGTGTGTGTGTGTGTTCCATGGATGTTGGTCCCTGGGCTCCCTGGGATCTCATTTCCTTTCAAGATAACAAAAAACTCAACAAAATGATGTTTAGACCAAGTATATCTCTTGTAGCAGGCCGGGAGAAAACGTATACCTGTGGATGCTTCCTGGTGCTCACTCCCCAAACTGGCAACCTATCGACTCGAATGTCACTGTTGAATGGGCGCATGTGTGATGCGCCAATGGGGAATCATTTGCAAATGTGAAGTTTCCCTAGGAGCTCTAGAAGCAAGGTGGATCATTCAAAGCTCCGTTGCTGGCGCTGAAGCCGCCTGGGGGCACCAGATAGCCCTCCACTCCATCTGTCAAGGCTTCTGGGATGGCGTCAATCTTACCTTGCCATCGAGCACCACAGCTGCACGCCCGGCATGTGACTAATGAAAACCAACATACTGCTATAGGGAACTGAGTGCGACTGAATGATAGACATCCAGCTAAGAATTGTCAACGTGGATTGTTCGTCGTCGTTCTGTCATCGACAATGTCCACACGGGATCAAGTCAAGACAAGACCGTAACAAGATTACCCTGCTGCATTTGCTAACATGGACCTTACCAAACAATACTCCTACCTGGGAAACTCAGGGGGTGTATGTCAGTGGTGTATCTGTTAACGACTTCAAGTATGAGTCATCCAAAAAGCCGCTGATTATGGATGAGACCATTCATTCCCCAACTCAGCTGGTGTTTCTGAAAATAGATGGACCCCTTTAATGAATGTTTTTTCCTATGATTAAACATGGTTGATGTTGATTTCAGGGTATGCACCTATGCTGAAAAAACACCAACTCTCTAAGCATTATCAACCATTACCCACCAGTTGCTATACCATTAAGTCTCTACTACTGTATCGCCCGTCGCCACCTAAGCCAGGGCACTACACACCACGGGCCGTTCGAAGGCCATGGATTCGCAAATGACCAGCGGCAGCACCTCGTTCAGAGAGGCCACCAGCACCACGTCCGCGGCCATGTAGAAACGCAGAACGGCCTGGGCGCTTCAGCATGGGCCATTGGCGAACACCATGGGGCCGCCATGCGTGGTTAACCAATGGGTTGTGGGTGGTGTTTTTGGGGCTTGGCCATGATTCGACATGATCATTCATGAACGGTACTGGTGGATTTACGATGAGTTTAGTTTCAAGTTTTGTTGTTGATCAATCGTGTTCATTGACCTGCATGAAGAAATTATTAAGCCGTTGCTAGTCGTGATCAACAGCAATGAACAGTATAATATAGGATGAAATGGTAGGTATTCACCTTGCGGTAAAATCTGCGTAGCAGTGGTTTAATCAACAGCGATGGTTCAATCAACATGATCCATGACAGTAGTGAACAGGAGCATTGACTATTGGATAATGATGGTTCTTTTTTCATAAATACTGAGTACCAAAATCCTTAACCATGGACCAATGGTTCAAAATGAATCAACGCTAATTTTGGATTCTCTATTTGTGTTTCGTATCCAGGTTACTAACAAGTGAAACCATGCACTATCCCTTGAGGAAAAGAGTGGTGGACCAAGCCAACTCAATCGATAATGGTTACCAACAGTCTATGTTATATAACCAATGGTTTACTGACACAGCACAATTCACAATGGTTCATGAATTGGTGGTCCATAACGCCCCATAGTGGATAATTACAGCTAATTAATGATGGCTAACAATATCTCGGAAGGTGAAGCACATGTGGAATTGCTTGCATGCAAAAAGATTGGGTGCACATATTCCAATGTGAGATGCACAAGTACATTTTTTTGTTGGGGCGTCCAGTGGGTTTGCCCCTTGTACATACACACATAAAACCAAGTACACACATATCATGGCATCTCTGCCTGAACCTCGTTCCTTTCATCAGCTCATCTGCAGGCTGACCAAGCCACACCTGGGCTGCCGAGGCACAGCCTGGATGTCCATGATGGTAATCTGCGGCTGTCCCCGTTCGGCCTCGGCGAGCTCCTCCCATCGTCGGCAGGAGATGCCGTTCTGGGCCGCTACCTGGCGTTGCGCCAGGTACTGGGGGAACGCTGGGGGTGGTGGTGGATGGTGGCTGGTTAGAGTGATGGTTATGATGGCGGCTAGGCAGTTTGGTGATGATGCTTTGATGTCTAAGCGATGCTTAAGCCATGATGGCTAAGCACTGGTTTTGTCGATGGTTGGTTTGGTGATGATGCTTTGATGGATGGCCAAGGGTGACACTTTTTACGTCTCAAAATCACCAGCGAGAAAATCAACATGCCTCGCAGCTCTAGCACCCAAAATGCAACCTGTTCAGTTCAGTGGCTTCACCACTGGCTGTGGGTCAAAACCCCGTACCCCTGTTTCCCACATCATTAACCATTGGTTTCCCTTATTATTGTTGGTCATTATCCCCCGTTATTGGTTGGTTAATATTGACCCATAGCCAGTTCAGAGGCTTCACCACTTACAACCAGCTACAAACCCACAAGCCCAATGCGTTGGCCTTAAGACTCCAACAAGATGGCTTCACCATTCCCAGAAGCCATGCAGTTCTATGGCTATGGGTCAAAACGCTTAGTCCCCCTGGTTCCCCTATCATTAACAACTGTTTTCCCCATTATTGCTGGTTATTCTCCTCCATTATTGGTTGGTTAATATTGACCCATAGCCAAATGTGCATATCCGGCGCCTTGTTGATCTCATCAATGTATTTGATCTCGTGATCTCGGATGTAGCGCGCCCCAACGATCAGCTGCTTCAAGTTCTGGCAGCCCTTCTCCTGAGCTGCTCCCAGTGGTGCACAACCTCCTCCCTACAGTGATGCATACATCAGTGATCCGGCGGATCACAAAGCTCAGGCTGCAAGATCGCCTATCCAAGCGTATCGGTGGCCATGCACCAGTATCAATCAGGGTCGCTGTTGGTTGGTCGATCCCTGATACACTACTCACCCACAGTGATACACTGCTCAAGTCACTACTCATCGACCCCACACTGGACGCAACCAATGGCAGCTTCGCAGCCTGACCTTTCAAAACCAACCGGCACCAGCATCAAGCATCCGGCCAATCAACCACCAATAATCCACCCAACCATCAAACCACCGATCAGACAACCAACCCATCCACCCAACCATCCATCCACCCAACCATGCACCCACCCAACTGGCCCCCCACCTCCAACCAACCAACCAACCCATCCACCCATCCAACCAACCCACCACTCCCCGCCCCGCGCCTTGATGAGTTTCGCGCAGGCCGTGGCCGAGAAGACCTGGCCCTTGCGGCTGCACACCGTGCCCAGGTGCAACACCAGGAAGTCCTCGTCGCCTCGGGGGAGTCGCCGACCTACGAATTGCTATCTACAGCTGCTGTCAACTCATTACATTAGCTGCAATATGGTTGATGAATGGTGGATGGTTGGTGGATGGTTGGTGGATGGTTGGTGGATGGTTGGTGGATGGTTGGTGGATGGTTGATGGATGGTTGGTGGATGGTTCATTGATGTTGATTCTTTACTTTGTTGCCGTACTTAAATTGAATGATGGACTACCCAACGGACAGGTGGGCTGGTTTGTGCTTTCATCAATTCTCATCTTCTGCCCTACAACCTCTGTCCAGTCCACCACGACTGGCAACTTCGAGACGCAGAATTAGAGCAGTCTACCGACAGCATTGCAAACAAACCACCAACCAACCAAACCAACCAAGCAAACAAACCAACAAGCCAGCCAACCAACCAACCAACAAACCAAACCAGGCCAACCAACCAAACCAACTAAACCAAGCAAAAAACGACCACATCAACCCAACCCAACCAAGCAAACAAGCAACCAACCATACAACACCAACCAACAATGCCAGTGCTAGGGCAAACTTTCGTCAAGTTGCTGTAGCCCAGGGCTGCTCGGACTTGTCGCCTGTCTTGCGTCTGCTTGAAGTGGTTCAGCTGTTGCAATGGGATTCCTCAGCCGTACGTTTTGGATGGTGATCCCACCGGCACTTTTCACAGACCTGGTAGTGCCAAGCTCAGCTCAAGCTGTGCTCAATGCTTTGGCACAGCTTGGCTCAAACCGGGTGAGGACTGATCATGATCGCGCTACATATGCGGTAAGATCCCGCCCCCATGGAACCAACACAAGTTTTTGCCGAGGCGCCGTTGTAGATGGTGTGTCCGGCATCAGGGCGGAACATGCCATCGTACAGGTGTCTCTGCATGTCTGAGGGGAACACGATGGTGCCCGCGGCGGCAAAGGCCTTCTTGATGATGGCGGCATCGATGTCTTTGCACATGAAAACTTCCTGGAGGACCACGGCTGAGTACATGATATACTTCTGATATATGCTTAAGTTTACTATTGCTAATGCCTTTTGTTTATCATTCATTCCACTCATTACTCATTACTTCATATTACTTGGATGCAGCCACCAAAGTAGTGAATGTTACAGGAATCCTGATCCAGCCACGGGGCCATGACTGGAGTAGGATCCACTGTCTCATCAGCCGTTTTTCGCAATTTGCCAGTATCAACTCAGGGCTCTGTTAGTGGGAACCTTTCAGGATTCGGACCATATAACACCTCCACAATTTCAAATGTCACTAATCTGTCAGCCAAGTGTTAAGCATTCATTCACATTTTTCTCATCAAAATATCAGAAGATTTACACTTTTTGCTCAGAGAACCACAACTAACAGTGGTTATAATCAATAACACTGATACAAAGTGATAACATCTAGCCAGTGACATTTTACATAGCACATCTTATCACCTATATGTCACTAATATTAGCTATTTGTAAAAATTACTGGCTATATGTAACACCTATATTTGTTGATTGTAGCTACAAATCACACCATCAAAACACATGGCTGTGGGTCAAAACCCTTAGTCCCCCTGGTTCCCCTATCATTAACCATTGTTTCTCCTATAGTTTGTTGCTTGTTATCTACCATGACATTGGTTGGTTAATAATCGGTTAATATTGACCCAACTCGCCATATTGTTGGTATATCCACTACTATTGTTGGTGATCACTCCCTACTATTACCCATCAATCACCTACTATTAACCATCAATCACCTACTTAACCACTGGTTGGTTGGTTAACTGCTTGACCCAGCTTGCCACATGTGACATGTAGCGCCAACTCCACACCTTGGCCCTGCCATGCCCTGCCAGGCCACCCCCCCCGGGCCTTGGCGTAGTGGTCCAGCTGATCCTGGGGCCAGCTCTCGTGGATGACCCACACGCTGGGCATGCGCAACTCCGCGGCCATCAAAATGATGTCGCAACGCCTAGCGGTGATGAACCAAGGGTTGGGTGGTTGGTTGGTTGGTTGGGTGAGGTTGGTTGGTTGAGGTTGGTTGGTTGGTTGAGGTTGGTTGGTTTCTGGGGCTGGTCGCGAGGTTACTTATGGTTATTGGTGAAGTTATATATGGTGATGAACTCAGGGTTGGATGGTTGGTTATGGGGTTGGTCCTGGGGTTGGTTATGTGAGCGGTTGTGGCTAGTGGGTTCGCCAGGATTAAGATAGGTTATCTAATTTGGTTTTAGCTATTAGATGTTGTCAGTTGTTGGATTTTGATGTTGTTAGTTTTACTATTTGTTGCCACTCACGAAACGTAGTCGTTAGCCAATGATTGATAATAGATGGTTCAGAATGAGTCATGAAACAAATGGTATTTCTGTCATGTAATCGTATAATACTGATTGACCTTAATGATCAACGATACTGGCTACTGTAGCTAACGGATCCTAATAATTGTGGTTGTGATCATAATGACGAGGGTTCCACCGGATAGTGGTGATCAATAGCAATCATGTTGTCAATCATTTTCAATCAATGGTCATCGACCGCTCTGAACCATTCTTCACAAATCTTCTTCCCTGCGAATTGTGGCATTTAAATAAACAATTCTGATGAATTGCATGTCTCCTAAGGCCCATAGGAGACATCAGTTTCTGGTGAGACTATGGCCAGGAAAAAAACACCCTTCTTGGAATGACATGAACGCCTTTTGCGAACTTGTGTGTTGATCAGACCGGTACCATGCCTGGACTATCGCCATAGTTGAGACTGTTTCCCGACCGTTTCACCGGCGCTGATCCAAGGGACATGATGGTATTGGCCAAAAGGATGCCCACGTTACGTGCGCGCAGTGCAGTGCTCAAATCCACCAGGAAGGTGGGAGAAGTGGTGTCCACCTCGGCTTCGAATTGCCCACAGTGGGATTGTATCCAGTACAAGGGGGGCCCGTTCACCAGCTATGGCTGTTGGGTTATAACTTGGGTAACTACCAGTTATGGTAGATATAACTATGACTAAATGGCCTATAAACCAGCTTATGACTAGGGGGGCCCACCTTGTGCAAGGGGGATCCAGCTGTTGATAAAGCCGCCATTTGTCATGGTCTATCACAAGCTAGTTGATGATTTGTGACCGCATCCCGAATACATGAGTTGATTATACCATCTTTCCCAGATATCCCCAGGCATGATCGAACAAAAGAAAAACCCCCGAAACCACCCACCAAATGTAACCCCATAACCAAATGTAACCATCACCATCATGATCCTCAACCACTAATATCCTATATTGTTGCTTGTGACCGCCATAGTTAAGCCTTGCTTTGTCGAATCTAGGGATCCCATTACTGCTTCTGCCAGTGACTGGCCCAACGACTATGCCCTCCATCGCCCAGCGACTTGGAGTGCAATGCACTTTCATCTAGTTTGCTGAGCAGGTAGCCAATAGATGAATGCAATAGACTGGTTGAAAATTAGCTACCAGTTTAACTCAGCAAATCAAATGAAACCAATCTTTTTGCCGGGGCGTCCAGGGGTTTGCCCTAATGCTCGAAAACAAGCAGAGTTCATGTGGATCAACGTGTTGTTGAAACCAATCTACTCAGCAAATTAGATGAAACCAGTCTAATTGTAAATTGGTTTCATCTAATTTGCTGTGTCATGCCAATTAGCATTGCTATTGACTGGTAGCCAATACACTTTGATCGAGCTCTCTCTCTCTCTCCCCACCGCCATCTCCAAGAGTGCAGCTTGATCGCTGCTTTTTTCATGATGTCTCATGATGGTGGCTGATTTTCACTAGGCAAGCATCTCTTAATAGTGGTTTCAAATCTAGACTTTGCATCAACCAAGCCGTGTTTCATTCACATGACTTCATTTGTTTGTCGTAGTTCCGGTTGCCCTGAGGCATCTCCAACACACAACTGTTGGTCTCTCCCAAAAAATGTGAGATGGGTTGCCTGTACCAATGGAACAATGCAAGCACCCAGGTCTCTTCATGAGGAATCCCGTCAACAATCATGTTGGACTCGGCTGGCAAAAGCCATGAGTACCATCCTGTGGCCAAGAACCTGACAGCAAAACATTGCGGTGGAAGGCATTGTAAACCCCCACAGTACAGGGCACGCTGCTCCGCCGAGCCACGATGGTCACCTCCAAACCGAGCTTTTCGAAGTCCTCCTGTGCCGGGGGAGCATGCCCAACGCTACCAACCCAAAGATCAATTGGCACAACTGATTGAACTCCAACAAAGTGGGGGCCCCAAACAGCTAAATTGGTTTATGACATAGGGCAACTACCAGGTACGATAGATATAAAATGATAAATAATCATGACCAATTAAGTGGTATATAGCTGCATGCGGGTGTGTATGGCTTATGAACCAACTTAGGCAATTTAGGCATACTTATACCCCGTGCTTGCGGAGAGTAATGTGAAGCCAAACTATTCTTGGGACTGGTTCACCTTTTGTTGGTCGCGCAACTTTCCGAACAATGCAGGCACAACGGAGCTTCATGTTTGCAACGCCCATTTGATGGTTTCTCAAAAAAAGTGTACAGTGTACACCAAAATCATCCAATTGATCATTTAGAATAAATTCTGGGGTCCCCTATATTGAGAAACACTTATTTCAACCATGCAGAAGTCATGTCATTCCTTTGGAGTTGCAGCCCGTCCTTCATGGGCCCCGCTTTGGGGGAGAAAATCGTCAGATTCTGATTGTTTTTCAGCAATCCTCAGATTTTCGCACGCGAACAGGGAATGCCATAGACAGGTTTGGCAGCTTGGCCTTCTAGCATTTGTAGGGACCTGGGCTTTACGGCCCAGTGGTTAGTGGCGCATGAACATGTCAAATATTTGTGGCGCTGAGACCCAGGTCTATACCTGGCTATCCGCCGACCCATGGTTGCATAGCGGGTAGGTATTGAAGTGGAGATCCATATTAAATCAAAGTATCAAACCGCTCCCCAGTTTACTTTAACTGATGATCTATGTGTATATGCCAAATATAGCTGGTTTATTAATAGGGACCTTGCCGACCGAACCTTATCTATTATTGTCCAGGTACCTTGAGGTGAAAAATCACTAAACATATCCCACTTTGAGGGTGCTTGGACCCATTCTAAGTTTTCATGGTTTTTCCTTAATATGCATCGCGTTTTCTCGATTTCCAGGGACTTTTGGGATTGTCCCCTACTCCGAAAGTTTCCAAACACTCATTCTAAGTGTCAGTCCACAACTCTGTCTCCTGTATTTCGGTCCATCCATCCATTGAGCAATGATAGCTATGGATCTACTCATCTGTTAAGTTTCTTAAATATAGTTAGATTTGTCCAACCAGCGTTTTTGACCTTCTTTTTTAATTAAATTCTCAATAAGCGTTTTTGCCCAACCTGCTGGCCGCTCAAAACGATTGTTTCATTTTAGAAAGCCAAACGGAATGACACAATGTTTTTTCCATCAAAGTTGGTAAATTTGCTTAAAACTCGGTTAAACTCGGTCAAACT
This sequence comes from Symbiodinium kawagutii, assembly GCA_009767595.1. Taxonomy (NCBI): domain Eukaryota; class Dinophyceae; order Suessiales; family Symbiodiniaceae; genus Symbiodinium; species Symbiodinium kawagutii. Next base: position 2,434 of record VSDK01027174.1, on the reverse strand, counting down.
TGGTTAAACTTGGTTAAACTTGGTCAAACTTGGTCAAACTCGGTAAAAACTCGGTTAAACTTGGTTAAACTCGGTTAAACTTGGTTAAACTTGGTTAAACTTGGTCAAACTCGGTAAAAACTCGGTTAAACTTGGTTAAACTCGGTTAAACTTGGTTAAACTTGGTTAAACTTGGTTAAACCTGGTTAAACCTGGTTAAACTCGGTTAAACTCGGTCAAACTCGGTTAAACTCGGTTAAACTTGGTTAAACTCGGCCAAACTCGGTTAAACTTGGTTAAACTTGGTTAAACTTGGTTAAACTTGGTCAAACTCGGTTAAACTCGGTCAAACTTGGTTAAATTCCTTTTGGTTTTAAAGAAGCGTTTTTGACCTACTTTTTGGAAAAAAAAAAAACGTTTTTGATGGTTAATTTGGTAAAAAAAAGCGTTTTTGCCCTCAATTTGGCTAAACTTGGTTAAACTTGGTTAAACTTGGTTAAACTTGGTTAAACCTGGTTAAACCTGGTTAAACTTGGTTAAACTTGGTCAAACTTGGTTAAACTCGGTTAAACTTGGTTAAACTTGGTCAAACTCGGTCAAACTTGGTTAAACTTGGTCAAACTCGGTCAAACTTGGTTAAACTTGGTTAAACTTGGTTAAAGTTGGTTAAAGTCGGTTAAACTTGGTCAAACTTGGTTGAATCCGATTAAACTCGGTTAAACTCGGCTAAATTCGGTTCGACTTGGTTAAGCTATGATTTCAACAATGAAATTTCCAACAAGCGTTTTTGACCCTTCCCTGGCACATGGTTACGTGTTCTCACATGCCCGACGAGGGTGCAAAACGCTTCTTCAGTTCTGTTACCTCCATTCCAACGAAGACCAGGGCTTAAGAAACTTAACATACTCATCTGCCTATCAATCCTTCTGGCTATATTTCTAGTGCTGCCTCCCTATGTGGCTTGTAATTGTCTACGTAGTAATCTACGTACTTATCCACCTGCCTACCTTACTTTAAGTGCATCCTGCCAGTGCATCATGTATCTATCTAACTGCTTGTGCCTTTCTTTATCCAATTCTATCCAATTCCATCCTGTTTTCTTTTATCTCTACCAGCTCTCTACCTGTCTACCTGCCTCCTTGATTCTGCGACCTCCTCATGATACAAATGATGCCTGCATGTTCATGACATAGATCACCCGCGAATAAAGTGAAGCCAAACGTTCAGTTTGCAAACATACTGGTATTCACGCAAGCTAAAATCAAACATGCCCTAGCTCTGCGCATTCTCCCCACTTCTCAGCCCACTTGGAAACATATTCGTTCATGATCCTATGGATCGTTTGCTTCTAGCTCTGCCTCTAAATGTGCATGTTGAACAGCTACTGCCTGGCGGCTTCCCATCCCACACATAGTCAATGGGGTAGTCATCCCCAGGTGCGGTTGAAAACAAGAAATCATGTCGAAATCACCAGCCAAATATAACCATCATCAATCATCATCATTAGCCAGGAACACCCCATCCTTGGTCATTATCGCCCATAGTCAAGCATTGCTTGCAACCACCAACCACCAACCCCCAACCAAGCACCAACCACCAACCACCAAGCCACCAAGCACCAACCAAGCACCAACCAACCACCAAGCCACCAAACCAACCACCAACCATCAACCAACCACCAAGCCACCCAAGCAACCAACCCATCCAACCAACCAGAAGACAAGCTGCTGGCAATGTAGAGGCAAAAGTTGTTGGCTCCGTTCCTTTCGAGGCTGTGGGTGAACATGGCGCACACCGGTCGCGTGGCGTGGGGCAAGGCCCGAAGCTCCTCCGCGGTGTTGGGCACGTCTTCCTGGGCCGCACAGCGGGGCGAAGGATGGTGCGTCGGAACCTGACAGCTGCTTGGTTCACGTCAGGGTTTATCCCATGTTCAGCATGGTAAAGCAGTATATGATGATGGTGGCTTAATTTTGTCTAATTGTGTTTAATATTGGTTTGTATCTATTAATATTCTTGGTTGAGATGGGTTGATATTGGCGAACATTGGTTGATTAATGATGGTTCGCAGCAATGGTGTTGGACAGGTAATATTCACACAAAGCAACAATATTGCCGCTTGGTCAATGTTTTCCAAGAAAGAAAACACCCATAGTATGATTAGCCATGGCTTTAGGATGAGTGGTAAGCCATCACCAAGACAAACAATGGTTAGTAAACAAGGTTGATGAGAGCTGAAAATGACCAACAACAGTGGTTCACCACGGTTCACGGTTCACAAGAGGTGATAGCCAACGACAGTCACCAACAGGCAACAATAAGGGCAATAATATTGAACAACAACCATGATAGATGACCAGCTATCATAGCTGTTCATAGTCCATAGTGGATCCCATTAGAGAAGAATAACCAATACTGGCTGCTGTTTAAACAATTTGTTTTATTTGTTTTTATCGTT
>VSDK01027148.1:45760-85572 GCA_009767595.1 Symbiodinium kawagutii | reverse complement strand
GAACTTTCGTAACACGGAACTTTCGTATCGAAACTTCCTTTGATTAGATACTTCTATTTTTTCATGATTATATTCATGTGATGTTAGATTAGCTAATATCTAATGCTAATTAGTTGTATCCTCCTCCAGCAACGCCCGCACAGCCGGGCGTTGCCATTAAAACTTCACCGAGTCGCTGATCCCTTCCGCCACTTCAGCCAGGACCCGCGAGGCCTAGCGCTGAAGCGGTGTTTCTGGGTCGAACCTATGTGGCTTTGAACGGTGAACCGGCCTGTAGACCAACCTCCAACGGTGCTTAAACCGTAGTGAAACCGTGGTGAAAGCAGGTTTTTTTGGGCTTAATGATGCTTTATAATGGTCAATGACTAGTTTTTGATTCTTAATGATGACTTATGATGGTTAATGACTCACCTGGAAGTCACAAATACCACCTATAGCTGGTCTGTAGCTGGTTTACCTACAGAAAATGATGGTTTCTAACCTACAGCTTGGTATACAAAAGTGTATGGTGTTTCTTTTGCGTGGATGATGGTGCAAAAATTGGTTGAAAACTGATGAAACTATGGTCACAGTTACACTAATACTGGTTGAACTATGTTTTGACAACTGATCAAAACGTGGATAAATTACAGCATACTAGTGGCTTGCCATGGTTACAGTAGTAATGTTTTATAATCCAAAAAAGTAGGCATGGCCCAATGCAATGTCAACATCACCACAGTTACACTGCAGTGATCTAACATGGCAATGAAAAATCAGCATGAATGGAAAACCCTGGGAAATCAACAACAATTGGTTGATTTTCCAGCCAACTATGTTAGATCACCAGAGTGTAGCCTCAAATATCCAAACTCATGTGGCTGTGGGTCAAAACCCTGTACGCCTGGTTCCCCTATCATTAACCATTGTTTTCCTGATTATTGTTGGTTATTATCCCCCATGAAATTGGTTGATTAATATTGACCCATAGCCATATAGTTGCTATATCCCCTATAGTTGTTAGTTATCATCCCCTATTATCAACCTAAACTCATGTAATGTGATGAAGTCGATGGCTCGGACCATCATCCACCGGTCCAAACGTGGCCCGCCCGGGACTCGCCTCCTGCGGTGATGCCACAGAGAGGGCCACACGCAGATCCGTGTGATCGCTGTCGTCGGCTTCCTCCAAGTGCCAGTCCCCATGGGTGCCCATGGGTCCTCATGTTTAGTTAACTATAGTCATTGATTTATCCATAGTTAGTCAAGTTATAGAAATTATGTAACTATTGATTAACGGTAACTTACTATATATACTAGTTAAAGGTTACTCAATTATGTCGACTACTATTACTGCTAATGATGATGGTTACATGGCTAGGGGTCAAGCAGTTATATAACTAATCGATTTCATGGTGGATAAGTTCACCATCCAACTATAAGGAACATGATGGCTAATGATAGGGGAACCAAGGGGACAAAGGGTTTTGACCCACATCCAATTATGATGGTTACATAATAAGTCAATAGTAGTCGCTCGTGGTTACTGTCGATTACTGTGTAGGTTGGTGATGATTTGCCATTGAACTTGAGTTGGAAATTAACAACATCGATACTGTGTAAGTTGGTGAAAATTCGCCATTTGACTAGAGTTATATACCAATCTGGTAGTTACCCCATTGGAGTTATAACCGGACCCTAGTTATCTTCTGGTGAAACTGTCCGCTAGTCCGCTGGATTCTCAACCATTGAGCTCTCATTGGGCGCAGCCATTTAAGAACACAACTATCTCATATCATAGCTGCTCGACGGAGAGGTTCAAAACCAACAAGTCTAATCTAAGCCAATCTGCAATCCAGCTATATCCAGCTAGTTGTTGATTAAGTCAACCACCAGCTCGCCTGTTAATACTGTCAAGAACAAGCAATTATAACAATCATTCAGGATTAACCAACCATCATTCAATCAACATGATCAGTGTCCGATAATCATCGTTCCATGAACATTGCGAGTGGTGAACTGATATGTTGATTGACCATCGCTAATAATCATCATTCAATGAACATTGCATATGGCCGGGGGTCAAAACCCCGTACCCCTCGTTCCCCTACCATTAGCCATTGTTTCCCTTATCATTGTTGGTCATTATCCCCCAGTAGTTGGTTGGTTAAAGCCTTGACCCATAGCCATATCAACAGTGTTCCCAAGAGTCCATCGCTCGCAGCGCTTTCTCCGTGTCCTCCAATCGCCGGGCGCGGTCTGGAAGGTCTGTGACAGCGACGACGGACACGTCGCTGGCTTCGAGGTTGAAACCTTGGTGGGGACATGGGGATGCTTGGGACTGGTTCAAAAACATGTTGATGAATGGTTTCGTAATGAAAGCTTGGGGGGGACATGGTTGATGAATGGTTCACTGATGGTTAATTGATCTTTTTTAAATGGTCGATCGATGGTTAATTCATGTTTTTTCAGGGTCGATTGATGGTTAATTGATGGGTTCTTTAATGGTTGATTAATGATACGATGATGGTTTTTGATGGCTGATTGATGGTTATTTGATGGTTGTAATTGTAGTGTTTTTTTTACTGTGCATCGGAATGGTTAATGATGGTTAGGAGTAGATCATGATGGTTAGAAGTGGTTGATGATGCTTATTTGATGGTTGACTAATGGACAAGTAGTGTTTAATAGTGGCAAAACCAGGGTGAATGAAGGCTAATGATTGCTATTTGCTGGTTGATTGATGGTTAATTGATGACTAGTTAATGATTAAGTGGGTGCTGAACAAAGGTGAACAAAGAATTATTGATGATGGTGGTTAATGATGGTTATAGTGATGGTTGATGGTGCTTAATGACCATACTTATAGTAATGATTATTAATTATTGATGTTGGTGAGTGATGGCTAATGAGGATTAACTCAGAACAGATTGTTCCCCGGCAATACTGTATTTTTTGTTGACTTGTTTGTACATTTTCTGGTTCAAAATTGCAAGCATAAATAAGCATTTGGGCAACTTTGATATAAGACGCACTTCTTTCCCAGTGCTGCATGCAACATGATTTTTACCATCTGGGTCTTTGTCCAGCAATATCTTCCTATATCCAATATCCATCAGGACAATCCCCCAGTGTATCACAAGGGCATTGCAAACATTGTATGTGTAACATTGCAACGCATCACTATCTACATACTATTCTATGAATGTACGATAAATCTACCACGCAAGAGTGTATAAACAATATTCAAAACCTTTATAGACATGCAGTTGTGAGTCATATTAACCATCAATAATAGGAAAACAACCAACAATTGGGATACATGATTGAACTTGAAAACTCACAGGTCATAATTGCCATACATCCCAAACCAACCATGGGTCATGACCGGATCTATCCAACCAACGGCAAGTCCACATCCCATCCAAACGGGGCGGCGGAGACATGGCCCAGGCACTCTGAGCTAAGGCGGTCTGAATCTGCGTTAGCAACTCGGGACTCATGGTCGAACTCATGGCGAAGGTGATCCTTGGACCAGGTGATGGGCTGAAGGTGTTCCTTGGACCAGGTGGCTGGAAGAAGAACCAGCAGGGACCAGCAGTGATGGTCAACCAGGTCGGTGTGGTAGTCTGACACCATGGAAGATCCATCAATTCTTCTTCTTTTCCCAGGGGTTCTCTATAAAACATGCAACCCCAGGGGTTCTCTATAAAACATGCAACAACATGGCAATTTTTGAGCCTCCATGTTAGATCACCCATTAGAGTGTAGTAGTGGTGTGAAGTGACCCAACCACTTGCAACTGGCGGCTGCGGCTGCGGACGGCCAATTTTCTCGCGGCGGATGCTGGCGGCCGAGAGGGTGACAAATCTGTGAGCAATCCACTCAAATAGCCCCGCAGTTCCTGAGGGGAGAGCACCAACAGGGTCAGGGCACCAACGACGGGGAAACAGCGGTTAAGGTCCGCAATGGCCAATGGTGGCAATTCTTAATGTTCAAAACATATCATGGTTGATACTTGATTAATGCTAATATATTAACGGTTATACAACAAGTGATGGTTTATTCTTTAACAACAATGGCTGACGAAAAGGAAAACAATGCTTAATCATAGTACATCAGGGGCTCTGGGTTTTGACCGGCAGCCATATCCAATGATTGACAAGTACCAACCAGTGCTACCACTGTTGCTAACAAGATGTGCGAGCACTCGTGCTCCCAAGTAACAACCAGTAGTAGGTGAATAGCGAGTGGTGAAACAACCAGGGACTTTGAGCGTATCAACATGCAGGTTTCTCAAAATAGGGGACCCCCCAAAGCATGCAATATTTAGTCATTTATAGTAATGAGACATCCATTGTTGGGGTTCCTAATTTTGATAAATTTCCAAATGATGGGTACGAATGACCACATGGACCATTCACATTGATCTACCAGCAGTAAAATCAGCAGTGCGCCTATTGCCACCAACAGTTCGAAGCTTTGAAAGGTTTAGTCCAGTTCGGTTTCCAACGTGATCCTGATCCAGCGAATGGGTGATCAACCAAACAAATGTCGGTATCAACTGCCACACGGGCCAGCCAGGAACAACAAGACAGGGCAAACCCGATTTATTCATTTGGGTGTTTCCCAAGTCATAGGGGTACCTATGAATCATCCAAGATTAGTTATTTATAGTTGGAAACCGACCATTTCTGGGATCCCCTGTTTTGAGAAAGCACGATATACTATTCCCTGCCGTTATTGTCATCCGGCTTTATCGTGTACCAGTTGCAAAACCTATCTTCCTTCAGAGTGGTATTATGCATAACATCCTTCATTCACATGCAATGTCCTGTGCACTCTTATGCATTGATATGCTATGGGTTAGATATGCAATTGACAGGTGATTTTGATATTATGCAAGTTTGCTATATTCTTTGTAACCACACAAACTTGCAAACTTGCTATGGGCTATGACAGGTGATTTTTGGTTTGCAAGTTTGTGTGGTTACATCCTTAGCGGTGCAACATGCCAATTCTTGCCCTCATAACAAACCATCCGATTCAACATTCATGATCCCATCATACAAAAGAAGGAATAGCCAAGTAGCCCATATTCAAACACCCTCAAAGCATCAAATTCATCCAACTCATCCCTCCAAAAGTCGGATCTGCAGCCGTCCCTAGGTCGATTGCACAAGGTCCCCCAGGGTGCCCCCACCGGTGCCCCCAGGGGGCTCCCACGGCAACGCCCAGCGGCTCCGTAACAAATCACCGGCTCTTCGAAGCCGCCGCCGTGGCGCAGCACGCCGCAGTGCACGGCGACGACGCCCTCGAAGGAAGGCCGCGAGGACCAGAGCTCCAGGAGAAGATGAACCGCATCCTGAGGCGAAAAGCTGGAGCCAGCTGGGGCTGGTTGGTGGCGGTTGGTGGCTGGTGCTGGTTGATGGTTGGTGAGTGGTGGTTGTTGATGTTGATTGTTGATGGTGGTGGTAAAGGTGGGGGTGGTGCTGTTGATGTTGTTGGTTGGTGGTGGTTGGTGGTGGTTGGTGGTGGTTGGTGGTTGGTTGTTGTTGATCGTCAAGCAGCATGTTTTGCGGATACGTGGGTTCGTGAGGCTAGACATGTCACTTTCTCGATACACCACCTGCGACTGGATCATAGATTTATTGGTCTTGCATCCCGTTTGATGTGGGAAACGACAGTCTACGAGTCTACTACTGATGTACTATTCAGTATAGGATATGACATATGAAGCATGATATTATCTATTCATGATAAGAACCATGGCAGCCGGTGACTGTTGGTTTCTTGTAATAATTTCCATCCCCAGTTGCTTCCGATCATCAAACATTTGCCGTCAGACTGCCTGTGGTTGAAAGAACATGTTTCAAACATAAGTCCTTGGGGATGAATATGGTACTATGGACAAACTATTTTCTCAAATTGAGTATATTCTAATTATAGTAATATCTTATCCGATAATAACTAACATCAAACAAACCATCAGGCGCTGTTTCCCCCACTGAGATCAAGTGTGGTTCACAGATCAGTCAACCAACCGTGTGGATACATTGCAATTCACTGCAACCACCAAAAGATTCGCAGGTTTGATCCCGAGTGAGGCAGGGTTAACCAGGATCTCATGCCATCAAATCGTGGAAACCTCTGAGCGTTTTCAACACAGCATGGCACAGCAAATGGTGCACACCCCCAAACTGGTGGTTGCATCAACTAGTGTAGCCCCCAAAACTGGTGGGTTTTCCAAGATAGACAGCACCACGCCCTTGGCTGGATGGGAAAACCTTGCAGCTAAGCTTCCAGATTTGCTTTGGAAACCTTGAGGTCCAAAGATATGCCTGGGGCCATGACACATATTGGCGAGGGACCGATGGTCCCATGGTGGGCACCAATGCCCCATTCCAATGTGCAAGTCAACCATCCAAAAGTCACAGTGAAAAATAAGCCAAATGCCAAGCAAACCACCAACAATTGTAGTTGTTTACTGTAACCATTGGTGTTGGCTATTATCCCATATCATTAACCAGTACATACCAGTACAGTCCAGGAAAATAAAATGCTTGAAATCACTAACAATAATTGTATGGATCTGGATATCAACATTGCTTTGCTAGTGTACTGATTTATAATCCAGCACCTTTTTTGTAACCAGCAGCATCCACAAGCAGTACGAGTACATAATACTTTATATGTCGGTTCTTAGCCCCGCAGTTAACCATCAACCAAACCACTAATGGCGCTGGATTCCTGTGAACCTCTTCCATCCACCAATCATATGTGAAGCCAGGGGGAATAACAACGCTTGCTCCGAGCAAGATCAACGACTTGCAGAACCATTTATCATCCAATCCTGCCTGACAAGAGCTGTTGGCTCACCATCAAACATCTAGGAACTGTTTATAAATTGGAAAACCATCCAAAATCGTGGGGAGTTCTCCACATCTATGTGCTGCCACTGTGTCACCATACACCTGCTATATTTCTTGTGCCCCTCAAAAGTAGATTTATTGTTCGATGAGGTTTTTTGCATGTGAGAACATGATTGTGGAGGTACTGTTGAACCATACCAGTGTCACCATGCTGTCTCACGACACAGGGCCAAGGCAACATCTCAATCACTTTACGCTTCTGATTCTGTTCATCAGGCATGAGGGGGGGCTGCCCCACAGGTAAACTCAGGAATTGAAAAAAACCAAGGAGGTTGAAGCACGTAAGGCCATCGGCCGCTTTTGCACATGGGAAAATCTACTAATTAAATGGTATTGCACGCATGATCAGCAGCGAGCACACAACCAAAAAGTGAAAAATGAAGACCTGGGTGAACCCCAAGACTGGACAAGGCATTTTGTTGGGTGGAGGGTTTCCATGAATCAGCATTATCAACTATCATTTCATGCCTTGTCTATGCTTGTCTTAACCGCGATCAACCCACTCTTCACCATAAGCCTTTCTCAGCAATGCTGAAGCCCTCTTAATTTATCAGGCATCTATTGGCCAATATCACTCTTACTATTGTTTACCAGTATAAACCCATCATTCAGCGATTGTGAGCCACGATAAAGAATCCACCCCCCAGTAATCATTACCAATGGTGAGTATGCATTTCTATCGAATTTACAACGTAGACATCGCTAAACTAATGGTGACTGCGCAAAAAGAACGGAGTTTAACCCTTCATCTCAACCATTGGTTTACCATTGCATGATCATCAACCCTAATGACTAACCACCACAAACCATCATAAACCGTAGATCTACTATAAACCACCAGTAAATCTACTAAAACAATACTAAACCCATCAGTACCCACAAGTAAATCAATTGGTGACTATATAAATGAGTAAATCTACTATAAACCAACACTTATATCATCTAGCTAAAATTTCGACTTATCAGCTATAAACCATTACTAATTAGTAACCACCACTACTGCTAGTAACCAATTAACTTAACTAGACCCATAGTTTAATTAGACTACTGCTAGACTAATTAGTATATTAGTAACCACCACTACTGATGAATCTTATTAACCTATTATCACTGGTTACGAATTAATCTATCATAAACCACTGCTACTGATTAACTAGACCTATAGTTTCATTAGACTACTGCCAAACTAATTAAAGTAACACTTTTGTAACTTAGCTAAAATCTCTACTTATCAGCTATTAACCATTACCAACTAGTAACCACTGCTGATAAATCCACCATCAACCCATGCCCTCACCCGTGACCCGGGCGTCCACCTCCCCACGTCACATGGCTCTCGCTGCTTGTGGCGCTGCTCTCAACCACCACCTGCAGCGGTTCAGCCAAATGGAACCAGGGGGACTAAGGGTTGTGACCCACAGCCACAGCATGGGCCAGCTGGGTGTTTCTCAAAATATGGGACCCCAAAAAATGGTTGGTTTATGCCTATAAATGACTAGTAATGGATGATTTGGGGGTACCCCTATTTTGAGAAACACCCAGCTGGTTAATGGAGCTGATAAATGGTTCATCAGCTGGTTAATGGAGGTTTGACCCAGCTGATGTATAGCTTAAACTGATGGTTTACAACTGGTGGTGGTTAGCTTTCTGGAGGTTCAAAATTGTTCATTTTCACAAACTGCTGGTGGTTTTTTCTGGTTAAGCTGATGGTTAGTTTAATGGAGGTTACTCTTGCTGCTTAAAATCATTTTGATTAAACTGAGAGAAACTGATGATTAGTTTAATGGAGGTTCAATGGTTCATCAGCTGGTTAATGGAGCTGATAAATGTTGCTTCAAACTGATGCTAAGCGGTTCTTCATCATGGTCAACTCGATTGAAGTAGTGACTAATTCATGACAGCTGATGTTAATTCATGCCAAACTGACGCTTAACTCGTGGATAATGCTGGTTGACCAGTGGTTGATGATGGTTAACTTGTGGTTAATCTAAAGTGGCTGATGCTAATTCATGGTTAACTACATTCAACTCATGGTCGTCTTATAGTTAACCAATGATGAGCTTATGATTAATGATGGTTAACTGATGTTTGATAATGCTCGATGATTGTCAGCTTGTGGATGACGTCTGGTTGGTTAATGTTTTATTAATGGTTAACCAATGGTTCAGTAGTTATAAGCCATCATCCAACTGCTTGGTTAACTTAGGATGATTGATGTTGATGCATGGCCTGATAGTTGGCTCATGGTTAAGATCTAATGGTTGACGGTGGTTAATTGAGCTAATTGCTTGTGGGTCAGAAAATAGATGACTATAATGGCTGGTTGCTGTAGCTAAAAATAACCAGTGGTCATGTTATGATAAATAATCGTTTGTAATGGCTGATGTAGCAGAATTGTTGATGACAGCCAATAGCAGTCAAATAATACATCTGGTGGTGATAACGGCCAACAGTTGGTTGATGGTGATTGATGATGTCAGTGATTACCAACTATTAGTCATCAATTGGCTGATGATTATATAGTCTTCTAATAAATCATGAGTATATACATGACGTTCTTCAAATGAGTCGTGAGTACATAAAGATAACAGAATAGTCAATGCATAAATGATGGTTCATACAAGTGAACAGCAAGCTATGTGTCAATTACGGTGAAGGAGGGTGAATTATGAAATATGTGTGCGAAATACTGGTTGCTATTCAAGCTCATAGTGACCAATGATAGCTAGTGATCGATATAAATCATAGGATGAAAGCATCAACTATTCAATCATGGGTAATACAATCGTCACTCACGACGGACAATCAATTATGGATAATTAATGATTGTCAACAGGCATAAAGGCTTATGATAATTCAGACATGAGGGTTCATTAATGCTGGTTTGAACAAGCCGACGCTGCGAAACTGCAAACAAACAAACACAAGGCACAAAAACAGCAAATCGGAAAAAAGATTGACATCATCAACACAATATTGACCACTCTAAACCTACAAATCCATGGAACTTGTTAAGCCAATAGGGTCAAATTCTCATAAAGCCATCACCAACCATAGCACCGTTGCCCCCTCCTCCACCCGTGGCACCTCCTCCATGGCCTGTGGCACTGCTTTGCAGCGCAACCGACAGGGGCCATCGATGGGAAAGCCCTGGAGCTTCCGACAGGACAGCGACGAAAGGCGAAGCCAAGCGCCCTGGGGAACGGCAACGGCACGGGTGAAGGAACAATGATGATGATTGTTTGGACTAGTAATTGGTCAAATGCTGGCAAAATGATAAATAATGGTTAATTACTGGTAATTAGCATTAGGTTACTGGGTCAAATGATGGGTCAAATGATGACTGGTAATTGGTCAATTGTATAGAACCAATATTGTTTGGATGAAGCATTGGGCAAATGATGAATGGGTAATAGTCGATGATTAGTTCACAAAACAGTGAATTGGTGAAGTTAAGAATGATAGGCTAATACTGATGGTGCAGTATGTTTCAATAGTTGGGTAATGATTATTTATGGCTCACTTATCACTGAGTTGAATAGTACGGTAGTAAAAATATCACCTATACTATCTATATATATATATATATATTTGTATAAGTATATGGTCATATAATGTCATATCAATCATTTTCGAATATGTGTGATATGGTTGTGGGTCAAGACCCTGTACCCCAAGAGATCATTCCATAAATGACCCAAACAGTGTAACTGTTGGGATGTTTACCTATTCGCTTTATTGATTTCGCCATATCTGATCATGTTGGCCATCAAATGATAAGTTTCGAAAACATATCAACTATATATGGTAGTCCAATCCAATAATTTCCAATTATGTTTGACTGGTCAAAACAATTAGCAAAACCTCTATATCCCAATTACTGAGAGTGATAGATAATCATAGTGCTGATTGATAATAGATATGACTAGTTAATCATCATGGTGATTATCAACTATAATTGTTGATAAATGTATAATTATGAGATAATCAAGATCATTGTCAATAAGTCAGATCATTTTAATTGTAGCTCAATAGCTTCATTGTAGTCATAGCTTCATCAATTTTCATAGCATATCAAGTCTCATACCTTGATAGTGGTCATATGGCAGTGGGTCAACCCCTGTACCCCTGGTTCCCCTATCATTAACCATTCTTTTCCCTATGAAATTGTTGGTGAACTTATCCCCCATGAAATTGGTTAGTTCGAAGCCTTGACCCATAGCCATACCCAGGCAACTGGTAGAAATCACCCTAGTTAAGTCACCTACGAACCCAATCATGAAATCTTAAGTAGCAATAAACCAACCATAACTTTGGGGTACCCCAAACTGGCTTAAGAAAACACCAAATAGTTGGTATATATGCATATATTTATTTATGTATATATATATATATATACATCCCCTCCTATTGTTGCTTGTTATTCCCTATCGTTAACAATTCGGTAATTCCCTACTGTTGTTGCATGATATTCCCTACCATTGTTGCTTGGTTCACCATTAACCAGCTAGAAATCACCATTAGTTGGTTGGTTAACTGCTTGACCCAACTCGCCATATATAGCTGGTATATGCCCTACTATTGTTGCTTATCATACCCAGCTTCATTAACCATTTTAACCAGCTAGTGTACCATTAGTTTGTTGGTTAAAGCCTTGACCCATAGTCATATCATTTCCAGCAACAATACTAGGGGAATACCAGCTAGTATGGGAAGATCCAATATTCACCAACCAGCTATTATTAACCAGCTAGTTAACCATTAACCCCCTACTGTTATTAACCATTACTATATCCCCTAGTATCATTAACCACTAACCAGCTTGTTAACCATTAACCATTCACCACTAACCAGCCAGTTAACCAGCCAGGTTGGTCATATCATTTCCATCTCACAGGCCTTGCCCTGTAGCCGGCTGGTCACGGCCTGGCCTTGGCCGCGGGAGCCGTGGGGATCTCCAGGACCGGCGCCGCACTGAAGGTCCAGGTGCTGCTGATGGGCTTGTGGTCCGAGGTGCTCACCTGGAAGGCCGCGCGGTAGTGATGCTTGGCAAGTGGTGAATAGCAATGGTAAATAGTTGGCTAGTGGTTGCTGGTTAGTGGTTAATGGTTAGTGGTTAATGGTTAGTGGTGTTCATGGTGAAGGGTTGGTTAATGATTAATGGCTCCACTCACGGCTAAGGTATAGATAGCAATGGATGGTTCATGATGCTGGGTAAAGGTGCCCCCCCCAAACGTTATAACTTGATAACTTGGTTTTTAAGGCCACTGAACTATAGTTATATGATGTTATATCTACCATAACTGGTAGTTACCCTAGTGATGACCCAACGGCTGCTGGAACGGGGCCCACCTTGTAGGTTGGTCAATGATCATGGTGATTCATGATGCCTGTAGTGATTAATCATCGTGATGGTGGGTAGTTTGATCCAGGACCATGGTCCCTCCGGAAAAGTAACATGGCAATGGTAGGGGATGATGTCGTAAGTTTAGTTCTTTTTTTTCCTGTGATAGATCGGTGGGTCCATGATTTGGTAAAGATCATGATAGAGTATCTATAGTGAAACTAGTTTGGTCAATGCTCATATTCCAGAAATCTGCATAATGGTAATCTACCTACCAAGCATGATTCAGTCTACCAATGGTTATTGTAATCTGTGAATCGTTGATATATTGATTACCAACCGATTATATATCTATTGGTCAATATTAAGCATTGGTAACAGGTATAGATAATAGGTAGCAATGGTAGATTGCCACCCTATCCTCACCAAATTATGCCATGTAGCTATTTGGTAATGACTAGAATCATTTAGCCAATCATGGCTGGTAATAGCTATAGGAGCAATTCGACTATATAATGCAAACAGTGGGTAACAAACAATGAAATAATTGGTAATAGTCAGCAATAGGTCAGCCAAACACTTATTGATGATAGTTTCTGATTAGCCATCGATAGCCATTGCAGCAATAGACCTGGAACTAGCCAATCCATAATAGTTTTGAATAGTTTATCATACTTTTGTAATAGTTCACTAGCCATTGATAGCCATTTTAGCAAACTACCTGGAACTACTTAGTCAATAGTTGCTCTTAGTCAATCAAAACGATTGCTGTATTGGTACTTGCAGTTGCTACGAGTTACTCCAAACCATTTAGAATTAACTACTCGACATTTGCGACAATGCAAACCATTGTTCATCCAAACATCACAACCACCTTTCATCATCATTAATAATAATCACTAATCATCATAGAATCATTAGTCCAAATTATCCAGATCATTCAGTATCCATCATCAATAACCATCACTAACAAATCTTTAACCATCACAAGACATCAGTAATTGACTTTAACCATCACTACAGTAACCATCAGAAACCATCTTCATCGATCACTAACATGAATTTCCCACG
Source organism: Symbiodinium kawagutii (assembly GCA_009767595.1). Lineage (NCBI taxonomy): Eukaryota > Dinophyceae > Suessiales > Symbiodiniaceae > Symbiodinium > Symbiodinium kawagutii. Next base: position 72,246 of record VSDK01027148.1, on the reverse strand, counting down.
GTTAATCAACCATCTCAAAATTCACTCATTAACCATCACTAAACCACCACTGAACCATCAGAAACAATCTTATTGATCTCTAACCATCACTAAAAGGTCCTCATTTCTTCTTCAGTAGTCATTTCAACCATTGACTACCAACCTTCACTACCGCTAAACCACCATTATCAGTCACCATAAGTAGCTGTTCACCATCACCAGTCGCCACCACTTCAGTCACCATCACTGGGTCCCTACCACTGTGGTCCCTGGGTCCCTGCAGTCCCCTGGCACCTCGGGCGCCGCCTCAAAGCTCCGGAGCTGCATCTGCTCCAAAAAGCCGGGCAAACTGCGGCGCAGCACACGGTCGCCTGCGCCGGGGAAGGCGCGGCTGGGAGACTGGTGGGGGGCGGGTGGGGGGGGGGCTGGTTGGGGTTGGGGTTGGGGTTGAGGTTGGGGGTTGGTGGGGGTGGTTGGTAGTTGGTTGGTGACTGGCTGGGTTTGGATTGAGTTGGATTGGTGGATTGATTAAATGTGTCTTGTACTTCTAGCATCTTCTATGATATGATTGGTGAGGGAGTCTAGCCAACCGTTGGTGCTTCTGTTAAGTACTTATGTCATGAGTGTTGTAACGTAGCAAATATGATTTCGGTTCCATTTTTGTACATTCTTGGCATCTTGAACATGAGAATACGGGCTGAAGCGCTTTGAACATAGATTCTTCTCTTCATGCAACCAACACCGCAATGTGTCACAGCCAGCCATTGAGAAACTCAATGGTCTGGAGCAGTTGGATAGCTCAAATCATTTCTGCTTGGTGCTTTCAAGAGTGACAAAGATCATTTTGGCCACATGGTGCTGCGTTGACGAGTGATCCTCGCTGATATATGCTGATATAGGTTTCACGAAGAAAATGAAGGCTGAAACCAGCAATGAGTTGTTTGTATCTTTGATCAATCCTTACTATTCAACTATAATTGGAGTTGCTTGCATTATTGGTGTTACGGCTTTTACCGTTTGACATATACATAGAATACGTCTATGTATGCTACCTTGGCTAAAGAAACTGGTGTAGAAACTGGGCCTGGTAATGAACCCACCAGTGCGGTTCACTGCATGATCTGTGGCGAGGTTTCCAACCATGCTCGCCATTAGCACTGACTAACATCAAACTATAACCACCAAAGGCTATGAGCTACCAGTTTTTACTAGTTCCGTTTTGTAATGATCATAATCACGTGGGTCAAAAAAAGGTAGAAGTCAATCTTTACACATATCCAACAGCAAGAGAGGTGACCAACAATCTCTGCCTTTTGTTTGCGGCATCTGAGATTCCGTGGAGATACATTTCCAAATGCTGTGTGCATTCTCGAGCTCTATCTTTTTTCAGTGTCTGATTTGAACCGTTCCATGAAAACCAGTTGATTATGGCCTTAAAGGGTGTTTGATATGAAAAAGTCCATGAACCAGTTGATGGTTTGAAAGATGTGTTTGGTTCCTTCATGTACGTTGTTTAGTTCTTCATGTTCATTTTCTGGGGGCGTTTGTTGTCTAGTTCTCCATACGTATAAATCTAAATCTAGATGCGGCGTTTAATGTGCCGAAACTGCCCCTCCCGCGGTTGCCCCAACCCCTATGGGGTTGTCGTTTCACAGCAAGGTGCAGTAGGACGGCATTCGCGCGGTGTCAAAGTGGAAGCCCTTCTCACCTCAGCAGCAGCCCCCGCAGGTTAGTCCGGATGCGAGCAGGTCCCATTTGGGGGACAAGAGGAACTCCATCCCCATGTAGTTGGTGGTTTCAACCCCTATGAAGAATATTATTTGAACCAACCATCCCAAATACTGGGGAAAATAGTAAATGTCTAAAAGCACCAATCAGCCACATATGGGTGGCTCAGAACTATACTCAACGACCCATGGCCCCTTTGACTAGAAATTGGCTGATGCATAGGTGCAACATTGCAACGCCAGTATCAGCAACACCCCGCGTTGAAGAAACCACCCATCAATCCATTCAACATCACTTTCGTCAGTCAGCTGGTTCAAGCAACAATTGCTTATTGTCTGAACTATTAGGCTTTGCCTCAAAAATCTTGTCCCGTATGGGGCCCCGCTGTGGCTTCCCTGTGAAAGCAATGGTTATGAGCTACAATCAACTTCAAGCGGGCCCTAGGACCCTTAGAAACCATTAGTTCATAGCTGTGTTGTGGTTGATGTTAGCTACAGTGCCATTTAGTTAGGGCCATTTGGTGGTTTCTCAAAATAGGGAGCCCCAAAAATGGTGGCTTATTGCTATAAATGGCTTACAAAGTATGATTTACTGTAGGGGTACCCCTATTTTGAGAAACGCCCATTTAGCTAACTGGGAGCCAGTTGGAGCTACCGAGAGTTCATAACTTAGGACACTCCTGGGGGCCGCTCCTGGCCCGGCAGGCCATGGGACCGACGGGCGCTGAGGCTCCCACCTTTCAACACACGATACGTCGGAGGCCAATTGGGAACCGCACTGCTGAAACCTTGGAGCGACCCCCCTGTGACCGAAGCTTTGGTCATCCTTTCTGGTGAACAACTGATTATGCTTAACATCTTCCTTTCTTGTAGTTAACAACTATTGTAAGTCCTATGGATAACCAGAAGAATGGTTACCCACAAGATGGTCATCCCATCATTGACACACTCATGACAACTAAAAAAGTCAACAACTATAGTTTGATCATGAGATATCAAAGATAAACGTGTGGTTGACAATTGTAAGTAATCATTGACACACTTATGATCTTGTGGATAATCAAAGAACTATGCTTGAGTTTACTTGTGTATCAAAATGATGGGTCCTCAAGCCATGGGGATCCCCCAAAGTTCTGGTTTAGGGGTGCCCCAATCTTGAAAACCACCATCAGTAATCTGGTTACGATGATTAACAACCACATGACTATCAATCGTGGTGAACAACTGTAGATGAAGGATCAATAATTGCTCGTGGTTGACCAAACTTGTTTGCCAAACTAAGGATTTAATGAAAACAATCATTTGCTGTGATCACAGTTAAGGTTATCATTCTATTCATGACTTGCCATCAGTTCAGGATAAGAGTTAATGACTTGTTTGTGATTGATGATGATGGCTTTATGATTGGCTTCCCATCCCTCCTTTGGGAAGCGTGTTTGAGTCTGTTAGCTAAAGGGAACGGTATCAAGCAGACATGGTGAATACAACGATCAATATTGATAACCATGCTCATGAATGGGAGCCATATTTGCCCACCTGCTATCTATGGGATAATTGAGACTGGACTACCTCCTGTGATCTCATATCATCAACAATCAAACAAAGGCCATCCGCCACCATCAAGCACTTAACGCCAACAATTCAATCATTGTACCATTCAGCATTGCTATACCCAGTCTTTGCATATAATCCCTGATTGAGCCTTATGAAGCAACCTATCCATGAAGAAGCATCACCAACCTCTATCAACAATCGTCATGACCACGAACAACCTTGTCACACGCTACCTGGATGTGTATCCCCACCCCTTGTAACTCGTAAGATTCACCACGGTTGATGGGGTTGGTTCACCCACCTTATCAGGATATTTACCAAGGGTATCTCCCAGTAGTACCCCAGCTGCACATGCACGTAACCATTATCTAGCAAGGTTAGCTACTGTAAACCATCATCAAGCCACTACCATTGCTAGTTGACCCCTATCATTTTTTAGTGACTAAGTATAACTGTTGCTATGTCCCTTCATCTTGAAGTATGTGGTATATCTATCCCTTCATTTGTATGAATCATTGATAAAACATCATATGGTATTTCTTAAGATAGGAACCCTCAAATCATCCAATATTGATCATTTTTCACTGCTAAACCATCACTTTAATTGTCAACCAAAGTCAACCATCCATCAACCATTGGTTAACCAGTTGTTACCCATCATGAAGCATCATTAACCACTAGAAATGATCTCAAACAACCATTCATCAACAACTCATTCGGCCCTGGTAAACCATTTATCACAATCACCAAGCACTATTAACTATTTCATAAGATTCATAAGGTTATTGGTCAACCATTAGTTACCCCTTAACCAACCATTGCAGCTTGCTGCGTCACTCCCAGGGACCTCCACCCATGTCCATCCAACCCAGGCGCCATGGAGCACCCGACCGCTGGTGAGCTCGGTATGCAGCTGGTCGTAGTTCAACAAGGCGCGGTACTGGCCGGCTTCGATCCTCGTAGCCATGGTGGGAAGGGGTGAAGCGCTGCTTGTTTGATGGGATTCACCCCTCAACGATAGTATGGTTCAGTAATGGTTGACTAGAAGGATTGTTTGAGTTGGTAGTTCATCAATGGTTCCGTAGTGGTTCAGTGACAATTCCATGATGGGCTTCCTACAAGTCTTGGTAGCTAAGAAACAGTAATGGTTACTAGATACTAGTAGTTATTAACGGCAACCAATGATCAATAGTGGTAAACGATGGTCAATAATTAATTATATGATTGAGGCTTAAATCTTTGTCCGCTAAGATGGTCGACCGCTTCGGGCAGCAACGAAGGATGACAACTACAACAGCAAGAAGCACGCAGCCAACCAATCAAACAAGGAAGCCAACCAAGCAAGCATGCAAATCACGCAAACAAGCCAACCAAATCTCAAAGCTATCCAAGCGACCACAAACCACCAGCACCATCACCACCACCAGAAACACCAACACCAACACTGCCGGGTGACTTCCACAACTCGTCCCAACACACTTCCTACGAACGGCAAATTCAGGATATTCAGGCGGCCCAGCAACCACTGCAGGATGAGATCCACGTCGACCGAATCGTTGCTGAGCAATGTGTCGGCCTCGCCTTTTCCCTGATTCTGGTCATCCTCCGGCTCCTCCTCAGAGCTTTGGTCAATTCAACCAGTGATTGTACACTGAAACGAGTGGAAGAATCGTGGCAAAGACGCTCCATGGTTTGTATAGCTACACACATGTTCGTGCAAAATGACTCAAATATAGATAAGTGTAACATTAATGGAGTGTCTGGGAAAATACATACATTCTTCAGGGTCAACATCTTTCAATTGTTCTCCTGATCAAAAATATCTGAAGTCATTAATCATACAATCATCCATTCACAAGGCGTAGCTGAGAGTCATTAGTAAAACCACTATATCAACCACCGACTGACCGCCATAACAACATATAACAACTGCTGTGAACCACTTGCATCAACCACCAAGTAGTCATCATTGCCCGAAGTCATCACGCCTTACTTTCCTCGTAGAAGTCATCGCGAGGCAGGTGCAAGCGATAATTCCTGGCAGCGTGACCGTTGCTGGCCCGATGCTGGTGGGATGTTGCAACGACTCAACGGCGGCATCATCCCTGGTGCTCCAGGTAGCTTCTGAGAAGTGCGGCTGGACCCAGAAAATCTGCCCCATGTGCGGTCTCACAGCCCGTATTTGGAGCGCAAATGGGATCCACTTTTTGTCGATGATCAAATCACCCAGCATGGCTTCAGGTGGAGTTGGAGATATGCATAAAGGGAATTCTATAATAGTAGTTTTTCAAAATAGGGGTTCTCCCGAATCATTTAATATTAATCAATGGCAGTAATAAACCAACCATTTTGGGGGTCCCCTATGTTGAGAAACAATGACTGTTATATCGATCAGTTCCGTGTGTCTCCATCTGAGACCTCGATCCAGTCTATTGTTCATGATCAGCATCAACCCATCATTTGAGATGATTGGTTTATGATGATACATCATGGTTAATTATGGTGGTAGTATATAATGAATGTGATTTATCAATTTGAAATTGTTGTTTTATAACGGTATATACTGGTTAACCATGGTCTTCACCATAGTTAATCAAGTTATAATATGTTGCAATGGTATATCATTGTTTAGTGATCATCCATCCGATTGGATGGTGAGTCAGGACCATCATGGACAAACCCGTCAATGGCTCTCCTTCAGACTGGCTTGTAGTGGTTATAATGGCATATACTGGCGAACAATCCTTGTAGTCATAATAAAATTGCTACAATGATTTATCATGGTTACAATGGTTGTAATGGCATATTAAACCATAATGTGCCATTATAACGGCTAACAATGGTTGTGCTGATGCTTATCATGGCACATCATGGTTGATCATTCATCCGATGGCTCACTGGTGCCAAGTTTCAAATCACCGAAGAAGAAGCTGTGGTGACAGTAGGAGGGTGCATCCAACTCCATGCCGGACACCTGAGGCGTTGGGTCCCTTGAGATCGTCTTGGCTGGGACAGCTGTGTAAACTGGTCGCGAACTGTCGCTGCAGGTAGGACTCGAACTTTAGGGAGTTGTATAGTGGTTTCGCACAAAAGTGAATCCCATCAAATGGTTGGTTGATTTTATACATATATGCTGAATCATGGCTGATTTGGGGGTTCCCCTATTTTGAGACACCACCATATAATAACCATGATCACTTCCCAACAAGGCTCAAAATCCTAAGGGCCTTCCTGCTGGGAACAGCCATGTAAACATATTGGTCACTCATTGGGCCCCAAAACCCACGGGCTGAAAACTCGCTGACGTGCGAAAGGCAAACACCGTGGCGTTGCCGTGGTGTTTCTTAGAACAGGGGACCTTAATGATGGTAGTTTATTAGTAGTAATTACTATAAATGATGGAAGTGTACCCCCATTTTAAGAAGCCACAACATAAAGCTGTTCTTCATCTGTCATGCCCTTCACCTACGTTGCCCACAAACCAGGTACTCACAACACCAACATTTCACCTGGCAGCGATACTCTCTGCACAATGCGAGAATGTTGGATGGTCATATCTTCACCAGCAATATCTGGTGACGATCTAGCTCCAATCTGCGATTTCCCAGGATGTAACTCCATCACCATTTTTGGAAAGCATTACTTTTCAGGTATTGACAGAAACTGATTGCTGACCACAACCACATGTTTCAACAACAGGTACGATGTCAAAATGACCACCCATACCAATCATAGCAACCAGCATGACAACCATACCAGAGCCGGCTATAATGAGCCAGTGTTGCCAATTTACCATGACCGTCATGACAACATTTGAGGGTAAACCACTACCACTAACGGGCAAAAAGATTATCCACTGCCTCAGTAACGGTCAACGATTAACAAGATCACAATCCAGCATAGCACCAGGCCGTTGACCATCTACCATTAGGAGCCCAGCTTTTCCCATCTTCATTATCATTTGCATCAATCACTGTTCATCAACGTATCAACCAGTCCGGTCCATTACCTATCCATTCCTGAAAAGGAATTACTGTAATCATCACTAGCTGCTCCTGAACCTACACTTTATTGCTACTACTATGTAACATTGAGTGCTTCTTGCTACTACCATCTATTAACCAACATTGATCATGAACCATTCATCATCACGAAAGCTCAACAAACGATCACCAAACCATCCACCAACATCGTCAATGATCAAGCTCAATCACCACCTGATCCCATCAACCATGATCAACCCTCATGATCAAACAATCAGTTTCATCAGAATCACCAGTCACCAGGCAGGTCACCATAGTCATCACCCAGATCCACCAGGTGGGTCCCTAGGTCGCCCCCAGGTGGTGGCCCTCCCAGGTGGTGGTCCCAGGCCATGGGGCGTCCCCGGGAGGGTCCCTCGGTGCCTTGGTACCCTCGAGGATCTCCATGACGTCCTCGTTGCGGCGCTGCACGTGGTCGCTGTGCGCGGCCAGGTGGGCGGCCACGAAGCACAGGGAGGTGCCACCCACCTGCGCAGGGAGCATTGGGCGGGTTGGGAGGTGGGTGGGTGGTGGGTGGTGGGTGGTGGGTGGGTGGTGGTTGGAATCCTGGCAAGGTGGCTGACCGTTGGTTGATGGTTGGGTTTGAATGCCGCTTGGTGCTGAAAACGGCCGGGTTTCGAACGTCGGTGGTTGTTGGATCAATTGAATTTTGTTGTGTTTTCTATAGGGTTTGTTTGATATGGTGGTGAATGGATGGTGAACAAACAATGGTTCATATCATGATTACTATCGTTAACTCCTTAGCACAGCCTTGGCTCAGGAAACACGCCATAACTAATGCCACACCCTGGCGCACCCCCCCCCAGGAAACTCGCCATAACTCACCCCATGGCCCATGGTCCAGCATGCCACACCCCCGGCCCCACCTCCATCTTGGCCAACAGGCCTCCCTTGTTGGGAAAGACGTGGCCCAGCCCCGTGTTCTCGGCCGCAAAGGCGATGCCGTGCCAGGGCGGACCGTTCTTCCAGGCGAAGATCAGCATGGCCATGGCGCCCCGCGACTGCACGCTGACCACGCGGTAGTCCTCCCCGGTGGCGGTGAGCTAAGGACATGGGAGGACAACAGGAGACTGGGCAGCTCAACGAGAGATGACGTGGGAGGATCAGCGTTAGCATGGGATTATGTAGTGAAACTATGTCAAAGTGACTCATTTGTTGATTTCTTTCTAGTGACAATGAGATTTTCCAAGGTCGAGAGCTGCGGCAGAGCTTGCAGGATTGCCTAGGCCGCTGGCCACTACCGGGGACCCCCTCCCACCTGCCCCAGGTGTTCCAAGAAATGCGCCAGCAGCTCGTTGCAATGTCTCGGAGGCAGCTCCGAGCCATTGCTGTTCACGCGCGGCAAGCGCACTGAACCACCTGCCACGGGGGGGTGGCGTCATGGGGTCACCGGTGAAGGGTGATCCCTGGTGAGGAAGAGATTTGGAGGTGCATCCCCACGGGAAGCCATGGTTGTGAGGGTTATAGCATGTTATAGCCGACCTTTTAGGGTTGATAAGCATGAAACAACATCGGTGACAGACTTGTTGCGTCGTTCATTTTGGAAGGATCCTCATCTATATCATAAATCTACTCCCCGATTCTGACTGCAATTCTGATCAGAAATGTCTTATGTAGTTGTGTCATGATTCACAAAATGAACCACTGACCCTCACCAACTTTGACAGAATCAGTGGGGAGAATTATCCATGATCACTCTCCCATTTGCCAGCAACCATCAACCGTAAACACTCGACAGTTGATGTCCTGGAGAACTCTGACGGCTGATGAAATTCCAATGGAATTTGATGCTTAATTCATCCCTTTCCAGATCCCTGGATCTACCAGCATTAACCATCATTCACGATCACCAGTCACTTCTGGGGTTATATCCCCTACTTCTTGTTGGTTATTTATCCCCTAAGTTTTGTTGGCTGTTCATCAAAACTCATCATTAACCAGCTAATTAACACTATATAGACTATATGTGTTGGTTGCTCGTTGTCTACGTTCTTTGTTCATCTTCACATATCTTTACTAATCAAATACGCCTTCATCAAACCATTTGCACACCATCTTTACAATTGTAAACTGAATAGTAAACCATTATCATTATTCATCTTTTACTATCTACACAATCAAAACCATTTGCATTCAAAGATGAACATCCAACAAACATATGGCAATGGGTCAAAACCCCGTACCCCTTGGTTTCCCCCCCCAATTAACCATTGTTTTCCCTATGAAATTGCTGGTGGAAATCTCCATTCGTTGCTTGGTCAACTGCTTGACCCAGCTCGCCGGGATAGATATCCAACCAACCTATCCATCCCCAGCCCAGCCTAGGATTCCCTCCTGCACGGCCACCACGATCAGGTCATAGCACTTGTTGGGGCCCGGCTCGTCGCGTGCACGGCGCAGGCCCTTGCGTGGGATCCATTCGTCGCCCTCCAAGCTGATAGGCTCGTCGCCTTGCAACCAGCAACCAGCGATACAAGGTGGGCCCCGGTTCCAGCAGCGGCCCTAGTGGTTGGGTTGTAACTATATGGTGGTTTCTCAAAATAGGGGACCCAAAAAATGGCTGGTTTTCACCACTAATTATAAATGACTATAAATGGATGATTTAGGGGTACCCCTTATAACTAGGTTCATTGTAGTCATAGCTTCATCAATTCTCATGGCATATCAAGTCTCATAGCTTGATAGTGGTGGCAGTGGGTCAGTTCACCCGGCTAGTCCCCCTTGTTCCCCTCTCATTAACCAGGCTGTTTTCCCGATTATTGGTTGGTGATTATTCCCCATTAGTTGGTTGATTAATATTGACCCATTGCCATATAGGGTACTAGGCAAATAGCAAAGATAACTATAGTCTGGGGCCGAACTCTAAGAGATAGTTAGCAACCAGTAAGGGATATGGCTATGGGTCAATATTAACCAACTAATGATTACAACCATTAATAAGGGTTAAGGATTAATAATATGCTATAGCCAACAACAATAGGGAGTATGCCAGCTAATGGTGGATAAGTTCACCATCAATTTGACAGGGAAAACAATGGTTAATGATGGGGGAACCAGGGCGACTAAGGGTTTTGACCCATAGCCATATATGACGAAGGGGTGTAAATGACAAAAGGGAATACAGCTAATGACCAATCATACTATAGTGGGTTGATGATGGATGGTGTAGAATATTAAAGCTTAATGATGATGGTTGAGTATAACGGTTCACTGTAAGTAATAAGCAACAACTGATAGATATTGGTTGATGATGCTGATGATGTTTGATGACTAGCTGGTGGCAACCACAATATGCTGATCTCGTTGATCCCATGCGAAAACCATGGCGCGACCTCGCCGCGCTGCTGCTGTGGCCCCATGGTACACAGCAGCTGCAGCGCCGTCACGCCTGCATTCATGGAAGCCACCAGCAGAACCCCCCCCCAGCCACAAGGGCCGCTGCAAAGCTTCAGGTTTGCCTCTCAGCAGGGATGGCTGGAGCAGGTCTGCAGGCCAACATCGAAAATGTATGGAGGTTTCCACTGAACTCATGGGAGGAGTTCGGAGAAGTTGTTGGAATTCTCGGGTTTATCTAGCATTTGGTTAGAACCCTCCTGGCAACTCCTGGCCTCGCTCCCCTTTAAAGGCCCTTTGAAAGGCTACATAGGTACCCCTAGCTCCTCAGCTCCTTCCAATCCAACAGCCAGCTATGGAATTCACAATGGCATTGACTGTAAATTACCGGCTGGTGCGCAACACATGGGTATCGTCTTCATCATTCTCAAGCTGAAAAAAGGAATGCCCCACGGTTTTTGATCTGTAGCCATGTGGTCGTTGTTGATATCTAAGCATACCATTCTTTATGCATCCCTTTGTTCGCTTATGTTTCCTGTGGGATTGGTCAAAATCAATTTTATTGCTGGTTGTTTACTAGGTTGTTTTAGGCAAGACCTTGTAGATATTTTGTACCCAAACTATCTGAGTGTTACATTATAAATATGATCTATAAACTTTCATATATATATATATAAATAATATATATATATATATATATATCTATCTATCTATCTATCTATCTATCTATCTATCTATCTATCTATCTATCTATCTATCTATCTATCTATCTATCTAACTACACACAGATATTTCCCTTTGGCAGTTGCAAATATATACATGTAAACATCATGCCTATATATACATACACACTCATGTATACACTGTACATCATTCTACATCCCTAGGATTGCTGGCGGGCAAATCCCCTGGCCATGCCATGCCATGCCATGCCATGCCACCGCATGGCTGACCTGCCTTTCAGGTACAAACTGATCTGCCCGTTCTGATCGACGGCTTCGGCATCAGCATCCACCTAAAGTGTTCGAGGTCACTGTGTTATGCACATGTTCTGGCATGAAGTTGTGAATGTAATAAGGAATGTGTATATACATGTATGTACACATCTATTCTCTCTCTCTCTCTCTCGCGCACTCTCTCTCTCTCCAAATATAAATACAAATAGAAATATAAATATGAATATAAATATATATATATATATATATTGTCGACATGGATGTATCTGTAAATGTGTGTACTCATGCACATGAATATCAATTTTTGTATGTGTAAATGTTGAGTGACACAATAAACATATATGGGGAATGTGCAAATGTATCAGTATATTAACATACACATATTTGTACATATACTACATACATATACTTACAAACACCAACCATATGTGCATAATCTACATTGCGAAACAATCTTGACACATCAAATCATATGGAGTAGCCAAACTAGAATGCTGTGTAGTATTGTATGGCATAGTTTCAAACATCAACAGCATTCAACAACATTCAACAACATTCAACAACTATAAACAGCAACTTAACAAATGATAGATCAACTGTAGTGGATGAAGGAAAATACAATATGCTCATGCGGCCATCATAGTTTGACCAGTCTAAACAAAGGGACAATCGCCGTCATCCTACTGCTACATACGGGTAGCAGTAAACACCGATGCATTGGTAGGGAACCAGTGATCTGAAGGCACCAACAATTGAGGAAACAACATCAATCATGACAAACGATAATCAGCCAGCCATCACCGATTCATAACCATAGTGACTGTGCCATCACCAATTGATAACCACATAATGACTATGCCATCACCAATTGATAACCATAATGACTAACAGCATAGATCCTCCTCTTGATCGCCCTCGGAGTTAAATCCAACCTCCGACCGCACAACCGCCAGTGCTCCACCCGAACCGAAACCGGGACCCAGCCCAGTTTTCAGGAGGATCCCGTCCCGCAGGCGAGAGGCGCCCTTGGTTGCACTGCAGCATTCCAAGAACTGCTCCAAGGAATCTTCGAAAGCAGAGCAGGCGGAACAGCTGGTTCCCATGGCAACTGCTGTGAAGCGACTGCCGGGTGGGGCTTGGAGGTGGGGTAGCGATACTGGGAAGCAGGGTGCTGCCGGGGGATGGTTGAGGATGGTAGATGATGGTAGATGATGGTAGATGATGGTAGATGATGGTAGATGATGGTACTGTAGATGATCGTAATGGGTGGGTGGTTTAGGGGAGAATGATGTCGATTTGTGTCAAGGATGGTTAGACCGCGATGAAATTGTGGATAGATGATCGTTAAACAATGGTAGAACAACTCCAAACATATAGATGGATTAATCAGATTGATTCATGGCTGACTAGTTTGGGTGGATTATTGATCAAATCAATCCTTGATGATCCACACAATTCTACACATGATAGCCTGGTCTGTTTTCAACACCCTTGGTAGGACCATAACTTTTATATAGCATCTTTTAGTGAATATACAATAGCCATCATCATTCAAACAAACTCCGGAAAACCCAGGGGGCTTGCTGGAAACTGCCATGTAGCTGATCAGTTTGAAAGGATCGTATGGATTCATATGGGCTGATTCATCTCAAGCCTCGTCTCGCAGCATGGCGCTGTTGCTGTTAGCTCAATGTTGCTGTGCGGTGAAGCTCAGCACTCGAGCCACAGAGTTGTACCCAAAGCATTGAATTGTGCAAATGACGAGTGTTTCTCAAAATGGGGAGCCCCGAAAATGGCTGGTTTATTACTATAAATGGTTTAATAACTAGATGATTTGGGGATCCCGTATTTTGAGAAACCACCATATTGCAAGGGACCGGGCACCCAGCAGTTTTAAGTTGGGTGAGTTCACCCCTGTAACTGGTAGAAATCACCCTGGTTAAGTCAATTAGAAACCAAGTTAGAAGTGGTTGGGGGCCCAGCTTGTGTGCATTCAGAAAACACTTGCAGATCTGGTTACATGCACATTATCTTTTCAATCTCTACATTGATGTATGATTAGATGTATGAATGCAGGTGTGATTGTCTGTGCATACGCTGAACAACTATACTTTACACATGCGATGGACGAAGGAAAGATTGCGGTGTCCGAGGTACCACTGTCTGTTGGCCCCCACCCCCACGTTATCGAACTGGTTTTCCTGATTTCGGCCCTGATCATCCCCTGACCATCCATGGATATCAGTTATGGATCCGCCTAGCACCGACATTTGTGGAGGTTTTTACAACAGCGCATGGAATGTCCTAAATGGTAGCTTCTCAAAATAGGGGACCCTAAAAATAGTCGGTGTATTAGTTCATTACTGGAAATGCTGAATAATGGATGAATTAGGGGGGTCCCCTATTTTTTAAAACCACTGTATAAATGTGATGAAGTACAGAAATATGTGCATGTACTATACCTCGATTTCAAGCTGTTGTGGCCAAACATTTTGAGACAAACATAGCACTTTCAATGACTATCAACCCAACAAGTAGGAATACAATAGTAATTTGACATTAGCAATGAATGTGAATGACTGTATATTGATCATAAGTATAATCAGGCCAATAAGCTCCAGAATATGATAGTACTCTCACTAGCAATGATCGTCAATGACTGTTCACTATCTACCACTTTGGTTTGCCACTCCTGGTAGCTCCTCTGCGGACGGTTCTCGGTGTGAAACCAACGAATGAATCTCACACCACAGGTGGGTGGAGAACAGAGAACTACCAAGGTCTACGGAAGGCTGGCACGAAGCGGTTGCAGCATGTAATTATCACCCGAACACCTCATCCCCTGGTATCCGAGTCGAATTTTGCATTTTTTGATCTCATTTTGGTTGAGATCTCAAGTCGGTGTTGACTTCATCACCGATGAAGTAGTGGCACAAGATCTCTTTTGAGATTTGGCAAGGAATTTTTTCCATTCATTAACACGATTTCCACTCAAAGGGGGAAATCACAGTATAGATCTTAGTTAGTATATCAAGAGGTCTCGTTACTTTGGGATTTGTTTGGCTTTGACAGGTTGGGATCCCAAGTATTGATCCAAACACTGAATCACTTCCTGTTGGAAAGGAAGACGCACTGGTCGACCTAAATACCTGCATTTTGAGTGTTGCGCAGGTATTGTTTTGATAAAGAAATTTTGGAAACAGTGGCACAAGGGATTATGAACACTGCAAGCTAGTTTCTAAGAACGAACCATCTTAGAGAAGAGATTTGTTTCCGCACCTAACGAAATATGTTTTGGTAGGGTAACGTCAATGGAGGGAGATTGCCACACACGTTTTTTATGAGGGATACCCACTGGGGTGGCTACCCCGTCATCAAGACAAAGCTGATCATAATTCTACCCATTGGGTACAATTCTCTGGATCGTGGTTTGGGGACGACTTCCACTCCAACAAGCTAAGGTATTCGTAGACATAGGATACATATGTTGCACCCCATGGTGAGCGCGCAAGGGCTGCAGTACCAAAGGAGGAACAAAGCTTGGTGCCAGTTATGGTTCTGGATGCCAGTTAGGAAGGCCGTCCGGTTGAGGCTCCTGCTCCAAGACATGTGTAGGTTGAGTCTGGTCCGTATGGTTAGCGAAAACCGTACCAATTGCGTATAATGAATCAAAAATGGTTTGTCATGTCAAACGTCGACTACAATGTTTATTGATCACACAGCCCTGGTTTCAAGAATTTGGGGGAGATCAAGTTTAAGGCTAGCTAAGCCGCCTGATCTGCAACCTGGTTTCCAAGCTGGCGATAAAGCAGCCAAGGTTCCGGCGAAGGTTCGGCATGACTTTGAATGACATGGACTTGGATTACTTTTTCATGAGGATTACCAAAATGACTCAAGCAGAAGCCAAAGCCCATTTTAGTCATAGTTGGGATCATTGCTGTGAAGTTTCCATTGGTCACTTATCGGATTTGATGGAGTACTCCTGCCGCATAATTACTATCTAGAATTAGCAAACATGTTCAGAAATTTGGAGGGCAACAGTCAGGCCATCATTCAGCACGACCAATGTTCGAGTGGTCAGGAATTTTGGACACATAGTGAACCCTGAATGGGTCCAACGTTGTCAACTTTTGGAGAACATGCGCTGTGCGAGATTCATGGTGGTCAAACATATCAATAACCACCGCTACGAGTTATCTTTGGCATATGTCTCAACATAAGATGATCCATCAGTCCAGATCCAGCGAGGATTCTCTGGTGATGATGGCAGAACCTTAGGTTGTATTAAGGTGGGCGACTTTGCAAAAAAATAGGTCCATTTACGGTCTATTCAATGCATGGAGGTATGGGGAAAATCAGACATAGCTGGTCAACAGCTCATCTGCGTCAAGGGCCGGGATCTCTGCGATGAAACGACCTCTGACATAGCGATACGTGGTGATGGTCTGGACTTCCTACAATTGCCTTGTGGCTTTCTTGGAACTCCGTCCAAGAGTAAAGTCGCCGCGCACATCAGGTACCCCCAGCTTCTCTGCAGCCACCTCTTGATCGCGCACGGCCGCCATGTGCGCCTGTGGTCGATGTCTCGGCCACCTGAGCTGGAGGCCTCCCAGGAGTGTAAGACGAAATGAGTCCTCCGCCTCGTGAATTTCAAAGGTAGCCTGCTCCGACTCAGTCCCCCGCATGGGCTGCCACCGTCCCCTGCTCCGACTCAGGATTGGCTGCCACCGCCACCTCTTGGCTGATTCCGGCCTCGCTTGTGGTGGACGTCATCTCACGGTTCTCGCAGCGAAACTGTTCCCGGCTGAAAAGTCGGAGCCAAAAACGCTTGAGCCAAAATGGCTACGGATACCCCTGGCGAAGCTCATCGCTCCCTAACTCCCTCCCAACCAGCAGCTGATCAACCCAACGAGCTCCAAGTATCAATCCCGAGATCACAGAGACAAAGGGTGCAGCCACCTAGGCGACGCTCAGCGGATGAATGCCGCAGCTGACGCGTGGTTGGCATCTCTGGGGTTGCGTGGAGATGGGGTATCGCTGTCTGAAGCGCAGCAAGCCTTGAAAAAGTCTCGCAGGTGTGTCCGAGCTGGATCGATTACTATGCTATTCCTATTATCGTCAGCACTTTGTTACAATACTATCAGCATTTTGCATTAACAAATATAGTTACTGCTTATATTAGATCATAATGATTAGCCCTACACTGGTTGAATCATGATGTTTCATAATAAGCTTATGGTGCTTTAGGCATGTTTATGGTTAATCATACTAATGATTATTCTTGATTGACTACAGCCAGTGGCTTCTTAAGAGCCCTACGCAGCACTTGGACAGCTCCATGGCCTTCCCACATGAAAGAACTCCCACCTCGAAGTTACAATCGCTGGGATCAGCGGTTTGGACGCTCTTGGCAAAGTAGACATTGTAAGAGCTCACCAAGCGATAGTCCTCCCACAACGACTCACATTGGCTGGTTCGATTCCACTCAGAAGCAGCTCATAGCCATTGATGGTTGTTAGCCACTAATGGTTTTTGACCATCAGGTGACAACGACGAAGAAATCTTAAATATAAATCAACTATAATCTACTTAACATGGTTAATCATGATCAATTATCAATTAGCTACTGTCAACCACGAAGTATCTGTATAAGCCATTTGGTGGTTTCTCAAAATAGGGGTACCCCCAAATCATCCCATGTTAGCCAATGTTAACGATTTGGAGGTAACAAACCCGCCATTCTGGGGGTTCCCTATTTTGAGAAACCATCATTTATGGATGTTGCCCACGAATGGTTCCGTTAGTCATCAACGAGGTCTTGGGCAACAGGATTCGACCACTGTGCCATCATGGTTTTACCATCTTCAGCCATTACTGGTTGGTGGTTGAACCACCCCTACAAGGTGAGCCCCTGGGCACTTATCAGTTGGGTTATAACTAGGGCGACTACCAGTTGTAGTAGATATAACTACAGTTGAGTGGCCTTATAAACCAAGTTATAACTAGGCCACCTTGTATGAACAGTATTTGCTTGTCAACCAACCAACCATTTGGTCATACATTTGGGAAAATAAAGAACCTGTTTGAAACCACCCACCAGATTATTTCAGCATCATCTGATTGGTAGCTTCAACCCCTCTGAAAAGTATTGGATAATCAAACAACCATTCCAAATACTAAGGAACATAAAATGTGAAAACTACCCATTACTCTTTGACCATGGCGAACCCTTGGTTGAAGGTCATGGTTCGGGTCGCACGAACCAATGAAGTGTAGAACAAGCAAGTTGGTGGGTACGCCCACCCATCAAATGTATCACAAGAAAGTCTCGCTGTAACAGTAGGATACAACATGGAGACAAGCTTTCAACTTGATGACAATAATCTCCGACTATAGCAAGATGCACTCATGGTAATGATTGATGATTTCCAAAATTCAAAAACGGCAATCCCGCTCCGGCAAAAACTTATCACTCAATGCATCACTGATCAAATCTGTTGGTTCCAGGATTCTTTCGAAACATCACTAGTGGTCGTACTGTATGTTTGAGACACACTGGGCTTGTCCATAGGCATGCTAGTACCTAGTGACCATCCAATAAACCTTATTGGTAGGAAACCTGCGGCTTTGCGGGGGTACACCATCCTTGGACAAACCTACTGCAACAAACATGATGGCCACCGTTCGGTCTTTTTTAAGTTCTTGGGCGACGCGGTTTTGTTTGTGTGTGTGTGTTTGACAACAACTGATGGGCATGGGCAAATGTTAATCCACAGTTCTTCCCAGGGAATTCAATGATAACGTGTATCAATTGGTGGCCAATCCAAGTTACCTAAGTGCTTTCACTAAAATCCAAGAAACTATCTTGGAGAATAAGCATTTTCCGTCGCTTCATCTGTTCCCAACTCCTCTTTCAGTCAGTCTCACAGAAAAATGACCCATCACTTGGCATAGACGGGGACCAAAGAAATCTATGGACAGCTGGCCACGTATCCCAGCCGTCAACAAGATCCAGGTCACTGTCCTCAGGTGCGTCCCAGGACACTTCACCACCCAAATCGCCTCAGCGGCACGTCTGTGGGTCCGGCGGGGCCAACGAACCCGTGGTCCATGGCACTCCGGCCCAACCAGAGCTGTGACGATTTTTATTAGGTTGGAAACCGATTTGTTTCTTTGGGGACACACTGCATGGATGGATACACCACTCATTTTTTGGAATGTCTGCGGAGACTGGAGAGCCCGGGACTTAGCACGGACCTGAAGACCAGGAATCAGACATAGAGACTGAAGAAGAGATTAAAGCACATGTGCTTTCTTACTTTTGCCTATTTGATGATATAGCTATGTTTAGATTCCATCAGCCTCCATGTTGAAATCACTGTGGTCATGCTCACCAAAGAGATGCCTTCGTCCAAATCGAAGTCCGGGAAAGTGATGTTGGCCACCGACGCAAAGTTGTCCTCAGCCAACTGTCAGCAGTTGTTGTGTCAGGCACGCCTGGACCTCCCCACATCTCAGTCTTCAGTACTGAAACCAACAGTCAATATGTAGACTTTGGGATTCCAACATCCATATTTGTGATGTTCTTTTGTTGCAACCACCATTGTTTCCGAGGATTTTAACCGACCCGAAAGTGTCAACAAGCTAGTTTCCAAGGTGGTGGAAGCATCCAGGTGCTATTAAAAAGGTCATCCGATCCCACTAAATTGCAAGTGGCTTATAGCAGTGTTCCCACATATTAAATTATATATTATGTACATTCAACTCACATTCGAGCCGCCACATACGAGTAATGCTCCGATTGTTTGAGGCCAGCCCCAGCGCGAATGGAAAGAAGTGATGTTAGAAAGCACCAGCCAACTAGCCCTCTTTGGGGAGCAGGACAAGAGCCCAGCAAAAGCTCGTAGCGTGAAGAACGCGTGCCTATATGCAAAGTGGCCTAGGAGCCCGGCGATGAACTCCCAAGAAAACTCCATTGATGTACCGAGGAGCTGTGATCGCCAGCGACACTGGCGTAGTCCTGGACGTGCAGAAGCACCACCCGGTCACAATGAGAAAAAAACACAACAGTTGGTGTCTCCGGAGGTTTGCCAACAATAGGACATCAACATAGATTGGGATATAACACGATATAACTATCACTATCAACAGGGAGATCACCAACAAGTGATGGAAGCTTGTTTGGCAAAGGACAAATGTTCCCAAACTTCCCTGCCCCGATGTTCCCAGCAAGTTCCCTGCCTCGATGTTCCCTTGATAAGTGAACTGACATTCCGTTGCCAGGTGATTTATATCCCTTTCACATAACGTCTTCAGGCGATAGGCAAGTGGGACACACGAAACACATGGAAACACCAGCAGCAGAATCATCAGAATCACCAGACTCGTTGCATGTAGAAGTTGGCCACTTAGATGCAAACACCGACGATAGCATGTACGATCAAATGCATTTACTTCAAGTTGATTGCTGGGTTGAGCCACAATCCCTGTGTACTACTAAATGTGATGTTCAAACATGGATGGTTCATTAGTAAAATGCTAATATAAAGGATGATAACAGGGGGTCCCCTTTGGCTTGAGAAACACCCAAATCATCCAAGAAGGGCTAAAAATCAAACAACATAACAAATGATCAAGAAGGGCTAATAACATGGCAAGCTCCAGCGGTCCCTGCTAGCTCATCTTGTGGTATCAAACGTTACGGATCAGCTCCTCAGCTATTACTGCAGTGGTTCGCCCCGTTGAAAATGGCCACTGGAAAAGCCACTGCTGGCTGACAGCCGAAGGGCTGTTCCATGAGCAACGACTGGGTGTAGACCACGATGTGCCTTGGGGAGTGGCATCGATCTGGAGCCATGGTCATGTTACCAGGAGCTGACTCTGAAGCTACACTGCTGGGTTAATCACCAGCTACCGTGGTGGGTTAATCAACAGCTCCGGGCAAGAGCTACCTGGGTAGCTCACCAAAAATGAAAGTAAAATCATCAAATATCATGAAACAAATATATGGTAAATTCACAGAAAAATGACGATAAAAATCATGAACTAGCGAGAAATCAAGATCTACTACCACCAAATCTCAACATTTCTCTTGCAACCCTAAGGACCTCCCTTGGCAATTCCCCAGCATCACCAAGCCACGGCGTGGGCGGCAGCGGCGTCTCAGGCACTACAGCCAGCTCCAGCTCAGGCGACCACACCTCCAAGCCCGCCTGGAAGCGCCCATGGCCTGGCGGGACGGATCCGGGGTGCCACGGGAGCCATCAACATGTGGTGCCGCCCATATGGCGAGCTGGGTCAAGCAGTTAACCAACCAACTATTGGTGAAGCCTAGCTGGTGAATGGTCAATGATAGGGTATAATAAGTAACAATCGTAGGGCATATACCAGCTATATATGGCGAGCTGGGTCATGCAGTTAACCAACCAGTTTCGTGGGGATAAGTTCACCAACAATTTCATGGGAAAACACTGGCAAATGATGGGGGAATCAGGTGTACAGGGTGAACTGACCCACAGCCACATGTTTTCAGTTGCAAGTTAATCATGCTTAATCATTCACTTAATCACTGATACAGTTGGTGAAAGACTGGTCATGGCCACATTTTCACTTCATCATTCACCGTTAATAGCCCATATAACCACCTATGAGCCAATGTGAATCATTAACTCAATCACTAACCCTGCAACCATCACCATGTAAATAGACGTATATGGCTGTGGGTCAAAACCCTGTACCCTTGGTTCCCCATCATTAACCCCATTATTGTTGGTCATTATCCCCCATTATTGGTTGGTTAATATTGACCCATGACCATATAAATAGCCACTGTAACCACTAATCATCGCCCCTCATCATTCACCATGTCACCACCAGTCCTAGCCGCCACTGTGACCCACCGCGCCACCAGGGCCACCAGGGCCCCCCTGCGGGGCCGCGGCGCCTGTGGGCGAGTTGGCCACGTAGACGCGGTAGAGCTCCACGCGCTCGTCGTTCAGAGGCGCCGTCCAGGTGACGTTGCCACCGATTTCCAGGGGATCCAAGTCCTGGGAAGGAACGATTCGTTGGATGGCTATCCTATTAACTGTTAATAGTGGTTAGTAGTGGTTAGTAATGGTGGTTAGTAATGTTATCCTATCAGTTGATGGTGGTTAGTAGTGGTTAGTAGTGGTTAGTAATCAATAGTTATCATAGTGGCTAATAGTGGTTAACCATTGATTAATAGTTGGATGGTTGATGGTGGTTGATGATGGTTAGTAATAGATTAAGATGGCGCATGATAGTTAACTGTTAGAGTGTTAAGGATTGATTAATAGTAATGTTTAATAGTTAATAGTTAATAGGATGGTTAATGTTAATAACAATCCAATAGTTCATTGTTAATAGTGGTAATAGTTAATAGTGATAGTTAATAGTTTAAGGGTAATAGCTAATAGGTATCATAAGAGGATATGTAATTCGGATTTTAACTTCCTAATAGTGGTTAAACACTCAAAGTTAATCCTAATAGTGGGATCCAACCACTGACTATTCAATTCGGAACAATGTAATGGTTAATAGTGTTTAATCTAATACAAATTCGGATTTTAACACTCTAATAGTTCCTGGTGGTTAACGGTTAGTGGTTCATGGTTGATAGTGGTGAATGATTCATAGTGGTGAATGATTAATCTAGAAGTTGTCATTGGCTAGTGGTTGATAGTGATTCTTAACAATGGTCATCAACAATGGTTATTAACCATGAGCAATAAACAATGGATCCATGCAATGTCATCAAGTATTGCTGGTTAGTAGCACACGGTTATCGATAAGTTACTTAATAGTTCGTTCTTAATGGCTACTAATTTTGGTTAACAATGATCATAGTTGTTATTGTGACTTGCTATAGGATGAATACCATGTAACAACTAGGTACAGTGAGGGTTAATTAACAATGGTTGAGAAAGATTAATGATTGGTGATAATGGCTAAGCAAGTCAATAAGTTTCATGGAAAAAAACATATGCTTCATGTGCAAAAAAGTACATATTTGCACACATGGCACAATGTCTTCTATCTGCAACATGCATATGATGCTTTTACCACTTTTATCCATACAACACATGGTAATTTCTCAAAATAGGGCACCCCCAAATCATCCTTAAGCCATTTATCATAGTAAACCAGCATTTTTTTTTGGTCCCCTATGGCATGAGAAACACCAAGCCATGGTTTCTTCTCTGGTTTTGTGGTGGTCACTGGTGCGATTCCCATGACCAGCCCGCACTGCGTTTACACAACGGTGCCAGGGCACCAAGTCTTCGAAACCGACGTCCGATACGCTGGCCACCGCATCGAAGATCGAAAGCGCCACCGGGGTGGTTTGCCTAACGTGGCGGAAGATGCTGAACCCAGGAAGAAGTTTGTCAGCAGAGATCGAATCAAGCCTGTTGGTTAAGGAATTCATAGTTGAGAATTGCCAATCAACCATGTGACTCATATTCCTAAAGGATTTGATTGCTAATCATTGTGAATGATCAATAATGATCAACACATTTGTTCAGAAAAGGAGCATTGGAGCTATGAAGATGCATGCTGTAGAACTACTGAAGTATACCCAAATGTGCCACACATTGTCACACATGTCATGCTTTTGGCTAGGCTGGCTGACAACCTTCCTTGTTTCTACTGCAACCGCTCAACCTTGGAAAATGATATCAAGGGATACCCTGAAAGCGGAATGATTCGTTGCTCATTGCTCCTTCCATATGGACCGTTGCTTGGTCAAAAGCAATCGTTGGTTCACCTAATTGTTGGTTATCACAATTGCTGTCAGTTCTCCAGCCAACAATGTAACGCTTGAGCACTTAGGACTAGAAGTCCATTATCCCCTCAAAAACTCTGCAAACATCCGTGTAATCATCTAAGTCTCGGGGTGTGCCGCTATCAACCATTCACCAACATTCATAATGTTATGCCAGGATTAAGAAACCCCTGGTTGATTAATAGGGGGTATCCCCTAAAAGCCTTGGTACTCCCCTGGTTACCCCTGGTAACCCTTCATTGGGTCAGCTCGCTGCCTTGATAAGAACTGACCCTGTGAACAGCTTGAACCAAACCTCCTGGGTGCACCAAGCAGCTCTGCTAGCGGCGATGCCGAGTAGATCAGGAAGTGCGTGTAATTCGCCAAGGGCGTTTCCGCCTGGATGCTGAAGTTGTGCACCTGCGAAGGCGAAGCTGGTGACGGCTGGATGTGGGTTGGTGGTTGACTGGTTGGGTGGGTGGGCTAGGTGGGTGGGGTTGGGTTGATTGGGTTCCACTCCTGCGCGATGGTTAAGGGAAAGTCCAAAAGCCAGGCACCTTCAGCTTCAGCTGGCACACTTCAATGAACACACACCCGTGCCACCTGCAAATAGAAGGCATGATTTGGGGGTTTCTGAAGCCAAAGAGAATTTATGATGATAAACCATCAATTTCTGAGATCCAAATTTTGAGAAACCACCATTTGCCCCTTGCAATCTAAGAGCCGGTTGTTCCACATCAACAGGGAGGCCCTGTCTGTGATTCTGCCAGGCTACACCCTTCGGCACGGTGCCCAAGAACAAGCGCATGTTGCCAGTGCTGTTCTCGGCCATGTAGATGTTGTACTGAAGCCTACGTGAAAGCGATGGCTTTACGGGCACTGACCTTGAGAATTCTGACCTTGAGAACTGGTGCCTGAATGGAGCTTCATGTATTTCATCTATATGACAAGTGCTCCCTGAATGGAATTTCATATACGGCTAGACAAGTGATGATAGGTTGTCACAAAAAAAACATGAAACACAATGACCAACCAGGTTTGTTCATTCACTTGGGCTTGACATGGCTTGATGATAGATCAGGGACACAGCCAAACCATGCAAACAAACTGCATATACTTCGGGAACTGCAGCGGGGAACCCACCAGTGTTGTGAATACAGTTTTGGTACAAACTCACGTAGCTTGTCATGGTTTGCATGAGTCCGCACGAGTCCGATCTCCGGAACGGTCCTAGTGAGTTTTGTCTACCAGGGACCTCTAATATTCAGAGGGGAGTCAATTCACACTAGGAAGACAGAGCAGAACCTCCAAACATGGATCTTTCAACTTCTCATTCTCAGGAGGCAGGGTTACGCAGGGTCACCCAACTTATGGCCATGTGATGCCATGTGACATCTCCCATTGTGTGTTGATCAGTTTCACCAAGTCACACAGAATCCACATCTTCAGGTGCTTCCCAAAGCAAATCGCCGAAGAGGTCTGTCTCATCGAGATCATAGTCCCAGAACGACACATTCCTTGAGGACTTTCCAGATGGACCAGCAATCCAAGGGGTTGACAGTAACAACATGGGACACACAACCAACAATTCTAGGGTTCACAACCAACCATCTGAGGTGGGAAAACCAGGGAAGCAACCATCAGAGGGGAGTGCCACAACATGTAGCAAGCAACTAAATCAAAGTCCTTGAAGTTCCAGGACATGGTTCATCCCAACTTCAACATTGCATGGCTGAGTAACCATGGTACTGCCATAACTGTCGCCATGAACCAACTGTGGTGAAACCTCAGCGGTTACTAAGTAGGTGTTTCTCAAAATAGGGGTAACCCCAAATCATCCAAAATTAACAATCATCCAACTGTTCAACAATTTTTGAGGTGCCCAATTTTGAGAAACACCTATTTTGAAACACCAATCCTAATTGATGATTGTTAATTTTGAGAAACACCTACTTTGATGAAAAGTTGGAGTGCCCAATTTTGAGAAACCACCAAGTAATCAAACATTCATCAAAGCCATTATGGCAATCATGTTTCACAGTGGCACACAGAGCTGATAGATGCTGAATGACACGACGTTTGTTGATGCAAATACTGGAGCTTACCATGCCATAGCAGGGCACATCCCATTGCTGAATTACGCGAATTGCCCAAGTAGACATAACAAAACCTTCAACTCCATGAAAGGATGCACAATACTCTGCTGAGAGTGCTACGATCACATGACACAATGCACACATTGTTGTTTTAAGAGGATACCATCTTGTAAAACCAAACAATCCCAAAGTGAGTGCAGCACAGAACTCAAGCGAGCGGGTCACTTTTCGCAGGTTGGCAAAAGTTGGGTCACCTGCCAGCTAAGACAACTTTCAGCTGTCAAACTCTAGCAGGTAAAGAATCCCACAGGTGTGGGCGGGCGGGTCAAATTCTCTCACCAGCCTTGAGCCAAAATGGCACAAAGGGCCGAAGTGAGATCCCACCCTCTACTCCCCACTCACTGGGCTAGATTGTTACAACCACAACAAGTTGTTCCATCCAACAATCCCAAAGTGAGTGCAGCACAGAACTCAAGCGAGCGGGTCACTTTTCGCAGGTTGGCAAAAGTTGGGTCACCTGCCAGCTAAGACAACTTTCAGCTGTCAAACTCTAGCAGGTAAAGAATCCCACCTGAGTCAACTTGAAGTCAACTTGCCACCTATCCCACTTGCGAAGCGCAAGGTGTCTCGCTAGAAGATGATGAACTAGAGGCCTCATCATCATCGTCTGTAAGCTCGGAGTTCTTAAAACATTTCTGGCATTGGATGCAAGAACTATCCAGTGTGTCCACTATGGCATAGTCTGCGTTGTTCCGGGCAAAGCACCAACAGCAAAGAGTGCGCCACATCCAGTGCGGATGGTCCGGTTTCCGCTCACTGATGATGTGTATCTTACCTCCACGTGAACGATTCAGCACGTATGACGGGTTTTGCTGCGGTGACTGCTCGGGTTCCAATGCAACTGCGGTGGCGCAGTCGGTCAAGCACTCCAAGGGCTGCTGTGAGAGACCGGAGGTTGCTTGAGTAACTTGCAATGCCTTGGTTTGCTTCCAAATGGCTGCAAGTTGTGCTTTGGC
>VSDK01027148.1:1196-45750 GCA_009767595.1 Symbiodinium kawagutii | reverse complement strand
ATCCGAAAGACATCGGAACCCCAACGCCCAAATAGCTGGATCCTCCATAGTTCAACTTGGGTGTGTGCCAAGTGAACCGCACCAGTTGCACGAGCCGTATGGCCTGTGAACTTGCGGGCTCCTGACTGGTTTGTCAAAGGAATGCCCAACTGGTGTGCAATCTGTTCGAAGGAATCTGCCCATCCAGATTTTGTAGATTGCAGGCCATCTGTTGTCGGGAAAAGCCAGTCAAAGCCTTGTTGTTGTGCCCAGTCCACGTGGTCCAACATCAAGTGGTACGGACACTCGACACTGCGTTGCTCAACACAACAGCATGCATGGGTTCTGGTGGCACCCAACGCTTGCCAGTCCGTCTTGCTTGACGGGAGCTTCCAGTGAATGAGCTTGTTGTCCTTGTCCACTTCGATGTGCTTGACTTTGGCATTGCTTGCTTCGATCTCGCGCAGAAGCCACCAAGATACCAGCACAGTTGATCGAACGGGATGAAGGGGTCCATTCTTAACCAGCGTGCTCTCGCAGATGTTCAATTTTGCTACCTGCAGCAATGGCAACGGTTGAGCTTGTTTTGGTGGACCTCTTCCTCGTTGACAGGCCCTTCTTGCTTGGCGGGCCGCTTGTGCCAGTTGTTGTGTCCACTCGTGTCCGGACGATAGGTGCTCTTGCTTTGCAGCGTCCAGGTAGGTCTCTGATGACCTATATCCAGCTTTGTCCAGAGCTCCCAGTACAGTGAAAATCATCTCCGGTGTTATGAAGATAGGATCTGAATACCCAGCAGCCGTCGCTAAGCGGGTCCAGGTCCGCAGCTTTGACAGGTGTGGGCCCACTGCAGTGTCCGCTCTGAGTTTCTTCTGTATGTGAAGTGCGCAGTCTTCAGGGTTAGCCCGGATTTCTCCGAGGGCTGTTGCCATGGCTCCGCGTTGATACTGTTTAGCATCAGGCTCGCCCGGTGTCTTGGGCGAAGGTAGACACACCGCTAGGGAAGGAATGACCGGCCCTTCTTCCAACGGAAGCAATAGGGATTCCCACAAGGTCATGTGTTTTGATATACCAGGTGTGGCCCCTGTACGTCGTATGAACTCTCCGGGTATGGGGGTGGAAAAGAATTCCCGTATGCAGCCATCAACCATCAGAATTCCACCCATGCCCCAGGTAGAGGCGTCGGTGATGACCATAGCTCCTGACGGTTTCCTGAAGGCCCTCACCACACGGATGAAAGGAACTCCTTTTCCTTTGAGGAGACGCTTGATCCATTCGAGTGCTGGTTCGATCCGTCGGGTGTGCACAACATTTCGGGCCGGTCGGCCTTCATTCGTTGCAGCAAGCACCGACCACAAACTACTCAGGAATGGTCGCATCAATGGAACCAATCCGGCTACGAAGGAGAGAGCTCCAGCCAAGGATTGAAGTTGTCTACGGCCCACAACTGGTCTCCCAAGGATTGTGGTGATTTTCTCCACTAGCTCGTCCACTTTGTCGGGTGGAATAGACACAATGACAGCTTTATTTGCTAAGTCAATTTGTAAACGTGCACCCACCCACTTAACATCACGACCACATTCGGATTTCTCCAGTTTGATGGGGAAACCAGTGACGTCGGCCCAAAGTAATGATACTCCGAGATGTTGTTTGAAAAGTGGATCAGCAGTATTGAATGTCAGTAATGGGTCATCCACATATGTCTGACTTCTGACTGTTGGGTTGATTGCCGCCCATGATCTGCCCAGAAATGATGCAAATCGTCCCCACAACGTCGGGCTAGAAACCGCTCCAAAGACAAGTACGTCGTACACAACGATCTTGTTGGAATCACCATACGGTATGGCAGATGCGGTGAAAGCCTTGTCGCTACCTGAAGGAACATTGTGAAATGCATCCCTTATATCAATGGCCAGAAACATAGGTTCACCTCCAGAGCGAAAGATCTCTAGCGCATCTTGGATGGCATCGTCCAACTTTGGTAACAGTATTCTTTCACCCTGTGAGCACAGTTGGTTGATTTGAGATTCTTTCAAATCCCATATGATCCGTGCTTTACGGGTTTCGCCTTTGATTTTGAGGATGAGTCCTAATTTGTTGAGGACTATAGGCCTTCCGACGGAGCTCTCTGCTTCCTGTACGGTGTCATACAGACTGCAGAAACCTTTGGCGTGGGCTTCGTCAACCAAAGCTATAACATCATCTTTCCATTCGATCGCTGATGGGTGATTTTCCCAACCATTGAATGATCTTGCAAGAAGTTTGGCATTTTCTTCCTTCCACACCTGGGTTTCCACCGTCGGAAATATGCCATTGGTCTGGATGGCCTGTG
Source organism: Symbiodinium kawagutii (assembly GCA_009767595.1). NCBI lineage: Eukaryota > Dinophyceae > Suessiales > Symbiodiniaceae > Symbiodinium > Symbiodinium kawagutii. The sequence continues at coordinate 43,442 of VSDK01027148.1, read as the reverse complement.
CAAAACCAAGAGGTGCTCCTGACCTCAACCACGAAGCTAGTGTCGTGGCGTCTGGGTCTTTGGAAGGCAAACCCCATGCATGGATGACATCTGCTTGCAGCGGTGTGTTAGCTTTTGCGGTCTTGGGAGTGGGACATCCTTCTCCGTTGGCTAAGACATCAACAACCAACTTTCTCAATTGTTGAATGAGTTCGGGTTGTATGGGGTCAGCCTTCTTTGAGGATAGGAGATTGTTTACAAGGGAAAGCACTGAGGGATGCTCCGCAGCTTGGAAAAGCAGCTTGAAAACATTCCTGCCCACAAACTTGGAATCAGGTACTTTCTTGGCTGCTTCCAAAGGATTTCGCATGCCCCCAATTGCTTTCCTGTTCTCCAAGTCTCGGTCCTTTTGGACCTCATCCACTAACCCAAGGCGCTGTGCTCCTCAGGCGGATGGAGCGCCCCGCTTGAGTTGCACAATGCGCTCACAATCTGCATCCATCATAGCGGAGGCAATGATCTTGTTGAGCTCGGGTGTGTACTCTGCCAGGGCTTTCGATGCTCGCTCCCACTGATTGGCCTCGCTCTTCCTCCATCGCTGAACCAGGCTTTCGTGACTGGCTGTGTACGTGGTGCCGTCCTTTCTCGTCCACGTTTTGGATGGATGGTTGCACTTCATGCCGTTGATGGCGTTGAAGTCGAGACCAGCCGCCGCCAATATTGTTGGCTTGGCCACTTCGGCTCCAGTGCGACACTGGTCGAACCGGGCTTTGGAGACTAGCCCATGGTTCACTACCTGTCGAATCCTTGGAACCTTCCATAGATCGAGCTTCTCTTTGTGGTCGGGGTTCTCGATCCAAAACGGCTTCAGCTGCTTGTTTTGCATAGCCGCCACGTCTGCCGTGAAGTAGATCAGCTGGTTGGCGTCCTCCAACTGTTTGAACTCGGCAGTGGTGAGGCGCTTTGCCGGAAGCCCATCTGGCCACTCCAGGCTTCGAAGAGGACGTGGCCCTGGGGGAGACTCCCTCAATGGGCTAAGCGTCTCGCAGGGAGTTGCCATGCCCACCACGTCGAAATGTCCTCTCTTCACATCGGACAGGATGGTCTTGCGGATGTCCTCGTCCAAGAGGTCTGTGGGTAGCGGAGCCACCTTGTCCACCACCACCACGATCCATCCATCACTGGCGAGGTGACACGAGAGATCTCCTTCGCGGTGACGACCTGAGAAAAGAAGGAGGGCACGAGGTTGGTTCTCCCAAGCCTCAGGGTCAATGTTCGTGGCTCCGTATCGGAATTTATGCCACGCCTGACCCTTCGGAAGGAAATTGGTCCTCTTGGATCCTTCGGCTTCCACGTTCTCTTCGACGATGTTCTCAAAGGTGGTCTTCTTGTTCTCCTCCGTTTTCCTCCTCTTCAACGGCGGCAAGTCAGGTGACTTAGGCCTCCTCTTGTCAGGCTTGGAGGGAGGGGGATGGTCTGGTTCCCTGGGCTTCCTCAGATCTGGCGGCGGATGATCTGGAGGAGTTGGAACCAACTTTCTCTTCCTCTCCAATGGCGGCCTGTCAGGAGGGCTTGGCTTGACCTTCGCCTTGGTGGTGTTGAGGAGTTCCTGCTGCTCAGCGGAAGGTGTAGGTCAGTTGCCCGCTTTGGCCTTGGGGCATTCGCTGGCCATGTGCGGGCCAAGGCATAGGTAGCATTGATGCGACCTGTTGTTTCTGCATTTGCTCTGAGCCTTTCCATTTCCGCACTTTCCTTTCTGGAAGAGCTCACAGATGGAGATGCCCTTCCTGTTGTGCGTGTAGTAGCCCTTGGCCTGGTCGAAGTTGGATTTGTCCTCCCCCTTGTACTTGGTGGGCGCCTTTCCCTTCTTGCTGGATCGAATGACGCCCTTCGCTGACCGTGGATGGTCAGAGGACTCCTCTTCGTCCTTGGGGATGGTCTTGTTGCGGGCCAACAGGAGGGTGGCCGGCGTCTTTACCTCTTTCGACCAGTATTCAGCTTCTCTGATCGCTTGTGCGAACACAGCTGACCAAGGGGAAGCTGTGGTATAGCCATGGGCTGGTGATTCTTCCAATGCCCGGCGAATCCTCTCCATAAATTCGCTGAAGTCGCGGTAGGGCAGGCTGTTGGACTTCAGCAGCTGAGAGATACCGGCCAGCTGGTCGGCCGTAGGTTCAGCATCTGGTAGAGGGTGATCTCCAAATTTGACCTTGTAGTCGGCATACATCTTCGACACCTGCGCGTGTTCCAACGGCTGAATGTCAGCATCCAGAGTCGGGTCTATGATTGCTGACAGCTTCAATCGCCGTGGTGGTGACGAAGGGTCTGGAGTGCCACCAGTCGTTCCAAGGCTGGGCACAGCTGGAACAGGAGTTGCCGGTCCTGGTCCCCCAACGGAATCCGGCTGTGCTCCCAGTCGGAGAAGCACCACTCTTCTGAAGATCTCCACCCTGGACTGCTCCACGGCTGTAAGTTCACGTTCTTGGTCAACTCCAGCGACCGTCTCCGTGATCTTCAGAGAGCTCACAACCCTGTCCCACAAGGGACGAGTTATGAAGGCAACGTCTCTCAGCTTGGTTGGTTTACCCAACGCTTCGAGCAACGCATCCTGCACTGCTCCCGTAGTGCCGGCCCAGTTGCCCACTTCAATCAGTGTGTTGATGGCGTTGAGCTCGGCCTCGGATGGGTCCATGGTGAACAGGTCCTTCTCGAAGAGGTGAGAGTTCCTGTGAGCTCGCAGGTCCCACCTGACGCGGTGGAGTTGGCGTAGATGGCCTTGATCTCCTCAAAGAAGTAGGCTTAGAGCCTGGTGCGTTCCTCAGCGAGTAGGTCGAGAGGTTTTGGAAGGCCACACCAATCAGCCTGCGTTTCCTCACAAACCGCAGAGCCCGGGTGGTAAGGCGCACCCACGGGTGTTTTGCTTGAACTGGTGAAAACAATCCCAAAGTGAGTGCAGCACAGAACTCAAGCGAGCGGGTCACTTTTCGCAGGTTGGCAAAAGTTGGGTCACCTGCCAGCTAAGACAACTTTCAGCTGTCAAACTCTAGCAGGTAAAGAATCCCACAGGTGTGGGTGGGCGGGTCAAATTCTCTCACCAGCCTTGAGCCAAAATGGCACAAAGGGCCGAAGTGAGATCCCACCCTCTACTCCCCACTCACTGGGCTAGATTGTTACAACCACAACAAGTTGTTCCATCCAACAAGAAAACAAAATACACAACTTATAACTGCTACAATGACAAATCATCAGAATTACGCTACTAGTGCCAAATCATCAGTAGCAAATCTCCAACAAGGCAAAACACCTATTCCTCACTTGGTGTGTTATGATTAATTATATAATTACTATAATCCTTATCCCCACGCACTTTACAATCTACTACCAGAACAAGCACCAATCACTTTCTACTTGTCCGCCCAGTGCCCTTGCCGTTCGTATTGCGCTGTTGACCCAGTGGCTGCACGGGCGAGAACTTGTTGGTGAAGGTGAAACCAACTGGAGTAGTTTGCTCCACCAAACTGGACCTGAGCAAAACTTCTGCTCGTGGGAGTGGTTGATCATGTTCTATGGTCATTTCCTTTCAGGATTGATATAGTTTAATGCTCTATATCTTACGTTTCTTGATACAATCAGGACAAAGAATTTAACCATACTTAAATCATCAGAAGATATAAATCCTGGGAATACTGTTTTGTATAATGTGGTGAGTACTCTTTGAAAATAGAGCACCATGACCAAACCAAGTGAATATACCAACTATTCGATGTTGTATCAGTGTATTCCGAAACAAAACTCACATCAACCCGATTGATTTGACCAATTGATTGAATTACAAAACCTTCAATAATTACTTGTCAACAAACGCTACATGTTTCCTAGGTTGAATGAACAACCACGACTGCGCTTGGTCCTTGGCTACTAGTCAACCAAGGGATGTCATCTTCATGACATGGGCCATGTCCAGCACTTACAAGAAGGTGGTGCCCCTCAGTTGTATGATGTTATATGTTGGTTCAAATGCACCATTTGACTAGCTATAGTTACATGACTATCCTGGTTGTGTTTCATCATTTGACTGTCTATAGGTATACAAACCGTTTATATGTTGGTTAATAAACTATTTCAACAAAGTCATATTAAACCACAAGTGGAACATAGCGGGACCCTCTGTAGTTAGAAGCCAAATCAAATAACCAGGGGACACCACTTTGCATAGCAACCACAACTGGTTACTTGGCAACCTATGAGTGCTGCTTAGCCATGGCCATGCCCTTGTAGGCAACCAGCCCCCCTGCCATGTCCCATGCATCAAGGGCACAGCGTGTAGACCACGAAACGTGTGAAGTGCTGCGGCTCAGTGTCAGCCGGGGCCAACAGTTCGTTGGTGCCCACCGGGACGTTGGATTCTGGCGCCAGCCACCCCGGGTGATGTCGGGCTGCAACAACGGGACGAATTGAGCTCCAGATTCAAACAGCAGTAGGAACCAAAAGGGCAACATCAAAAAGGGTCTCAAGCAATCTATGATCTATTGGTGTTAGATAATGTTAAACAACCCCGATAAAAAAGGGAAACCCTATCCTAAATCTATGAGTGTTAATCTATGAGTTAAAACCAAAATAGACACGATCATGTTTCGTCATTACTTTGCCACTTGAGTTGTGAATTTGGATTTTCATGACATTTATCTACGACCAAATGGAATTAGATAACTCCACTGCAAGGCTCATACTGATCTGAGCCACGCACAAGGTAGGTTCATGATCATACTCTCGGCATAATATATGCATCCCACATGGTGGTTGGATGCATGTCCCCACGTTCTAATTTGGTTGTACAAAAACATCTATCCCGGTTGGTGGTTTCAACCCCTATGAAAAACATGGGTCAACCAACCATTTGTTAATAACTACGAGGGAAAATAGAACATGTTTAAAACCACCAACAAGTATCTATCTCTCCACATATCTTCCGATCGATCCAAACGAACCAAAACATACCAACTCAAATGGAAATCATTGAATCATATCTATCTCCAAATTCAAAAAAAAACAGATCCTCCATCACATCCCCATCATCCCCCCGCGCCTATCTGCCACCGCTGCCTGGGCTCCAGGGCGCCATCGCCCTCCTCCGCGAGGTCCACGCGGTAGAAGGTCACCCGGCGCGTCGAGGCCGGCGGCGACCAGGTGACGGAGCCGCCCAGGTCCACGGGGTCCAGGTCTTGGTCCACGAACCTGGTGGTGGGTTGGTTGGTGGGTTGGTGGGTTGGTGGGTGGTGCTTCACCACCTGGTCATGAAACAAATGAGTCAACTCCAAGCATCTGGTCAATGTGAATAACTACGGGGGAAAATTTAGAACATGTTGAAAAGCATCATGAATGATACCAGCATGGTGATAAAGATCATGATGCTTGGATTTTATGGTGAATGGATGATGTCTAAGTAGTGGTGTTTATTGATGGCTTGAGAAAGGCCTTCATCGAAAAAAACATCAAATGTGCAGGGTATGCTGTATACCGACAACAGATTCAGAACACGAAACCACCCATACTCGAAGTCAAAACAAGTACACAACTGGCAATATTGGAGCTATCTCAATGTGTTTGGATGTTCCATCCCCGGTGATGCAGGGATGATTCGTTCGGTCCACATCATCTTAGTCACCAGCTCTGGCGGCACCCTGCCTGATCTCAGAAACGCTTGCCACTTCATCGAAGAACTCCAGGGCCATCGGTGTCGTCTGCTCCACCAAGGAACTCAAAGTGTAGATGGCCAGGTGCGTAAATGGAGCAACACCTGAGCCAGGAACGACGACTGCAAAGCAGGAAAACTGCTGGGGACAAAGGCAGAAATCCAAAAGCCAACTGTTCTCATGTCCAGTTGGCTTGAAATGAAAACTGGATTGTTTTAGACTATCTTGAAATTAATTAACAATTCTATGCAATGGCAGAATTAATCCCAAAATATCCTTTAGGATTAACAATGTACGGTAACTACATTTAAATATACGGATTTTTAAACATGCGAACTGGTATTTTAGACTACCTCTGGAAAGATTTTCCGCAGCCCGCCCGGCCACTTACACATACGGAATCAAAATATACGAGCTAGTATTTTAGACTACCTCTGGAAAGATTTTCCGCAGCCCGCCCGGCCACTTACACATACTCTTTGCGACTCTTGGTGGTTCTTGGTGGTTCTTACTGGTATTCGATGGTATTTCGATGGTTGCTGGTGGCCTTTTGTGGCTCTTGGTGGTTCTTGGTGGTTCTTGGTTGTTGCTAGTGATTCTTGATGGTTCTTGGTCGTTCTTGGTGGTTTTGGGTGGTTCTTGGTGGCTCTTGGTGATTCTTGATGGTTCTAACCATAAAAAGCCACAAACAGCTCCCAAGAGCCCCCAAGGACCACCCAGAGCCATCAAGAACTGAATAGAGCGGTATACAGGATAATAAATCACATTTAGATATGCGGAATGGATCCAGCCATTTAAATATACGGACAGAACAGGTATTTCATACTACCTCCAGAGCCTCGTGGCTTGGCCCGCCCTCCACATATTTAAATGTAGTTACCGTATAGAATTATAAATTGTTTTACACTGTCTTGAAATTAATTCATCATTCTATACAGTGACATTTCTGGACGTGTCTCATGTGAAACCAGGGGCCTACCAAACTGGACCCCAAGGAGCGTTGATCCATGATCAACAGGTGCCAGCTGTAAGGGTAGCAACAGCATGGACTCTGGACGTCATGAAGCATCTCCTTTCCGGGTGAAAAGGCATAGCTATGCGAGGAGGTCGTGCTATCTGAATGAGAGCCGAGCCATTGAAAACTGCAACTTTTCGAACGAGGCACTGGTGTCCGTCTCGATGAACAGATCGTGGACACCCACTGAAGTGTTGCCCAAAAGTGATCGGAAACACCAGTCCTCGGCCGACTGAAAACATGGCACTGACACCAAAGACCAAAGGGAACATGAATTACACAGTAAAAGCAGAAGCAACAACTAGCAAAAAAACACTTTGTGATGGTGAATGATGGTGTATGGTGGTTGAGAATTGAATACTAATGGTTCATACTTCACAACAGCAGCAGCACCACCACCAAGGACAACAACAACAACAACAACAACAACAACAACAACAACAACAACAACAACAACAACAACAACAACAACACCAACACCAACACCAGCAACAACACCAACAGCACAGCCGTGACATTGATCAAGGTTTTGGGCTTTTGAAATACCACCAGCAAGTCCTCAAAAGCGATTCAGGATTCCCCTTCATCACTCCGGTGTACGGCACCGGAACGGGGATGGTCTCTCCTCGGGTCTCTGCATGATCGATCTTGTTCTCGAGGTAGTGCAGGAACATTCGATGGGATGGCTTGAGGGATTTGCCCCAGCGGCTGATGAACCACTGGACATAGCCCTGGTCGGTCTCCAGATCATGCGATACGTCTGACCCAAGTGGGCCGTGCCAAAGTCGATTGTGAAATCCTCCATCTCCCTCCATCTCGCTCAGCGCTTCACCACTGGCCCATCTCTCTAGTGGGAAATCACCCTGGTTCTCAGGGGACGAATCCAAGAAACGTCCAAGAGAAAGGTATGGCGAGCTGGGTCAATTTTAACCAACCAATAATGTGGGATAATAACTACCAATGATAGGGAAAACAATGGTATACATCCAAGAAACACCCAAATGGAAGTGGGAATTGAAGCTACACTGCAGTCACTGTGGCGAGCCACGCACGGATCCAGTTACTTTCGACTGAGTGCTTAGCGGTGTACGCAAAGGATGGTAGACAAACCTGAAAGGGTACATAGTGGTTATAAGTTGCTTTAGATTCGCCACCTAAGTACAGTTATACAGTTATACATATATACATCTTCTACAACTGGTAGTTACCCTAGTGAACTAACCAAAGTTCGCTCACTGGAAGGTACTTCTCTGTACCATCATTTCACTGCGCCAGGATAGTCCAAGCCTCTGAATACTCCACTGACACAGTGCTCTCGTTCTGCTTGTCCAAATAGCTGGTGTTGGAGCAGCCCTGCGATGTGTTTGCCTGTTTGCAGGTGAGCAACCTGTTTGGATGAATCAAATGTTTATGGGTGGATGGCGTGGATGATGATACCAAAATCGTTAGTTTACTACTATGATAGTAAACAGGTAAACCACAATGAACCATGGGCAACCATAGAAAATACAGTGGTTTCCCTTCCGAAACTACAATGAAAACCCCAACCATCGAGTCATCTGTTATCCCCCATTCTAAACCATCAGTCCCCTCAAAATCCAGTGGTGAACCATCATCACCCCTATAAAATCCAGTATAAAAACCACCAGGTCCCATGGGTCAACCATGGTCATCAACCCCATGGTCACCGTGTGCCACGCCTGCGCCAAGTAGACCACGTAGTGTTCCACTTGCGACGTGTCGTTGGGCGCCTGCCACGTCAAGGTGCCGCCCAGGTCCTGGCGCTGAACGATGAGTGGGTCAGGTGGCTTGGGGGTTCGTTACGTGGGGCATGTGGTGAAGGGTGGTACTGAATGAGGTTGGTTGATGGCTGGTTGATGCTCTTTGTTGATGATGGTGGGTGATGATGTTGGTTGATGATGTTTGTTGATGTTGTTGGTTGATGATGGTGGGTGATGATGTTGGTTGATGATGTTTGTTGATGTTGTTGGTTGATGATGGTGGGTGATGATGTTGGTTGATGATGTTTGTTGATGTTGTTGGTTGATGATGGTGGGTGATGATGTTGGTTGATGATGTTTGTTGATGTTGTTGGTTGATGATGGTGGGTGATGTTGTTGGTTGATGATGTTTGTTGATGTTGTTGGTTGATGATGGTGGGTGATGTTGTTGGTTGATGATGTTTGTTGATGTTGTTGGTTGATGATGGTGGGTGATGTTGTTGGTTGATGATGTTTGTTGATTCATATTGTTGGTTGATGATGGTGGGTGATGTTGTTGGTTGATGATGTTTGTTGATGTTGTTGGTTGATGATGGTGGGTGATGATGCTTGTTGATTAGCATCATGATGGTGGTTGATGAGGTTGGTTGGATGATGTTAGTGAATGATGCTAGTGAATGATGTTAATGATTTAGTGATCAATGATGTTTGTTGATATTGTTGGTTGATGATGTCGGTTGATAGTGTTGACTAATGATGCCGGTTGATGGTTGGTTGAGGATGTGGGTGGATGGTTTTAGTTGGTGGTGGCTAACGATGGGTACTCAAGTACTCAAGCCATGAGCAATGTTAGTGATGTGATGGCAGGTGATGGACAATTGACGGTAATTACGATCAAGAACAAGGGAAAATGATGCCTCATTGTTGATAAGTAGCGGTCAATGATGGTATGCGCTTCTGGGCTATTCATGATGTTCAATTATCTTCAACTATACTAATACTTAAGAATGAGTTCATAAACGCAACGGTGGGGGACAGCAACCAGAGATGACAAGGGCATCATGGTGAATCTTGATCCTTCATGGGCTTCATAATGTTTGATCACAATGGGTTGCAAATGAATACTTGCTAACACAAATCTCAAATAATTACCCAGAATTGCCTAGAATTGCGGTATCACAATTTACAATGCTAGGAGCTGATCATGCTTAGTGCTTCTGGCTATGAAATTCTTTGCAATGGGAAGCGATTCCTACTGGCTAATCATTGTTTAAAATGGCAAGTGGTGTTTGATCCTTGATGATAGTCAACTTCGCAAATAAGTCCGACATAAAGCAACGACCATGATTCCATGCAAACCAAGAATTTGTGAGCAAGAAACCACAAGGTCAATCGTGGCCAATCATTAACAATTGATCATGGTTAACAAAAGGTTATCTTGATTAATTTCGGCCAATGTTGGTTAATTGATGTTAATTAATTGTAAGGCATTGTTAACAATCATTCACAGAAATTAATGTTGGTCACTGTTCATTAATGTTGGTTAACTACAGGCAGCAACGACTTACAATACAAATTCATGACTGTCAATCCGATGGCCCTGAATCATTCCCATCAAATTTCTGCAACTGGTGGCCCCCCTGGGCGGGTGGCAGCTCAAGGTAGCCGTGTCAAAGATGAACCACTGGGGGTAACATGACTTGCAGCGAAGCCCAGGAACGGATGCACAAGGCCCGTTCCCCTGCCGGACACGCTCCACGGCTCCTCCCACCACTTATAATTGTTGTTGGCTATCATCCTCATGATCAGCCACCTATAGATACCAACTCTTGGTTACACATGGCTGTGGGTCAAAACTACCCTTAGTCCCCTTGGTTCCCCCCTCGTTCAGCATTGTTTTCCCTTTTAGTAGTAGGCTTTTCCCTCCCATTATCCATGATTAAAAGTGACCCATAGGCCCATAGCCATATATGGTTTTGACCAAGCATTGCTTCACCCAAGAGTTCCAGAATGCAACTGAAGCACCCGACCACCCTTCTATGCGATCCACTGTCCCCTCCTCGCGGTCTAGATCGAAGTCTAGGAAGGCGATATCTGTGACCAAAGATACCTGTGTGGCAAGACATCTGGCCGGGTCTCGCTATTCTATGCATACATGGGATCTTTCCCATGGTTGCCATGCAAAAATGGAATCTTTTCCTCATGGTTACCATCTTGCCGATTCTCTCAATCTCAAGGGATGCTGCAGTCAAATAGGTGAGCATTCCAGGTATGGATAGGAAACCAACAGCCAATTAACATACAGTATATGATGGTTTCTCAAAATGGGGGACCCCCACATGGATGGTTTATTGATTCATCAATCTGCGACGATTTGGGAGTACCCCCTGTTTTTGAGAAACCACCATATTGATTACCAAGAGTACCGCGCGTTCGAACGTGGTCTAGAAGTTTCCAGCATAGGAAACCTATCCGAAGAGAGGCAAGACCCGATCAGCGACCATTGTAACCATACCTGTATGACGTCCTTCATGCCATGGTGTGCGACTTGGATCTACTTGTTGCAGGGGATACCCCACATTGTTGTTCGCACTACTCACTATTCATCACGATTCATTCTTGTAATCACTACTCGTCACCATGAACCTATGATGATTTCCACCACCATGATTCCCTATGAGTACTGATGGTAACAGTGACTACCAACCACAACTACCACTACTCACCGTTCATAGTGGTTAATCACTATTCATCACCATTATTCGCAATTACTCAGTCACTACTCATTATAATGAACCTATTGCTAATCACAATTCATCACCATTCCTCCCATTCATCACCCCAGTGGGCCCCTTGCTTTCCATCCGACCGACCTTGTCTTCGAAGGCTAGAGCCACAGGCGTGGTCTGCTCGGCCAACCAGGATCGCGTGTAGACCACGAAGTGGCTGAAGGACTCCTGGGCACACGAGATCTGCTGCTGTTTCGTAAGGGCTAGTGATGGTTAATGATTCGATGGATATGGTTGATATGTAGTTCAGGGACACATGATATGGTTAATACAGGATATCACTAATGGATATGGTTAGTGATATAGTGTAGTGATATATGGTTCCATATGGATATGGTTCGTGATATGGTTGATATGCTTGATATATATACATATATATAGTTCATATGTGATAGACATGGGGTTGATTTGCTCAATACATGCGAGGAGTAGGACTAGTAGCAGTAGTAGCAGTCGGAGGAGTATTGAACGGCAATTTATTCTAATTTATTCTGATAAAATACAATCCAAACTGTAGCTCATAGTAGTAGCCAATTCTCACAACAATAGCAATGATCAGTAATAATAAGCCATAATGGCGATGAACAAACATAAGTGTTTTTAATACATGATAGCATAGGATCGAAATGCTGATCAATCATGGATAATCTCTACCATTAGTTATTAAAAGTCACTACGGTTGATTCATAATGGTGTTTTGGTTGATAGTGACTGAGGTTAATGATGGTCAATCCCTATTTAATATGATTGACAAGTGGCTGATGGGACCCATGCCGTTTCAAGAAATGAGCAATGCATTTTGTGGATTACACCGGTATAAAAGTAAATACATAGAATTACAATATGGAAAAGGATGACTGGTGATTACTGATCAATAGTACTCGTAAACCAAGGAACCAACACCAATGAAGCTCACAGCAGATTCCCGAGTATGTGTATCAAACAGTCACTACTGTTGACTGATTGACCACAGTTTGCCATTCCTGTAGAACTGCTGGTTAATCACTGCTAATAATATCCATGACTCAATTGACTCAACATGAAGTCCACCATTCACCCAGCTAATTCGCTATTGACCATGAATCAACCGATATTAGCCATTCATGTTAACCCACTATCTCTCCAGTAGTTGACCAGCATCTAGCAATTACTTGACCATGGTACCAATCTTCACTACAAATCGACCATCGTTCACTTACCACTAGTTAACCCACAATTTATAGTAAAGTAACCATGTTCCATTTGTAGCCAATCATCATGATTGACCAGTACTCACGATCAATCAAGCATCATTAATCATGATTAACAATCCATCATAATTGATCATCAACTACCACTTGGTCAGAACTCTCCTGGCAGCTCCAAATCGTTCCCCCTTTAACCGCATAGACCCGAAGCTCCTTCGCTCCCTCCCAACAGCCAATGATACTAACCATGAAAACACACATCATTTCAATCCATTTCAGCCATCCAATCTCCTGACACCCATCAAGTAACCATTAGGTGGTTTCTCAAAATGGGGGTACCCAAAAAATGCTGGGTTTACTACTATAAATGACTACTAGTGGATGATTGGGGGGTACCCCTATGACTTGAGAAACACCCATCAGTCACCCATGATTCATCACGCCATCCACCACTGCCCCCCACCACTCCGCCGTCCTTGGCGGTCTCGGGCGGCCACAAGACCTCCGAGACGTTGAAAGCGATGCTCCCCTGGTGCCATGGCACACGGTTCGCCCCGAAGGCATCGCTGGCCAAGTACAACCTGAGGCGCCACCGGGGTGACCTGGGGGTGCTGCAAGGGTTGATCAACAGCCAACCATGGTTAGCTTTAACATATGAGGCTATTTGTTATGGTTGGCTGTTGACCGACTATGCTTATGGTTAGGTAATCGTGGTTGACCAACTATGGTTTAGGCCTATGATTCCTATGGGTTCCTATGGGGCTTAGGTAGTGAGGTATGTTGCTATGATGAGGTATGTTCTTGGCCTGTGATTCATAGGCTATGGTTAGGCATACCATTACTGTGACCAACCATATCTTAGAGACATTCCTAGGGGGGTTTGGTGAGTTGACGATAAAAGAAACATGTGGAAACTGCTATGACGGACCACTGGACTGCACTTTATGAAACGGGGGTTTCTCAAAACTGGGAACCCATTAGAAATTGTTGCAGTAATATTGGATGATCTGGGAGTACCCTATTTTGAGAAACACCCAAGCTTTGAGATGCTTTGCTGGGTATCCTATTTTGAGAAGCACGCAAATGGATACCGCTGGTATTTCTGTTGTTGATCATGGTGATCATTGTTTAAAGCAACAGTGGTGAAAATTACTTCAAAAATCGTACTAGACCATCAACTATTATTGATCATCATAGTTGGAAAGGTTGATGATAGAGTGGTTCGCAAGACTTATGCTTCGATATAGGACCCACTCCAGCCATGCTAAAGTGTGGCTAGAATGATATGCGTTTAAGTTGTATTCATAGTCAAGGTTGATCATGGTTGGCTGTACTTTGGCTTGATAATGGTTTGTTATTGATGCCAAAGCATGATTGAACACATTGGACAAAAGCCGACAAGTCAGGATCACAATCAAACACCGTGAAGCAACATGATCATGTTCATCATCATTATCATCATCATCACCGTCATCAACATCCTCATCCTCATCCTCCTCCATCATGGTCATCATCATCATCATCAACATCATCATCATCATAATAATAATAATCCTCCTCCTTCTCCTCCTCCTCCTCATCATCATCATCATCATCACCATCATCAACATCCTCATCCTCATCCTCCTCCTCCTCATCATCATCGTCATCATCATCATCATCAACATCATCATCATCATAATAATGATCCTCCTCCTCCTTCTCCTCCTCCTCCTCATCATCATCATCATCATTTGCCTCATCATCCTCATCACCCTCATCATCCTCATCATCCTCATCACCTTCCTCATCCTCATCCTCATCCTCCTCATCCTCATCCTCATCCTCATCCTCATCATGACCATCAATCATCATTGACCACCAAATATACCCTAAATCCTGGTTGCACATTATCTACGTTTCACCAAAAAGTCACCCCGGCTGTTCATCATCATCCCCCTATCGTTCATCACAAATTAATTATCAATATTGATGAACATATAGATCAAATTCAACGATCTAAATCATATCGCCATAGAATAATGATCAAAATTCATGATCATCCTTAATCAACTGCTTTGATCCTTAGTCCATGATTTCTGAACATGCATTTTCATTAAGGATTTCATGATCAATCAACAGAAATCTATTCATGATGAAAATTCATGATCATCCTTAATCATGGATAGATTTCTGATCATTTGATCATGAATAGATTTCTGTTGATCATGAATCTGTTGATCATTTGATCCACGGCTTCAACATCAGGCCGTCCCCTGGTCCCCATGGGGCACCCACCACCGCGCCCAGGCGCTCGTAGAACTCCACTTGGCTACGGCTGGAGGGATGGGACCAGGACACGACGCCACCGATCTCGTCCCAGTCCAAGTCCTGCGGGCGGAAGGTTTGCGTCAAAATGGAGGACTTCAGAGATGGTAATAACATTGATAGTAATGGTTAATAATGGATGATGAAGTAACTACCATAGTTATTACATTATCATTAACAACCATTACATTAATAATGATAATGATTTAATGTTTATTAACAATCATTAATGATAGTAATGGTTAATAATAAATGGTGAATAGTGGATTATGAATGAGCTGGGTTGATAATGCTTAAAATGTCATGGTTGACTGCAATTATTGTTAACCACTATTAACCATTATGAACGATAGTATGTGATAGTAAGGGGAACTAATGATCAATAATGGTTAGCAATTGTAACTAATAATGGTGAATAATGGTCATGTGGTTTCAAACCCTACAATTAGAGGGTAATAGTGGTCAACCATTACCACAGTGATTAAAAAGCTGATTAATTAATGGTTAAGCTGGAATCAAACTCAACCAAAACATCATTCATTCAGCTTATTGCGGCGATCAGTGATCAGTGAAATAATGATGACTGTTTGATATTGAAATCCATGGCCATTGGTATCTAGCGCCATCACTGGTTATGATATTGCAGTGGGTCAAAACCCTTAGTCCCCCTGACTCCCATATCATTTACCATTTTTTTCCCTATAAAATGGTTGGTCATCATCCCCCATCGTTCTTGGTTAATATTGACCATAGCCAAATCGATGCACGTGAGCGGCTCAAAACTCCATGCTCCTTGTCAGTGAAGGCAATGTTGGAGACGCTGGAGACGGTGTCAACCACTTCCACCTCGGCATCCATCTCCAAACGTTGGGGGCGGTCCCAACAACGCTGTGCTCCCACAGTGGCATCACCAGCAACAACAACCTGCTATGGGTCAAGCTGTTAACCATATGTCACATGTTGCTGCTTATTGCTGCTTATTGCTGCTTATCATCCTATATGATTAGCCATTATCAACCACTACATGTCAACCATTCACCGTCTAACTGGAACCTGTTGTGAACCATTGGCTATTCCTCATTGTTAGTATATTCTGAGTTGGTTTCACCCTCTCATAATTTGTCAACCAGCCCATTCTAGGAAAACAATTATATACTTAGTATTAACATTTTGGAGCCAACTGTTAATCATTGCTGATTATCTTCAATCCTCGACCAACTCCTCTAACCACTAGTCACAGTCATACTAGTATTATAAATGTGAAATATTGTTTTACAGCGAAATAGCCCCAGGGCCCCAGGGTTCGTATTTTTCTACCATCAATCAATCATAAACCAATACAAAACAACAATCGTCCTTCATTACTTCAACCAATTTACAATAAATAAACCCACGGGCAGTGAAGATACTACCATTGTTTTCCCCATCCGAAAAATCCATGGTCTCGACCCCCCATTCTACCCGTCGCGTCGACACGGCGCTGCGCGCGGAATGCTTTGCTCCGCCAGCGAAGATCGAGCGAAGACCGTAAGGAACCTGGAGCACAAACAGTGTACGAGCGCAGCAGCAAGCTGAGGGGGTAGCAAGTTGGGGGTTTCTCAAAACAGTTGGGGATATCAAAATAGTTGGGGGTGACCTCAATAATAGTTGACAATAGGGGATGATAATTACCCAAACAATGGCTGACCACTACGGGTTTGTCAAAATAGGGTTACCCCAAAAATTGTTGGTCTACTACCAATAATGAATAATCATGAATAATAATGATTGATAATGGTTGATTAAAATGATTACTAATAATGATTAATAATGGATGATTTCGGGGGTCACCAATTTTGAGAAACCACCAGTTGTATTTACAAACACTTCTGTACAGTGCCAGTTCTGGGCCAATCCATCCCCCTGAAAGGGGTGATAACCCAGCTGTAAAGTCGATCCAAGCCTGAAAGCAACCAGCTGTATCTCTGGTGCTTGCAACTACTCCCCGCACGTACCTCAGTCTGATTGATGTTCTATCATCAAAGGTAGCAATGCAAAAAAGTTTCAAGCCAGCCAGCTGTTATCATCAAAGACCAACCAACCACTCAAAATCAATCATCAACCATCATGATTGGCAAACAAGAGGTTGAAAATGAATCATCATTGACCGTCACTAATCATCATTAATCATATCGAAGTACCATGTTTTACCATTGGCTGCTTCATACCAATGCTGCTCCTTGGGCTGCAATGGCTGGCTCCTGGTACTGCTGCTGGGCCGATGCTGTTGTCCAACTGCTGTAACCATCACCGAAGCAGTTCCGACCACCACACTGTTGATCCCAGCACGTTGGTCCCAGCACTGCCTGTGGGAGGACAACGGCGTATCCGCGGGGACCAGGAATTCGTGCGTCTTCACCTCATAGGGATTTGGACAAGGCTTGAGAATGTTGGGTTTTTCATGGTTAACTATGGTCAATTGTAGGTTATCTATGGGGGGTAAACGGCAATAGTAGGGGATATGCCAACTATTTATTATCTATATATAAATATATATTACATCTATATATATATATATATAATATCATATATATAATATTATATATATATGTATTGGTTTCTTAAAACAAGGGTATCCAAAAGTGGCTGGTTTAGTACTATAACCGACTATCAATGGATGATTTGAAAGGTTACCCCTATTTTGAGAAGCACCAAACATTTATCATAATTGG
This sequence comes from Symbiodinium kawagutii, assembly GCA_009767595.1. Taxonomy (NCBI): domain Eukaryota; class Dinophyceae; order Suessiales; family Symbiodiniaceae; genus Symbiodinium; species Symbiodinium kawagutii. The sequence continues at coordinate 26,040 of VSDK01027148.1, read as the reverse complement.
TCAATTTAGGTTATAGCTATTTGTGATTTCATCATATTGTCATATCTCTGTTCATGTTTACCAGAGGTCTTAGCAATTGGTGATTACATACTATTTTCTACAGCTGATGATTGCAAGCAGAGCCATACTTCACTATAATTCAGTTCTTATCATATTTACCATAGGTCAAAAAGCAAATGGTGATGACCTATGCATGGCTAAGCATCAATGTTAGCCATTGCTATCGGCTATGTGTTCAAATCATTGCTATTTAAGGTGCTACCGCAGGCGATTGCGGGATTTACCCCCTAGCAGCCCGGGAGGCAGGACACTGCTCGCTCCTGGACCTGGATCACGTCTATGCGCGTCCATTGGGGTCAACGTGATTACACGAGCTATGCGTAACTATGAGTGCAGTCTAATCTCTGGTAAACTAACCAGCCTTTGAGGATGGCTGAGCTACTATCAATCATCATGGCTAGCCATTGTGGAGCCATTGTCGAGCCATTCTTGATCATCGTCAAGCAAACATCTATCTATTATTACCCACTATCAATCATGTCATCATCAACAATCATCAACAATCATCAACAATCATCAACAATCATCAACAATCATCAACAATCATCACCAATCATCGACAATCATCACCAATCATCAACAATCATAAACCAAACCATGAAGCACCATCAGCCGAAACCATCACTCATCGTGTTAAAACCCAACCATTAAGCCAAGCAACCATTACGCCATCATTACCCATGGCTTGAGACGGTTGTCTTTCCAAACACCGCCGAGACGCTGTGACGTTGCCCAGCAGGCTGCGGTTGGCACCAAACTCGTCCTCTGCGAGGTACAACAGGTAGTGGGTGACCTGCCGCGAAGAAAACTGGGAATCCCCATGCAGTGCATGGGTCATCACTTAATGAATTATGCTTAACCAATAATGCTTAACTATGGCTAAACATACGGTGAATGATATAGATCATCAGTTTTATATACAGCATGTTAGTATGTTCAATAGATTGTATATCATTTAAGATTAATGACAAGCAATTTGTTTCTGTAGATCATGACTTGATGAATCATGGTAAACTAATGGTTAACGGTTAATGAAGCTAGGGATGAGCAGCAATTCTCGAGATATACCAACTGTACATGGGTGCTTCTCAAAATAGTGGTACGCCTCAAAATGGTTGATTTATAATTATAAATGATGCATATTGGAAGCTTTGGGAAGGTTCCCTATTGTGGGAAACTACCATATGCGTGTATCCAATAGTTTGTGAATCATTGTAGATTATAAAATGATACATATCTAATGTAATCTATCATTGAGTGATATATCTGCAGTGCCCAATGAAATCTATGTAATTTAGTATCTAGCGTTCTATGTATTGTTGATCATTATAGATGAAAAAAAACATATCTACTGTGAAACAATACATAAAGGCTGTATTGATCGACCGGCAGCAAAGCAATTTGTGGCCAACACTATTTCAGGATGGCTGATCGAGAAGCAGCAATAAGTGATATTTAACAAAAACAATACCATAATACCATTCCAAATCAAATAGCAATTGACAATCACAATTAATAAAAACAATAAAGACTGAGGTCAATAGACGGTTGATGAGCCAGTGCATGTTGTATTGATAAACATAAGGGCAAACCAATAGCGAAAACAAAGCACATATATCATGTAATCATCAGCAGAAACATACCACTTATTCTTAGTTGATTGTATTGAATCAATCAAGAATATATCACATAGTTACATCATATATTATATTCCAAACATATCTTACTGTGTGCAATGATGCAGACAGACTGATAATAACCCATCACCTCAATCTTCACGACTGGTGGAACCACAGAGGCGTGCGCACGCCTCGCTGTCGTCTTCCGGAATGCGCCAAATCAAATAGCCACCTGCAGGACCCGAGCACCCTGACAAAAGCAGATGGTTGAAGGCATTGCTATAGAATTGTTAACTATAGCTGAAAACATAATTAAATGGTTGATAATTCTATAACATAGTTAAATGGATTGCAATTATTAAATGGTTTAACTATAGCTATGACGTGGATAATGGTTTGTAATTGTTGATAAATGGCTGCTAAATGGTTGATAACGGAATTGATAAACCATGGTTGATATAGAATTGATGATTCTGGTTTATAATGGTTGATAACTATGGTTCACTATGGTGGATAATGGTTTCAGTATGCCATGGTCACATAATGGTTCAGAATGGTTTATAGTGGTTGATAACCATTGTAAACTGTTACCCTATGAAAGACATGGTGAATTTACTGATCTCGCTATTGATCGAACATTTGCTTCTAATGGTTCATAATGATGGTTGACCAGTTTATCATTGCTAATGCTGGCAATGGTTCATGAACAAGAACGCGACGGAGTCTGGGCAAAGGTACCAGTTGCAACTACCAACCGTAGCAAGCTGGCGAATAAAAGGGATCTGATGATGGATCTTCAAACTGTTTGGGTCGATAAATGGTGTACCCCCACGTCATTCTTAGAGTTTCTCCTATGAAAGCCAGTATAGCTTGAGATGTTTGTGGTTTCTGGTTACTCTTTGATACACCCATATGGAATCGGGTTGACCAACAAAGATGTACCCCCATGGCTGGTTAGTTCCAGACTCGTTCAAGTTCCAAACAAAACAAACAAGCCTGTATAGACCTCTCTAAATAGAAATATCTGAATGTGCTCATAAATGTGCATATCCAAAATCTACAAGTACAAACATGTATGTATATGTAATTAAATGTACAACATAACCGAAATAGTTCAAGCTACATTGCATCAATCTGATAAATGTATATAATCTGATAAATGTATAATATATAAAAGTATAAAATCAATCTGATAAATGTGTGTATATATATATATATATATGTTTTGTCTGATAAATGTATTTATATATCTATATTATATATAAATATAAATATATATATATATATATCCATAACATAGAGAGATCTCCCGAAAGCCCCGAACTGAGAACTGCCATGTCTTGATGAACCCCTGAATGGCTTGTTCCCCAGGACAGCTGCTGAGCTTCACTGGCGCCCCAAAAAGCCGAAGCAACCAATCAACCAACCATAACCAACGAACCCACCATGTCAGGATTGATGGATGATAACCTAGGGTCAGTCCAATGGTCAATATGATTGTCCGACCAACCAATCCCAGAACTGGTTCATGAATCCACTTGAGCAAACCCCAACAAAATTGGTGCTCCAAACAGGGGTTTCTTACAGATTGTCTAATCCAACGAACGACCGCATCAACAAACCAACCTGTGGGAACGAACACTCCAAGGTGGGCCCCCCTAGTTATAACTTGGTTTATAAGGCTAATGAGAGTTATATCGACCATCACTGGCAGTTACCCTAGTTATAAACCAAGTTATAGCCATAGCTGATTATGGGCCCACCTTGTAGTTCCAAACGCCAGCAGTTCATCCCAGGCCGTCGCCTATCTCCCCTTCATCCAGGTCGTCGTCGATGAAACTCACGTTGCGGGCGTAGGAACGCTCATCCTGCCGCTCTCTCCGTCACTGATCTCGGTCGAAATTCTTGGTGCTTATGATTGTCAATTGATGAGTGATTATGAATAATTACAATTGATAATTATCTAATTTCATTATGTAATTTCAATTTTTGGTTGATTATCTAGATCATTAAGTGCTGAACATAAAGTGAAACATTAAGAATAGTTACTTATCAAGTTCTTGCTTCTTGATGATCAAGATCATTATATCATTATGTTCTTGCTTCTTGATCATTAAGAATAATTACATATCAAGTGCTGAACATATACCAGTAAAAATTACCTCCTACAGGATCATTGAATACTACCTTTATCAGTAATTATCAACTATTTCCTTTTCTGACACCCTTGTGATCCTCGTAATGCTTGGTGCGGATAGATTGCTACAAATTGTTTGGTGCCAACCCACCCCATCCTACCAGTGGTTCCTCATGTGGAAGGCAAGGGATTCCAATCCTGTCAGCGGAATATGCGAAGTGTTTCAGTGTTGCCCCAGTGACTTGAGACATAAGCTACTTGGGGTTATCGGGAAGCTAAGGCAAAAAATATCCCTGGACATCATCCGGTTTAATTATGCTATTCTCTTTTTTTATTGAGAACCTGATCCAAGACAGTACTGATACAAACATCACTGTCCAAGAGCACCTTATGAAGCACATTCAATGTCCACATCATCACCTATCGAACCTTATTAAGTATATTGAATTTCTATAGCATCATCCATCAGCAGTGTTGGACATTGTTGTATTGACTATCGTTGACAATGGATCTCATGATTGACTCAAATTGTTAATGGCTACGGGCGTCATATTGAGTCCAATCACCGTTAAGCACCTCAATTTGTTGAATGCTTACCAGGTGTTGATCAATATCAACAAAAACAATACAACTATACGATGATCAACCTACTCATGGTCATTGATGGTCATTCACTTTTATGAGACATAAAACTGGCCATGAGTGGTGCACAATTGGCCATTAGTCACGAATGATCATATCATGGTCCTGTCTATCATGACTACATAATCTATGCGATCAAAGTATGTAACTATGATGAATGATCATACATAATGGCTCTATTCTGACAAACCTACGTAATGAAGCTTGTAAGTATGATAAACCTCTGTGATAAAACCATGCTTCCTCACGGTCAATTGCATCCATTTGGGTGTTTCTCAAACTAGGAGACACCCCCAACTCATCCTTTTTTGGCCATTTGTGGTAACAAACTCCAACATGGGGTTTCTTAAAATAAAGGTACCCTCCAACTTATTCAATATTAACCTTCTATAGTAATAAACTCCAACCATAACTTTGGGCCCCCTATGGCTTGAGAAACCACCCATGATGATCCATGGAGCTCCATGGCTCGCTGCTCCACCGGCTGTCTCGCCTCGATGGCGAGATATGCCGGCGTCGTCTGCTCCGCTAAGGTCGACCTACCGCGCAATGGCTGACTTCAAGGGTCCAACCTGGTGGAAGTCAGTGGTGGTTAGGCCGTAAAAACAAAACTTACTACTTATATAAAGTATTTTAAAGTGCTAATTATGCTCGAAAATATGTGTGTGTGTGTGCGTGTTGCAAATAGCTTCAAAGGCCAGCTTACGAATACGTGTAAGTTCCAGTGGTGATTGTTAATTATATCACTGGTTGAAAAAATGGTCGGGTCATTCAAAAGTCATGGACTCATACCGATACCCCGTATTCGTAGTATACCAAGGATACGATGTGAAGAATTCAGAATGGTTCACACTGGTTTATGATGGTTGATAGTGGCTAGACCCTGCAAGACAAACATTGTCGTTCGAAGCGATCAAATCAAGTTCGGCCACACCGCCCAAATGCGAGCAATTCCATATCCGAAAAGCATCAACAGAAATGACAAATTCAGCAGAATTGTCTTTCTCGGGATAGTTCGTTGAAATTGTAAATCAATATCATGGATAATAATGGATTCTGCTAGCATCATATATAGTTTCATATCGTGCTACTCAATCGTTCACCAAGTTTCAAGCCAGTTTCGTGCTGTTGGGACCCAACCCGAGGCACAGCGCCTGTAATCATTGAACTAGATCACCGTCACAATACTGCTGATGTAGATAAACTATCAGACTATCAATGCTGCTTCCTGTCCCCAAAGATAAAAACCATTACACAACTAATGAGTGTATTTAGATGTATCTAGACTCTGTAAATTAATGGGATGTCTCGAAGATTGCACACACGTGTAGTGTACAACAGGGAGCACCACGACATATATGCACATCATCTTGGGAGTACCACGCAGGCTACCGATCTCCGCCAGCACCTTGTGAAGACCTTGTTGGCTCAAGCCACGCGGCGATGATCGTGCGGTGAGATGGGTTCACCATGAGGAATCATGGCAAAACGATAAGTGATTGGCAAAACCATGAGGAATCATGGCAGATATGGTACCAATGCTTAGTTCAATGCTTCAATGGTGAATACGATAGTTTACTGGTAATTCAACAATGATGGTTAGTTCCATGGTTGTTACCAAATATCATTGGTCAGTGATTGGTTATTACCACAGTGAACTGATAGTACAATCATGGTTAAGGATGTGGCAGTTTAAGGGTTCATGGTTTAATTGTTAATAGTTTAATGGCTAGTAGTTCAGTGGTGAATAGTTCAATGCTCAATGTTTCGCTTGGTCAATAGTTTAATGATTAAACCATTTTATATAGAAATGGTTGGGTTAGCACAACTAGTGGCAATTGTTCATGATAGCCATTGATTCAGATTGCTGAATCAATAGTGTTGTGGAAAAATCATGTGTTTGTTAATCGTTTGTCAAATAGTTGTCGGTCAATGGCTGCCAGAATGTCTTTCATGGTTGATGATGGTCAAATCCTGATGCTTACTGGTCGACAATTGCCAATATGCTTGATGACTCGTTGACGCTGGTTCAGCGCGTATCCAGCGTGTACTCAGCATCGATAGGTTGCCATGATTTGCCATGGTCCTTTGTCTTGTATCGTACACAATGGTGGTGATTTATTGTCACTTGCACTGTAGCAGCTCTTCAACAGTGGCTCCCCAAGCTTTTGGATAATTAACACTAGCCATTGTACGATACACCATTAAAAACCTGTATCATGGCTATAGCCATTTAAAGATATAAATAATGGACATTATTCCTAAACTATATTGGTATACATCTGTTAAAACCCTTTGTAATGATTCATCCTTCGCAATAGCCATTGAGTAACAATCCATAATAATGATACTAATCAATACTAAATACTAATCATATCCTTAGCAGTAGCCACTAAGCCTGCCCACCACCATGTGAGTCCTTGCATCGGAAACATTGCACAGTGGCACCATGGTCAACCATTCCCAACCATGTTGACTATACCTGTTGTTGCTGATTAATTGCTGTCATCATCTCCAGTAAGCAGTTGCTGTTGTTGGTCAGTGGTTTATGATTGATCATTTGAACCATGTTTGACTTTTCACATTCTGCAAAATCAAATCGCAACATTGACTTTGGGATGCTCTCAACTAGAGTACTGCTCAACAAATAAGATCAGTTTGCGAAATGGGATGATCATCCTTTTGTAAGGTCTGAGACCGAATAAATGCACACAAATGTATGCCCATCAAAGTATTAAATAGATCAAGGTAAATATGCAGCTGTGATTTCATGTTTTGAATAGAGCAATTCTACAACTTGGTTCTCAAACTGGTTACTGATCGTTAACCAATGGATCAGCTTTTGTCACTAATCACATGCTGGTGACATCACTGCATCATAAGCTTCACAAGCGATGACGGGCATGGATCGTAAACGTGACAGGCCGTACTGGCTGTCCCACCTAATCATCCGATATTAAGCACTTATAGTAATCAACCATCCATTCTGCGAATCCCCGATTTTGAGAAACCACCATATCGTTTTTAGCTAGGTTCAAAAGGCTTTCACAATAGAAACCTCTTTGGCCACCTCTGATATATATATATATATAAATAGATACATATACATATCATAAAACGTGAACAAATAGGGTCAACGTCACTCATGGTCCAAACGATTCCAGCGCGCATGCAATGCATATATGTTTCCACGTATACGTTTTTTGTTTGCATTATGTTTCAAGTTTACGTCAGGAAAAAAAACAAGATCCTATTTGGTTGAGGTAAGATCCTATTTTGTGCAATTGGCAAAAATAAGTGTCTATCTTTTGTTGTTGGCAGAAAACAATATCTTATTCATGGCCTGGCATAAACGCTTGACATAAAATTATCACGTATTTGTTTATGTTTGTCTTATGTTTCCTTTCTGTTGTGTTTTATGTTTCACATAATGTTCCTATACGTTTCATATGTGCATATCAATGTTGTCTTTTATGTGTTCCTTTACGCCATGGTCGCTTTTATGTATATGTACCCTCCCGTCAAGTTCCTATAGAAACAGCCCCTGGAGGCTTCAGTGAAGGCTTCTTGAACTTAGCTAACATATCATGGATAAGTCGCCCTAGCGACAGTTTCCAATACCAAGTGAGGTGATCATCCCTGACTTCTCTTCTCGCATCAAAAGCAGTACCAAAAGAGTTGGAATACTGGCAAATTGAACAAACAAGTGAAATGACATCAAATTTCTATGTCCATTATCATGGAATCTCCAGCCAATGACTTGCCATGCGACCATCTTGTGGCTTCACAGCATTACCAGCTCCAAGTTGCTGTGAAGAAGTCGAAGGCCCCGCGTGGCTGTTCCTGAGCGAGTCCCAGCGGCTTCTTTACAACGTCAGGACATGCCATGAGGCACAGCCATCGATGGAAAGGGCATGCTACATGATGCAAAGGGTAGAAATTAGGGTACTAGTGACTCATGATTTCGAGATATTTCGAGTACAAGATCTGGGTTGATTTACTGTAGTAGCTATTGGCATTTGTCGATATACCCTCAGTTGGATTTACTTAGTGCTAATTGTAATGATTAAATCAACATGTGCCTGGTGATTACAGAAATCTAATGTTTGATGATCGTTAAATCTGCAGTAGTTTATCAACCAATAATGATTAGTACTTCAATGACTAGCTAGAAACAAGATTGATCATGACCATTCCATCATTTGGCTATGGGTCAAAACCCTGTACCCCCGGTTCCCCTATCATTTACCACTGTTTCCCCTCTTATTGCCTGGTGCAATCATTGAATCATTCCCCGTGAAATTGGCTGCTTCATATCAACCCACCACCATGTAAGATTAGTGGTGATCAATCACTGATACAAGGTGGGCCCCCTTAGTCAGCTAAGTTGGGTTATAACTAGGGTAACTACCAGTTATAGTTGATATAACTTTAGTTTCGTGGCCTTATAAACCAAGTTATAACAAGGGGGGCCCACCTTGTAAGTACCAGCTGATCTAATCATCTTGCCAAGGCGCCGGGAGCAAGGCGATGTCATTGCTGCCTGCGGGGACTTGCGCACCCACCTGTGGCAACGGTGGCGCAGTGACCGCCGAGGATCGTGGGATGGATGAGGATGGTTCAGAACCGCGAAAATCATGGGGTCATATGGGAAAACTGGGCTATCCCCATAGCCTGAGATGGCTCATAATGGTCATCCATTTTAGAGTTTTGCGGTAATTAATTATTGTTGATAGTAATGGATGGTGCTGGAAGTGTCAAGCCGGTGTGATGTAATGATGAAATGATTGTAGTGATGGGGTGCCGCGTACAGCAATATCCTGACGAGAGTCCAAACATTGATTCAGGCGAATCCTAGAGTTCATATGTCATGGGGATGGTAGGTGACACAAAGGTAATCCCCAAAAAACAAATCCAACTATCAAAGGTTGCCGAGCTTCACCTCAACTAATGGGCATCAACCAGTCTTTCAGCTATGAGTCAGTTTCTAACCATCATAAACCATCTTGAATGGTGGTTCTTAACCCCTAAATACATGTCCATCACCCACTTAACCACAACAAGGTGGGGATCCTCAGCATTAATGCCTATCAAACTTCTATAGATCTTGATCCGAACACCCCCCAACTACTATAGGTGGTGATTTGGTGGTTTCTCAACATAGAGGTAACCCCCAAATCATCTCTTTTAAGAAACAACCTTATAGTATAGTTACGGTATAGTTAGTATATCCCTACCATTGTTGGTTTTTATCCCCTATGACTCTATGACTAACCATGGTTCTTAACCTTTTTCGGGGATCCTTATGGCTTAAGAAACACCATTTCAACCATGGACCCCAACGACGAAGCCCAGCTCGTAACTCGTCCTTCGGTTCATCACGGTGCCTGCGACCGTCCAGAGCCGTCCAAGGCGATGGACAAGTAGACGTTGTAGCCTGGCGATGTCGCCGGGGCAGTAGACCAGACTTAATCAAACAAAGAAACAAATAGACCTTGAATCAACCAATGGTTAATGATTGATGATAGGAGATAACAACCAATCATTTCATTGGGGATATACCAGCTATATTCATTTTGAGAAACCACCATTTGGCTATGGGTTACTATCAGCCAACTAATGGTTACAAAGATTAATAAGGCTTCACAACAGGCTATGACCAACAATAATAAGGAGCATGCCAGCTATCTATGGCGAGCTGGGTTAATGTGAATCGACCAACTACTGGGGGACAGCCAGCAACAACTTCATAGGGAAAAGCACTGTGAATGATGGAGAAACCAGGGGTACAGGGTGAACTGACCCAGCTCGCCATATGGTTGAGCAGTGGTGAACCACACCGGGTAAAAGTTTAGTATCTTATAAACATGGTGAATGAATAATCATGTTGAATGCTGAATTGATTTATTTCATCATATAATATATAAGGGTAATTGACTGATGATCCATGAAACACATCATGAAACCATTGGGATGTAGTGGTTAATCATGGTGAATGATGAACCAATGATTGACGAATGATGGTTGATTAACAAATGATGATTCGGTACTACTTGGATAGACACACACACAATATCAACTTTGTCAATTCATCGCCATATATATCAAATCTTGTGTTAACCACCAAAATGTCATACATATAAAAACCCATATGTGACCACGTGCATTATTCACCATTGTTAATGACCACACATTTCCTTATTCTCGATGATTATTCGTTATTAACCATTGATGTCCACCAATTAAGTATGATTCAACCATTATTCACTACCTATTATTAACCATCATCAATAATATAATTACTAACCGTTATTACGCACTAGTCCTATAACATGATGGAACCCCCTTCCCAGAGCAATCGTCTCCATCAACCTTTGGACCTATGTGCATCCATTAGCAAACTGGTGACATTGACCATAGGTGCAAGGATTATGCTTCCATGGGTTACTTCCTAAAAGGTGGTGTTCCCCAAAATAATAGTTGGTCAACATTTGCCATGTTACTGTTGTTATTTATATCTACCATTAGCCGCGTAGTTCGCAAAAACGAACTGGACCAACAGCTAGGGGCACCAACTTATATTATGGTTAGTATATCCCCTATAATGGTTGCTCATTATCCCAAGCTTTCTTAACCATTCACCATTGGATAGCCATGGTTCATAACCATCTAAAGAAACAAGCATATATAGTAGTTGGTATATTCTTTAGCCCTCCTACGCCCTATGATTGCTGGTTACCCAGCTTTATTCACCATTAATCATGTATAACATTATAGCCATCTACCCAGCTTTATTAACCTTTCACCATACTCTTGCTTGTACCATGCTTATTCTACCCTATCAACCATGAACCACTGGTGAACCCATTTGTTCATGGTATGACTCCATGTTTTTTTTTAAATGGCTGTGGGTCAAAACCCCGTACCCCTGGTTCCCCTATCATTAACCACTATTTCCCTTGTTGTTGCTGGTTATTATCCCCCATGAAATTGGTTGGTTAATATTGACCCATAGCCATATATAGCCGGTGTATCCCCTGGTATTGTTGCTGATTATCCCCTACTATTAATCATGAACCAGCTAGTTAACCACTGGTTGGCTGGTTAATTTTGACCCATAGCCAAATGGGGGCACCACCTTATGGGAAGCTATGCCAGGCCCCAAGCCCTGCACGCGAGCCGCTGTCCATGCCTACGACGCGCTCCATGAGTTCTGGCTCCGCCCAAGCGATCTGACCGCCCAACTCGTTCAAGTCCAAGTCCTCTGGAGCCCAACGGTTGTGGAGGAGGATAGTTCACCCCAATAATGCTTGGTTAATGATGGTTAATGACGATTAGAACAGTTGTGGAGAACACGAAGGACCAATGATGATTAATGATGAGATTGTTTGACACTGAGGGTAGATAAGGATGAGTAAAAATGGTGTTGAAGAATGATGCTTCATAATGAACAAACAGGAGGAATGATGGGAATGATGACGCTAGTACTGATGCGCATGATGGAGAATGATGCTTAGGATAATGATGGATACTGATGCTTCATGATGGGAATAATGATGCTAAGATATGTTTGGTAATGATATAATGCAAAAAATGGTTAGTAAAAATGCTAATAATGATGCTTAATGATGGGAATAATGATGGTTCGTTGATGATGGTTCGTTGCGTGAAAGAATGATGGGTAATGATGGATGGGTATGTTTAATGATGATTAATGATGAGATTGTTTGCCAATGATGGCTAATAATGACGCTTAATGATAGATAAGAGTGATGGTTTGAACATGATGGTTCATAATGGTGGTTGATAACAATGCTTAATAATGAACAAACAGGACAAATGATGATTGATGATGGGTAATTATGCTTAACAATTAGGGTTAAAGACAATAATCAATTACTAATGATGCTAATTAAGAATGATGGATATTCGATAAAGGTTGATCATGATGGTTGATTATGATGGAGAAATGATGATGGTTGATAAATATGATCTAACAAATCATGGCTCATATAATGAGGCTTAAATTATGGTTAAATGCAGATGGTCAATGAAGATGGTCAGTGATGATGGTCAATGATGATGGTCAATGATGATGGTCAATAGCAGGTGATTAATGCTTAATGTTGGAAAATAAAGACTATAATATTGCTTACTTAGTGATCAAAATTGGCTAATCGATCCCTGATATTGGTTCATGATGATAAACATTGATAATGTTTCATATTGGTCAACAATGACTCATTCAGGATTGATCATGGCAACTGATTCTTGCTGATAAGCTGCTAATAGTCAATGGTGGTTCTCAAACCGAACATTGCACAACAATCATAGCCACACCGATTCTATCCAAAAATTGTCAATAATGCTGAATAATGATGGTTTATCATGCTGGAAATGGACCAACAAACAAATGTGTAATCTACAAAACCCATCAGGACGATACGATAACCACCTCCAGTGTTCCTTAGATCCAGCAGGCTCCCGAACGAGCTCTCAGCTCAAGTATGAAGTCATTCTCTTCAAAGTGTTGGCTGCTTGGGATGCCTTCAAGACAGAGTCTACCACGGATGCGAGCAAAGGATCAAGACCACAACATGAACGGATTGAAGCAGCAGTGGAAACTGGGTAACTTCAGTGTTGAATGTTGTTGGCTTGTAGAAGTACGTAGGTGCTGGTCAAATCCTGTATCCGGACAGCTTTCCTAGTAATTCGTTCATCGTGACTCACCAGCCTTTTCTTAACAAGCATAAACCTGCCTTAGACAATCAGCCAGTCCAACAGTTGTTCAAAGCTTGGTACCATGAGAACCGGAATGGTACATTCCTACTATTGTTAGATACATCACTGGCATTGATTGGTACAATCCATCAAGGACTATCCACTACAATACTGCAAGATCCAATTCTAATGAACTCTGGCACATTTGATGGTAAATCAGCACAGCAACTAATTATGTTTCAACCAGGAATGGTTTGCCGACAGCTGGATATCCCATGACCTATCATTGACATTCATTAACTTGCATACTTCCTACTACTTTGATTATCAACTACTTGAACCCTTTTTGCTATGGGCCAAAAACATTGTGCCCCTGGTGTACCACTATCAACTTAACCCTTTCTTTCCAACCTACTGTTGGTGAAAATATCCAACATAAAAATAGTTGATATATTATCCCAAACTATTGTTGCTGAATATCCCCAGCTTTATTCACCATTCACCAGCTAGTTAAACCATGGGTGGGTTGGTTAAAGCCTTGTCCCGCAGCATTATTAGTTGGTGAATATCCCACTACTAACAGCCGGATCTCCCACCAGTGCACAATCCACTTTCACCAGTCTGCTGGCCCCTGGCCCACAGCAATGCAACCGCTTTCCTTCCCTTGGTACGTGATGTTGCTGACGCTTGCGGCCATGTCGTAGATCAAATGGGCCACCTCGGAAGTTGAATCACAAGTTGTGCAATGTACCCAGGGGTTACAACTGGACTGTAACAACGAGATTTATGGCCTTATAACTGAGATTTATGGTCATCTAACACCTATAACCATGGTGAATCCAGTGACCAGCCGTAGGGACATCCAAGGAGGCAAGTTCATCTCCTGGTTCAGAATGGTTGGTCGTTTGGGTGACAGGTGGTTGTACCCGTAGCCGTGATGGTACCTACTAACTATGCAGCTGTTCCGAAGCTTTATTCATAGGGAAAGGAGCAGAAATTTTGGGGCACACCATTTTTGGAGAGTACAACAAGAGGAAGTATATTTGTGTGAACAACCAACGATAATAGGTGATCATAGGTGATCATACCAATCACGTGCATGCAGCAGCCGTTGTTTCTTCCACCTTGGCCATCAATCACTAACCATGCCATGTTACGAATGGTTAGTAAGTAACCTTGAGAATAACCATTCAACATTGGAAATTAGTTTCCACTGGCTTTGTCATTAAGCTATCCTTAGTCAGCCCATGAATTCTGACAACTAAGCCTTAAGTATAGCCTGTCAACCCTTAGTTAGCCCATTATCACCACTTGCTAACTAAGCCATGGATAATTACTTAGCCTTAGTTGGCCATTGGTTACTGAGCAAAAGCCAGTATAGCCTTAGTTACTAACCTTTATTCATCAAGTTCCCATCATCACCAGCTTTTGCTAGGCCCTACGCCACAAACGTCAGCGCCAACAGCTTATGACCTCACTCCTATCAACGATGACGAGCTCCTTGGTGGCTTTCATGGTTAATGTGGTGGTTTTGTAGGAAAACCATGGGATTTTTGATGGTGAATTTTATGATTAGTAGTGGTTAGCTGGTTGATCGTTTGGATGATGACCAACCACCAAAAAAGTAGACAGCTCTATGTTTCTTAAAACAGGGCTACCCCCAGTTTTCATTATTTCATCGCAATCATTTACATTACAACCGTTTTTGTACCACCACTTTAAGAAAGCACCATATGTACCATATCCACCAAATCACCCTCTACATGATTCAGTTTATAGAAGCAAACCAGCCATTTTTGGGGTAGTGCCCACTTTAAGAAACCAGCAAATTGTTCACTATGAAGACTTTGACTTCTAGCTAAGTGTGGCTAACCGTTGGCAAGCCATTCCAGCAGCTTCTGTGTCCACGGAACTGGAGTCGTTTGCTCCACCAAGGGTGATGCAGTGTAGATCAAAATGTGAGTATACCTGGCGATGGTGGGGTGAACTGCAAGGATATGCATGGATCATGGTGCTTAGTCATCTGTAATGGTTTCCTATGATGTACTTAACCGTTGCTGAATCATTGCCCGGATGCTCGATCTATGTTGTATTTACCAACATTTCCATATAAATAGCCAATATATGTGGGCACATATACCATACATGGGCTATCTAGACTATGGATAACACCTATATAATGTCGCCATGCTGGTTAGCATCTGATTCTTATCAAAATCAATCATCATTCTGGGCATCAAAATCTTTCCAATACCTAGATCTCTATGGCGGTCGGGGTCAATGGCCTCTTTGCCCATGGAGAACATCTATCCGTGTGTTGCTTGGTATTGACCAATCGCCGTAAGCACAGCCTGCAGAGTCGACCCAGCGCCACCACAGGTTAAAACCAAGATCTTGTAAGAGGCTGAGTGGTGCAAGGTCTCAATGGTTCAAACGGTGTGATAATGTTTAATGATGAGACAGAATGACAATATGCTGCCAATATGCTGAAATGTGCTAGACATTATGGTATGATAAACATTCTATGCTAGTGACTATCAATCATTCCTTGTTTGAACAGTTGATGATGACTATACCGGAGTGATACATCCTATGCAAAGACTATGACAACATGATAACAAGTTATACCATGATTCTGATTTTAGCAGTATGGTAATCATTGTACGGTATTGTCATAGTCGTCAATGATATCATGACTATCTGGCTGCTGGTTTCAACTCCTATGAAAAAAGTATTACTCAACCGACCATGTGTTAATAATCACTAGGGAAAAAAATGTCAATCAAACCACCAACCAGTTATTGTTTGCCATGTTTGAATATGATCATTATACGGATCGGACCTGTTGAGTAAGAGTAGGAATCCCATGAGGTCATGATACCTCCACTAAGACCACAAAGAAATCTGCCCTTCAAATGAGGGATCAATATTATGCAACACGCATTTTTCATTGTAATTAGATTAGCACCATTTAGCAGCTGATATTGGCCAGTGGTCAACAAAAGGAGCTGCATCTCCCACCATCAAACCATAATCAAACCACTATTGCTGGAGATTCTTGCTTATTATCCCACTTGATTTACAAACCATTGTTGACCATTCTTAACCCTTACAATTAATTAGCTGGATCTCCCACTACTAAACCAGCATGGACCAGTTATTGATTTGCTATCCGATTTTATTTATTAACCATTGCTAACCATTGTGAAGCCATTGTTCCCGTAACACTTGAGATAAGAGATCCAGCTGGTAAAGTCACCAGCTGGATCTCTTATGTTGCTCTGGAACTCGGAGGCTGCCCTGAGCCCTGTGCCTCTCCAGCGGTGTATCTGCCGGAAAGTCGAGTTCAAATGTGCCATTGGAGGCGTTGCCGAAGTAGCTCCTGCCACGGATTAGAGACATTTGGTTTCACAATTAGTTTGTGACTATTCAATAGCGATGGAAATTTTGCAACAATGTCTACCAGTCGTTGGATCACTACTATGGCGACCAGTACTAAGTCTGGCTTTTTGTAGTTGGCGGTTAGTATTGGTTTCACAATTCGTAGTGATTAATAACTATGGTTAATGATAGGATATAATAATCTACAATACTGAACAATAAAAAATGATATGTATAACAATGGTTGTTCATAGTAGTTTTATAACCAGTCACACAACAAAAAAGGTTGACGACCAGAAATCAACTGGATAACCAGCACATTGATAAAGAGTTGTTAATAGGGGGGGATGTACGAACCACGAAAACAGCAGATTACAACGACCAACAAGAATGTTTGAACACATTTAATCAATGGACGTAAGAACTCGTCCTGTGTCATTTTGCCCGCCAACCCTTCCCAAAGGCGCACAGAACTTTGCTTTACAGGATGTTTGTGTCCATACAATTACAATGACAATCAACAATGGTTACAACAATAAGGGTCTACCATGGGTAAACAACTTATCTAACAATGACGAATCACCAACAACAGTTTAGCTACATATATTGGTCACTGCAAGTTCCCAGGGCAGCTCTAAGGACATCTATGATGTCGCTCGCTCAGAAGTGGAAAGCAAGTCTTGGAACTTCGGACGACTGGATAGGCCAAATTTAAATTCACCTTTGAGGTTGCCCTCTTCTGATTTATATTTGCCAATTGTACAAAGACGCACCTCATTAATGATTGTGTAGGACATCAGTGACTGATCAGCGAGTTGATACAAAGTCGTCGGGTCATGTCCAATGAACCCGCAACCCACGGTCGTGGCATTGGTCGTCTCCTGTAGCACATGATCGACCCATTGCTGGACTCAGACCTGGCGTCGATGCTGTCACCCAGGGAATTTGCCCCTGGGGTCTGCTTAGCAGTCTCAACTGTTGGGCTCTTGAGATACCTCTGGAGTAAACTAAGATGGAAAATCCACCATTTGTTGCTGGTTTACTGATTCAAAACATATGTTTTCTTAGCTTCCAGGTTTGTTTACCAGAAGCTCCTTGTTTGATGGCCGCCAACATGGAGAGGTTCAAGAAACCATGGTCAGCAATACGATCATCCAATGATTAGCTAAACTTCAAGGTTAAGTGGTTCCCTCTTGGAGTGGCGCTGGAGTACGATTCCGTGTCAACTAATCTGAAAAGCTTCCAGTTACTGTTGTGAGTGGGAAAACCATAGTGTATAATCATGCGGTCTTCCCATATGTATGCGGTCTTCCCATATAATCAGTCAAATATGATTGGCTATTCTTAGCTATTTATGTTGACACAAAATTAGCCATGAAACCGCCAGCTATGCGGCTGCTGAAACCAGCCAAGTGATCTGGGATCATGTTCTAGAAATCGTGGATCGCACGCAAGCGGGCAGTGGATCCTATGGTGAAGTTAGCTTGGAGTGAACGCTGAGTGAACTGCATGGAAGCAACCCTGCTATGGTGCATCACATGTGTGGTGCACACCCACGGATCAGTTGTGATTTCGAATGTTTGGAGCAACCCTCCCAGGCCACAATCGTCTGCGCCGACAGGCTGCTTGACCAGCTGAGCAACCCAGGGGCCGGCTGGCACCATTGCTGTTATCCCGAAGATGCACTGGACATGTTTGGATCATCTGAAAGGATAATGTAATTATAAGTGTTGTGCTATGTTATGTTCAGTCATAATGTGCATTCTTCAATTTTGTGTCATGTGTGGATGAATGTCAAGTATACCATGCATCTAGGTAGGCAACTTGGTATGTCTATATGCGTAGCACGCCAGAGATGATGTTGCTAAAACAATAAGCGTGCAACTTGGCATTGAGGGTGCAAGTTTGACCGAGTTTGACCAACAAATCCGAACCGGCATCGCAAAGGAAATCAATGAATTGCGACAAATCATGTCGGACCTTGATCATGGAAAAAACTGTACACAACGCACTTCTTTCTTGACTTCCGAACAAATGAATCCCTCCTCAAGAGAATAATTACAGAAGCCTCAAATTCCATCAACCTCCATTGGTTAACAACTCATCTCCAATCGCGGTCCATCAACCAAAACCTCCATGATCCACAAGATTCCACAAGATCCCCAATGGCTACCCAGGCACATGTCCGACAAGCGCCGGGTCAACCAGTGCGTAACAACATCGCTTCTGTCGGATGTCATGTTCTCCTGCAATGGCTACAGCAAATGTGAGTGGAAAAAAATGTATGATTAGTTATTGGTATTTGTTTGCTATGGTTTAGCAGCTAGTTGATACAAGCTAGTCACTGGTTGATAGTTGCAGCTTGATAATCTCAGGTTGATAATTGTAGAATTACTTGGTTGATGATGCTTGCTGCTTGCACATGCTCAATTAATAATTCATGATTTTAGTTTATCGGTGATGCTGGGGGACAACAACCAAAATGAAATTTGAACGCCTATGGGTTCGATTAGTGTAGTTGGCTGCTGATTCAATAGGTATTGCCCATTGATGGGGTAATGTTCACTGACTATTCAGTTTCTCATAGACAACCGTCAATTGCAGTAACAAATGTGATTGGTAATAATCTAACTACTGTATCCCATGCGTTAGGCAACAACCACAATAACTTCCAATCCTACCAGCAGTTAATGGTAATACCGTAATACCAATATTATCTCCCATGCTGTCACTCTTCGCAAACAATGGCCAATCATTCACATCCCAACAGATCGACCAAATCTTTGTTCACAGCTTTGGGATGTGAACAGCCGTTCAGGGTGCTCTCGACCACCACCCATGGGCCTTGATCATGGGTAACCAAAGTGACACCAATCGAGGATCCTCGAGCAGTGACCATGGTGATATGATTATACGCCTTTTTCGATGGGGAACCGCACTCACCATTAGCACACCTACAAACAATTTGGTTAGGCCACTCCTGTTAGCTCCTTGATTGAACGGCTACCCATGGCAATGAACTGATTCATTAACACTGGATACTGAAGCTATGCAAAGTTTTCAGTGGTGGCATGTGGTGGCTACAGTCATACTTGTGGCTGACGGTCATCAACCATGAGTTCACAAATCTTTGCCATTTGATTGACAATGGCTTGGCAATCAACCGGCCACATATCCAACATTCACACTACGTTCACCATTCTTCACGATCATATGAGTGTCTCTCAACATAAGGGTAAGTTATCATCCAGTTTACAAACAATTGATAGTAACAAACCAACCATAACATTGGGGTACCCCTACGGCTTGAGATAGGCATCATTGGTTCTGGTTGCCATGCCCTGTCAAGGCGCCTCATCTGACGTATCTTCTTCATCTTCCTCATCCGTTGGTCCGCTGGTGGTACTGGTCCGTGTGCTCGTACTCTCCTATCGCAAGGTGTCATGGGAATCAATGGATGGATCGTCAGCCGCTAATTGATGGTGACTAATCGGTGATTTGTTCATCAATGACTGATCAGTGTGCAAAAGTAGTCCAACTGTAGGATCAAGATATCACCAGCCTATCTGTGAGGTGAATTGTTAAGCATCATCAGCCATCATAATAAACTATCACTGCAGTAAACATAATGAAATATCATAACCCATCAGTCGGCATCATTAAACATTATCAACCATCATAAACCGCAAATCATAAACCACCAACATCATAAACCACAAGTCATAGACCAATCATACACCACCCTCATAGACCACCATTATAGTTCATCATTCAAACAGCCTGGAACTCCACCATACTATGGAGGGCCTGAACCCACATAGACTCAGCAACCCAGCCGCAGAATCAGCTGATCAACCGAGCAATTATTCACCAAATAAACTATGGTAACTGAGTAAGTGATACAAATGATGAACTGCACCAATCACTGGTATATAACCTACTAAGTTGGCTAATTTGATGACCTAATAGCTGGTGTCCTTACCAACGGTGATTGAAAATGAGTGATCAGAAGCTAAAAAGATCTAACGACACTTGGTGATTATGCAATGATGATTTATCATGAGAAACCATCGTATACCACAAGTGTGCCAATAACAAATTGTAAAAGATACTTTACATTACATACACAATTGTCATGACAAACAATTTGACGATCATCATTTTGATGATTCCATACAGGACATAACAAACCAATAGCTATCAGTGGGTGCCCAGCTTAGCAGAACTGATCGAACAAAAACAGCAGCCCCTCACTATATCCTTTTGAACAGCTTTCTATACCACATGATTTCACCCACACTGTAGTGTCATGCTGGGAATTGTGTCATGCTGTGGGAATTGTCTATATAGTGTCAGCTTGGAATTGCAAAAAGCAGCAGGGAATTGTGTCATGCTGTCATTACACTATACTATAGTTGGGAATATTGGGCAATCAACATTACTATCTCCAACAGAACTATCATCACAATAGTACGGTCCTGTTGGAGATGATGTAATACCTACCCCTAGCTATATTAATTGCTGTATGTAATGCCCACCTCTACACTTATTAGCAACATCATCACCTAGCATTGCCCTGCAGCCAGGAGCCACGTTTCCTTTTATTGTTGCTGATCCCTAACATAGCTAGAGAAAGGCAAGAAATCGTCAGCAACACACATGTAAGTCATTGATCAACGTTGTTACCAGGAAGCAACATTCATTATAAATCATCCATCAACATCAAACAAAATGAACTAACCTTTTTACCATCACCAACGATCACAATTATCAACATTGATCAACATTATCACAA
Source organism: Symbiodinium kawagutii (assembly GCA_009767595.1). Classification (NCBI taxonomy): domain Eukaryota; class Dinophyceae; order Suessiales; family Symbiodiniaceae; genus Symbiodinium; species Symbiodinium kawagutii. Next base: position 4,685 of record VSDK01027148.1, on the reverse strand, counting down.
TCTTAGCAACATCAACATCCATTCATCAACATTAATCATCACATAACCTGACCATCCCATGATGCCCAGGGCTACATTTCATCCCCCTCACCCTTCGACACGCACTGCGCATCACCGGGGCCTCTTCACTGGTGATGGTCCAACTGGTGCTCACCGTTGTGGTCTGGCGGCGTGGCGAGAGCTGCGCTTACCATCAAGGGCTTCATGGGGGACTTCACCAGCAAAAATCATAGGGACAACTCGACGAAAAGTTCAACTGGAAGCCTATTTGGATGTGATGTAACTTGATATATAACCATGATTCCTAAGGTTATATCAATTGGGTTATATCAATTGGGGTTACCAGTGGGATAGAACTTGATATAATCATGGTAAGTAACCCTACAAGGATCTATAAGGTAGGTTATACTCCCTACATCTTCATGGCCAAGCACTGCATCGGCCCAGCCTCATCACTGGTATCGGAGCCATTGAGGCCGGGTCGCGACGTCGCCACGAAGCGGGTCGTGGAAGTTTCGTCTCCGGTCTGGCAGCGAGGTACGTTCCAAGCACTGCTACCAACCGTGACGAGGTTGGAATGATGGACCAAGTGGGGGTTTCTCAAAATATGGGTACCCCAAAAATGGATGGTTTATTACAAATAATGATTAATAATGGATGATTTGGAGGGTCCCCTATTTTGAGAAACCACCAAGTAGTGGTGGCAGTGCTTGGTAAAGATCGGTACCTACTAACCATCCAAGTTGAGAGCCATCAGCAATGGGCAAACCGACAATTTCGGGGGTCTACCGCGTTTGATGGAACCCAACATGGTGATGATCATTGCGGATGAATGATTTCGAACCTCGGATACAACAGCTGCATGAAACGAAGTGAACTTCCTGGAATAGGTCACCATGGTAGCCGTAAAATCGGTCTGTGAACTAACCCTACCGTGGGGATTCTGCGGGCATGTACATCCAGCCGCAGCAGTGTGGTAGTGAGCACGTGCTGATGGACCAGCTTGTGAATGATGACCCTGTCATCAGGATTCATACTGGTGACAGAGATGATGATTGATGGTGATTGTTGATGGTTACTCTCTGGCAAACCTGGTTGCGTGGAAAATCTACCATAGAAATTAGCTATTCAACCTGGTGATTCTTAGCTTCCAGGTCTGCCGTTTCCAACTTTCTGAAGGATCACGTTGTCGTCCTCAAAAATTCCCTAACCATTGTTCTCAACAGTTGTCACTGCCTTCCCCTACCAATCACTGCGGTGGTTGTCGTGAGGACCGTGAAGGCTCCTGCGTCCATAGATGATAGATTGTGGTTGGCTATTAGGCATTGGTGGCCATGCGCCATGGATGATGCAGATCTTCAATGGTCATTGTCGGTGAACATTGCTGATCAACAATTTATGGAACCATTTTTGGCATTACCCGTTGGTCCAGATTAATCTAACACTTGCCATTGTTTGTTGATGCTCATTGTGGGATTGTGGCCTGAAGTATCATTCACTGGTGAGTAACCATCAAATAATCATTCTGAATCAATCCAACCACATATGGTCGCCCATCGTTTTCCCTATGAAATTGTTCGTGAACTCATACCCCGTAAACTTGGTTGGTGAACTGCTTGACCCATAGCCATGTATAGCTGGTATATCCCCTATAGTTGCTATCCCCTATCATCAACCATTAGCCAGCTAGTTAAACCACTATTGGTTGGCGAACTGCTGGACCCACATACTTGGTATATATCCCCTATAATTGTCAGTTGTCATCCCCTACTACCATTAACCACCTATTAGTTGGTTGGTGAACTGCTTGACCCAACTCGCCAATGTCTGTTTGTTTGCTTACGGTACTTGATCCTCATCAAAGCACTGCGGCGCCTCCGCGTCACTGTCGTCGCTGGTATTTCGGAAGCGTCGGCTGGTGGTCGTGGTGAACGTCTCGGTTGCCTGAGCAACGGATGTGGCTGCTGGCATACCTCTGGGACCCATGGCTGTGAACATCCCAGTTCACTATGAGGAGTCATTCTTCGTCCAACGATTGGAAGTTCACGTCATCTATAAACCATTATATACCTATGTTGCGTGCTATGAGCAGCTATGAAGTGCTTCACTTCCACGCTTCATCCAACACTTGGTCCAGGTTCGCTACGGATTCCCTACCCTGTGACCCAAGTCAGTAGTGTAGCAAACTACAGGCAAGGGCACGGTTAACAGGACCGTCCAGGGCTGGTCAGACTGGTTGGTGATTGTGATAGTGAACACTAATCAAGTACAACGGGTGTTTCTCAATCCACAGGGGACACAAAAAATGGATGGTGTATTTCTAGTGACCCTGTTTTGAGAAACCACTACATTCGAACTTTACTGCTAAAATCTGCTACATACTTGTAGTTTGCATGGTCTTATTGTGATTATTGTGCATTTGCAATAGTTCGGAATGAAACAGTGAGCTGCGAAAAACATGCAATATTGCTGTTTTAGCCGTTTTAGCCAAACTGCTATTGATGAAATCGTTGAGTGGTGAAATACCTCAGTAAAATCGACGTGGAATCCGTTGCTATTTGCCTAGTCAAAATGATCCTGACTTGGGGCGGTCTAGACCAGGTGCATTCCAGCGAACATGCTTTGTGATTACCCTCCTGTTATTATGTTTGCTAACATGGTTATGGGTCAATATTAACCAGCAATAATGGAGGATAATGACCAACCAGTAATAAGGAAAAAAATGGTTAATAGTAGGGAAACAGGGGTGCAGGGTTTTGACCCACAGCCACATGTGCGACTTTCTAAACTCTGGTTCGAAATCAATGCCATGGACAAATTTGGGAAGGTCCCATCGCTTACCACAGTTTTGGCACCTTTCCTCGTAATGATTTTCTGGGGGGTATCGCTTGCATGCAAAACAATAAAAACCGTGTAACAATACAAGAGGTTATAAAAGGGGTATCGCTATTTGGGAAGGTCCCATCGCTTACCTCATGTTTTCAAGATTTCTTACAACCCATGGCGGCCGAATACTACTTTTAAATTACCGGAGTTTTGACGGCTGCTCACATAATGACTGCCCAAGACGGCGCCGGAAGTTTTCCAGCGTGAAAAACCTAGAGGAAGAGAGAATTGGTTGAGACGAGGTGATGATTTGAATGACTGATGATGATGCTTCTGATGAGGATGATGATGATGATGATGATGATGAGGATGATGATGATGAGGATGATGATGATGATGATGAGGAGGAGGAGGATGATGAGGATGATGATGATGATGATGATGATGAGGAGGAGGAGGAGGATGATGATGATGAGGATGATGATGATGATGAGGAGGATGATGAGGATGATGAGGATGATGAGGATGATGATGATGATGATGATGATGATGATGCTTCTGATGAGGATGATGATGATGATGATGATGAGGAAAATGATGATGAGGATGATGATGATGATGATGATGATGATGATGATGATGATGCTGATGATGATGAGGATG
>VSDK01027146.1:357607-362435 GCA_009767595.1 Symbiodinium kawagutii | reverse complement strand
ACTTTCGTAACACGGAACTTTCGTATCGAAACTTCCTTTGATTAATATATGTCTAAATATGAATCTAAATATACAGAGATATTCAAACATCACATTTCTATATGCATAGATCCGTGCATGCATAGATGCAAATATCCATATTTGCACACACACACATGTATATATAACTATATATATATATATATACACCTCTATGTACACACGTTGAAACAGGTCGAAGCCACCTGCGCGATACCAAAAAGCGTGGATGATGACTGGCGAATCATTCCTTACTTCGAACTGAGTGCAGCCTGAAGGGTAAGTCTGTCCCCTTGCATACCCCTTTTCGAATTTGGGATTGGTCAACACCCGGTACAACGTGTGAACATTAAACAAATTAACTCGATGGTTTGCATCGGGATGTTCATCCAGCCTGGTTTGGTAGTAGTTGCTTCTGACACATACGCAAATGAAATAATGCAATACCTGGATATGTATTATGTGTAGTTTACAGGACAATATGCAGTACAAGATAATCTGCTCTCTAGGGTTGTTCTACATTGATGGCAACCCCCGGATTAATCAACCCCTCCTCAAGGTCAACAAGGTCAACAGAAACCCCCTAATTAATCGACCCCTAGAGAGATGAGAAATCAACATTGAAACTAATTGAATCTAGATGATTTGAATCAAATTATCTAATTGAATCTAATTGAATCTGACTAAATCTAAATGAATCGAATTGAATCTAAATGATTCTAAATGAATCTAAATCAATCTAATTGGATCTAAAAGAATCTAATTGAATCTAAATGAATCTAAATCAATCTAATTGGATCTAAAAGAATCAAATTGAATCTAATTGAATCTAAATGAATCTAATTGAATCTAACTGAATCTGATCAAATCTAATTGAATCTAAATGAATCTAATTGAATCTAACTGAATCTGATCAAATCTAATTGAATCTAAATGAATCTAATTGAATCTAACTGAATCTGATCAAATCTAATTGAATCTAAATGAATCTAATTGAATCTAACTGAATCTGATTAAATCTAATTGAATCTAAATGAATTTATCGGATCCAAAAGAAGTTGATTAACTAGTGGGGGTCCAGGCTTGTGGGGGTGCCCTTTGTGAGCTTCTAAAAATATGTTTTTTTTAATAGATTTTAAAAAAGCGGGTAATAAAGAAAAACACATAAACTTTTTTTTGGAAATCTAGGTCCAACCCTAAACCCTTCCATGGGGGATCTGAGCACTGGAGATGAGCAGCAAGTAAGTCCACGAACCATAAGAACTAATTAAGCTAACCAATAGGAAACTCATTAAAACTAATCAGAAAAAAAACTAAAAAACACATCCTAAGGATCCAGAGGGGGTTGATTAATTGTTTTTTTTTTAATGCTGTCACTAGCTTGTTTGGGGGGGGGAAATCAGCAACTAATTAACTTTAGTAAGGACCAGGGTCTCGGGATGAGGGGGGGTTGATTAATTGGGGGGGTTGATTAATCCTGACTTGACATCATATATCACCATGATAGAATGTTCAAACAGGAAACATGCATGTTGGATCCTATTTATTCCTTTTAGATTAGATCCTGTTAAACAGGTCGAATCCATGCTAGATCCTATTTATCTATCTTTGTATTATCTTGAGGATGTTGTGCCCTTAGATCATCCAACCCCAGAACAGGAATGCTGGGCCCAGTTGCAGTGCGCAAGTCGGGCGGCACAGAAGTTTGTGCTATATCAAGATACCAACAACAACAGGATTTCGAGATCAAAGGTATGTCGGGTGTCTTGAACAACAAAGTGGTTCATATACCAACAACAGGATGTACGTATGATTTCAAAAATCAACATTTGGTGGTTTCTCAAAACAGGGGACCCCAACAATACTTGTTTTATTAGCAAAATTATCTGTGCTAAATGATTATTACTAAATGATTTACGGGGTACCTCTATTGTGAGAAACACTCATTCCAAGGTATCACGCTATCAACGTACCAACAACAAGGACAACAGCAACAACCGCACCCACAACTGCAACAACGACCACTGCCACAACAACAACAACGACAACAACAACGACAACCATAACAACAACGACAACAGCAACAATGACAACAGGTTGTCCTTTCATACAACTCCTTGTTTTTGATTTTTGAAATGCATTTGATACACCGCAGTTCGTATGCCACATTCAGTGGATCACCATCCCTTGCAGCCAGGGCATGGTCTTCGGTGCCTCAGCTACAGTTGCCCTCACGGTTGGGGGCATTTGGATCTGGGCCAATCAGACTTCACTACAAGGTGGGTTGCAAAATCATTCGTCTACAACAGCATAATGATCCCGCTTTCAAGGGGTGCTGAGGAAACCAATGAGTTGCAAAGTGCATGATCATCCAAGTAGTGAGAGATCCCCATCAAAGCATCAGCTTAAAGTCTGATGGTTATGCTTTTGATCTGGATTGCTGAGAGCTTGGGTTCAAAATCCCGAGCTTGCGGCTTGTTAGTGCTGAGGTTTATGTTACTTTGGGTACTTCCAGCTTTTACACTTTCGTTTTTCAATAGCCAGTTTGGGTTGAAAGCTTATATTATATTCATGTTGATCTTTCTTTTATTATTGTGATTGTTTTGAAACTAATGCCATTTGCGGCCAATGCCTTGTGTAAGTCCCCGTGTTGTAGCTGCCTCCTTACAAAGTGACTCCCATATCATTGTCGGTCAACCAGCCATTGCTCTACCAGCCAGGGAAGGCTCAGTGTCGCAATGTTTGATTTCAAATGTGCATGTATGGCTATGGGTCAATATTAATCATCTGACTAATGGGGGATAATTCCCAACAATAATTGGGAAAACAATGAATAGTGTTGGGGGGGGTACAGGGTTTTGACCCACTGCCCCCTCTCTCTCTCTATATAAAAACACGTACAGGTGTATATGCATGTGCATATCTACACAAAGTCACACGTGCTTCAGTATGTAAACATGTATATTTGTACGCACGTGTGTGTATACTGGGATACTTGCACCTATGTACATGGATGTATGGACTGCACACGTGTATAGATATAGACAAAGGCAAAGGTATATGCATATCAACTCTGCCCAGATAAGCTGGTGAGTCTACCGCTGCCATGAAAATAGCAATATCTGTGATCTTGAGTCTCTTGGACTGTTCATACCCGCTGGGGACCTTCCGACCAAGGTCGAACTGTGTCTGACAAAGAGACTCCGCCCTCCTGCCAGGGATGGGTTTTCACATGTTCCTTGGCTTTGGAAGTCTGTGCAGTTTGTCCGCCCGAACCATGATGATTTGTCTCTGAGCGCGTCATGAGACATCTGCAAGAAGGAACTGGTCCCATATTGACCACTAACAAGGCAAGAAGTGCTGGAGGGTGTTCAGGTTTGGGCTTGCATTGACACCCATCATCATAATCCTGGCCGCACCGGGATCACTCTCTATCCCAAAGCTAGCAAGTAAGCAGCAGCGACCACAAGAACAGCTAGGTGAAGCGACAAACACAGACATGATGGTATCCACAGGCTTTCTCCTGCCATTTCCAAAAGATGATTTTTGGACAGGTTGGGTTGGCGCATCCAACTGGGAGCGCCGCACTGATCATAGCCAGGGACATTTCACACAGCAAATTCACAGAATTTGTAGGTGCAATTTGCAATACGCACTACTCACACTGTAAAGATATTATATGGTGCTGACGCAGATGCGGATGTGTAATCTCTAAAAGAACATATTCACAGTTGCCACATCAACCGTGCATGTCTAGGGTGGTCATTGTGGGGTTATGCTGTTGTCATAGATTGCCTTTGGCTTCAGCTCCCAACTCAGGTCAAACCATTGATCTGCCAGATATTCTTCAAGCCTTGGGAGAGGAAGGTTGTTCGGGGCCACAGGTTGAAAGACCTGGGCCTGGAAGTATGAGGCTTTTCCAGGCTGCAACTTTGCCTTGCTACTGTTTCCCAGGGTTTCCAAAGGTCTAGTGGTTGATTAAAATGGTTGATTAAAATGTAGTGATTTATTATTTATCATGACATTTCTGGGACCAGTGGCTTGTCTTGTGAGGCTGAGCTGCCAGATAAGGGGTCAGCCAATCCGACCCGAGCTGACAGTGGCGAAAGAGTGGAAACGGTTAATGAATGTTCGCGACGAGTACCAACGGCCTACAAGAAGCAACATGGTGGTTTCTCAAAATAGGGGATCCCCACAAATGGATCGTTTACTAATAATGATGATTGATATCGGATGATTTGGGGTGCCCCCCCATTTTCTTAGAAACGCCACACAAGCAACAATAGGCAACAAGGACACCCACCAGCTACAAGCAAGGAGAAACCATCCAGGAAACCAATAACCAACGAGGTGAGGGAATATCCAGTGGATCAAAATAAGCCATGGCTATCTATGCATCATGGCTGCTTTGATTGTAACATGACCACCATTGCAAAGACCACCTCTGAACAGCTCAGCGACCAATTCATCCAGCGGATTGTTTTGGGTGGCATTCTGGTGCTCGAACCCCTCATTTCACGCGTGATGGCGGATCAGCAACCTCTTACTTTGCATGGTTTTTGGCCTTTTTTTAAATCCTTGTTGAGCCGAGCTGAGCATAGGGCCGTCCGCTACGTTCGAAGGGGATTTAGTTTTGCGTGGCTCTTTTGGATCCGCGGCCCAGGTGATTGGTTGGTTGTTGTTGTTGCTGTTGTTGTTGCTGCTGTTGTTGTTGTTGTTGTTGTTGTTGCTGTTGTTGCTGTTGTTGCTGCGCTTGTGTTGCTGTTGGTACTGTTGTTGTTGCTGTTGCTGTTGTTGTTGTTGTTGTTGT
>VSDK01027146.1:350107-355107 GCA_009767595.1 Symbiodinium kawagutii | reverse complement strand
ACCTTGTTTGCCTTAGCTCACATTCACAGAGGCGCTGTCAGGGAAGAACATAGTTTGCTTCCGCTCACATTCACAAATGTGCATGGTGCTTAGCTTTCGTCCACCCTTCCCGGCCCCTCGAGTTTTAATCATCCAACTGTGTTCCAGTATGGATCATGTTCATCATCTTGATTTCACATTCCAACTATTTTAATCATCCAACTATTGAAATGATTCCATGATGTGTTTCGTGGCTGATGTGGGGGCTGAGCCAGGGGTGGCAATCGCAGTGCTTTCGGAACAGGGGCCACTGTGCAGTTTCAAACGCCCATCCCATGACCATCATGACATGGCCCGCGATCGCCTCCAGTTGGCGGCCGGAAAGATCGGCTCTGGCAGCTATGGGTCGGAGCCTGAGACCGCGGAGATGGGGAGACAGCTTCCTGGGTCTGATGGTGTTGGTTGATTTATGATGTTGTAGGATATACTAGGTCCAACTATACTTCTAGCTCTAATGAACCCTTAAGCCCTAACTCATCCATACCTAGTATGATGAATGATCCGTAACAATCATCAGTGGATTATCCATGAGGATGCATAATCTAAGGGGATGGACTATACCAATCTTGTGGATAATAATCAACAATAATAATGACAAATTGCGGCATCCGCAATGATTGTTCATCCATTTGTTGGTATTTGTTTTATCCATCAATAGGTGTACATACTGATTTCATAGTGGCCCCAAACAGCAAACGTGGATCATCAAATTCGTGGGTGAATGATATTGATGATACGGCTTTGTGAATTCATGATTCATGGCAGGGAATTGTCATTGTGGGGAGTGGTGTGGATGGCTCCACTTTGGATTGACGATGGCCCTAAGTTTGAACTACGGGGCTGTTGACAAATGATGGGTGTCCCCAATGGAACCACGGCCGTTCACCACACTTTGCGTATTTTGATTCACAGAAATCCCAGGGCCAGGTATTTCCAACTCGTCTCCCGGCGACTGCGACAAGTGATCGGGTGTCAAGGAGGTGATCGTTAGCCCAACAGGCCCAACTTTGTGAGTCCAGAAATGGTGAAGCGGTGCTGAATTGGCATGATGACCTGGGTTCCCGTTGTTTCACAACTTCTCGTGTGGACCCACCACTTGGCGACAATGTCCATAGATTTTTTTGAGGTCTTAAAACAAGGAACCAAACATGTGTCAATCACGAACCAATCACTAACAGAACCAACGAACCAATCACTAACGGAACCAATGAACCAATATGAACCAATCATGGTTATTCCATGCACCAATCATGGGGCAGTTCCATCTGGTTGTGTCATGCACCAATGTTTGCCGCCGTCCGGGAGGGTGACCTCTCCGAGGTCTGTGCTGCATGCAACCTCCGTCCATAAGGGCGACATGGTCGCGCCTTGGACGGCGCAGCTGTTTGGGATCTGTTCATGCTTGGATTCGGTTGTCAATATGGTGGTTTCTTAGAATAGGGAGCCCCAAAAATGGTTGGTTTAATGGTATAAATGGTTGATATAAATGGTTGATATAACCAAATGGCCATGGGTCAATATTAACCAACCATCATGGGGGATAGTAACCAACAATAATAGGGAAAACAATGGTTAATGATGGGGGAACCAGGGGTACAAGGTGAACTGACCCATAGCCATATATGTTCATCGTGAATGTTAACGGACTTCGATTGGCTGTCAAATGTTTGGGATCATTGATTGTCATGAACCAATCATTTCTAGATTCTCGAGAATAGAATACTCATTCTCATCAGGATTGAGAGTAGTTGACAACCTGGTTGACCACAATTGAATGCCCTGGTAACACACACTCATGAATCATGGCTTCTACGCAAGACTATGTTTAGAAATGCCCACATTACGACTTTGGCATTGAACTTAAGTGTGGCGCATCCGAGCCGACCCAAAAGAGCCGACTAGCTGTTTTTGTTCCAGGGCTCATCAACCGGTCGGTAGGGAAATTACAGCCTCCGGGGTTGGAGACAAAAGCAAATAGTAACCATCAGATACCACTACTGTACACTGTAATCACTCTTCTTAGCCATTATCAGCCATTAGTAGCCATTATCAAGCATCCTTACCAGGCAATTTGGCGGTTTCACTACTGGGTACAGTGGTTCAACTGCATACTGCAATCGCTGTATCTAGATCAACTGACCAGGATCACCCAGCAAGACTCACGTTTGTTGTTGCCGTTGTGGCTGTCCTTGAGTTTCACAGGGCTTTTTTTTACCAACGTACAGAGTTTTGCAAAGTTTCGTCTCAGGTTTCTCTGCGTTTTTAGCTGTTGCTAAGAACGGGTGTCAACTGGTTTACCACCATCTTGTGTGAATGTTGCTGTGAGCAGAAACTGACAAAAGTGGTACCACCTTTAGATATCAGACCTGACATATACATAGGGCGGATCATGCTGCCGCCACATGTCAAGATTAGACCTCTCTTGATATCTCCTGGGTAGACTCAACAAATTTCACACACCCTTGCTCTTACATCTGCCAAGACAGACTATGACACAAATACCTGCACAGTTTGCGACCAGTGATTATTACAGTGAGGCCAAGTGGTATCCAACAGCTTTGTTTGCAGCTTGGTCGTTGCACTTGGTGATTGCTACCAGCTATTCGGCTTGTTCCGCTTGTTCCCAAGGAATTGGTTGACCCAGTTCCCCTTGGGTTCCCATTTGGGTTCCGGTTCAGCCCCTGGTCCTTCCTCGCTGTAGGCGATCAAGGAGTTGAAACATTGCACTTCCTCACAGGCCTTGAACGAGGCGAGCACCGGCTGGGTGGCTACATGGGTGGCGGCTCGTCCGCTACGGTGGGGAGCAGCCGGGGATGGGGGCTAGAGAACATGGCCAATACATGCCAATACTGGTTCACAATGATGTGGCTGACACTCATGGATCATGGGAAGATGCTGGCATACTACCAATCATGGGTTGATCAAGTATGGCTACAATGGCTATTGACAATGGTCGACAATGAGCTAATCATAGCACAACCCAATGATAAAACAATCAACTGCTATTATCAATACTTGACCCAATGGCATAGGTTTTCGAGAACTACTAAAGAGAAAGGCATATTTGGAGGATTGGCGATACGGATTCAAGATGATTCAAGCACTTTACGAGATTGCCACAGGTCGATACCAATTACGAGTATGATGTCGTATGGTCAAAGGTACTTTTTATAAGTGATTCACATGGCAAACAAACAAGATCTACCATTCAAATAGTGTTTACATAGGGATGCCAGCAAATAAACCACATAGATACGAGTTAGAACACCAACCGTTGGGCTGAAAATTGGGATGAATCTCACGTGACCGAGGGAATCCAATCCGAAGCATTTCGGGATATGACATTCAGAACGTGAACATCCCGACAGATGACGGTGCCATGATGCACACCAAGCAACAATTTTCACAGGGGTCGGCAAGCAAGTGGAATAAGGAAAGTTATGGTAATTTTTGGGATGTGAAAAGCTAGGAGTCCAGGAGAAACTGTGCCGCAACCCAATCGGCATTGCAGCAATCTGCAGTATTTATGTCTCGATGGTTGGGGGTGCTGAAGTTTTGGACGTAGACGTCGCATGGAAACTCGACATGACGAATGCTCACAAGGAGAGAAGCAACCGTGGGTGATTCAGTGGTTGGCGCTCTGTGAGACAAAACGGGTATGAGTCATCGTCATCGTCAAATTCTTCAAAGTGTAGATGTGAATTTCCAACAGATACCGATGTTGGAGATGTTAGGTAAAAAGAGTTGGGTATAATGCTCTCGCGAACAATACAACATAGTATTTGTGTATATTACTGAAACATTACTGTAGGTTCATGCTTGGGATGCTTTCCAGTTCAGTTGCCCAACAGCTGACAATGGGTGTGATGTTTCATATCCAAGGTAACGAAATTGGTCGATGGTCGGATCCCGGCTGAGTTTTCCCTTTTGCTGGGTTGACATAGTAGGATATGTGTAACACTTATCGTACCGGCTTGATATGTAGTGTATGCCTACGGCTCCGAAGGGTACGGTGGTTCTACATTGTTTTGGTAGTTGCTGTGAGGTGGGGTGGGGTGGGGCATGTTGATGTTCGAGTGAACTTGCTCACTCCACGGATACTACATGGATGATGGGGTGGATGGAAACGTCGACGTGCATTTTTCGATAGTGGTGATGCTATGTTGGGGAATGTTGGGGATGGGCTTCGGGGTGGGGTGGCATGGAAGCGTTCGCTTGCATTTCGCAACAATGGTGATATTGCATTGGGGAAGGCCTTTGGGGTGGTGTTTGATGTGGACGCGCACTTTCCAAAAATGTTGATTCTACGTTGGGGATGGAGTTCAGGCCATCATGAATCATCATAGATCATTGTTAACAACCACGAACCACACAGGCTTTCATGAATACAATACTCAAGCAGTACACAGATGTTCACAATTGTTGATTGTTAAACATTATCCAACAATTAATTCATCAAAAGCGATTATTAACGATTCCTAAACATCGACTCACCATTGCTGACCATGGCTGGCGCATGCTGGCCCTGTCACGGGAGGTGAACATGCTTGTGAAAGCCCAAGGTGCAGCTCGGAAAAGGGTTGCTCTAGTCGCTAGGACAGGTCAATCATGGTAAATTGATGTGTGATGATTGTTGACAAGGTCATGATGGACTATGGCTGGTTGTCATAGTGCTTCAACAGATGCTTAATGATGGAGCAGTGTCTGATCTTGGTTTAGAACACATAGCAAAATAATGCAACATAACTATGGTGAATGACTATAGTTTTTCGAAATGGTTTTTGATCATTCAACACCTATATCTTGAAGCAAAACGGTAGGCAGATGGCGCTCCGAGTCTCCATGATGTGAGTGCAATACTTCGAGGGATAATGAATCATCTGTGAGCATCGTTTTGCGTGATCCTCGGGGTACGGGCTTTAATGTTACTCAGCCATTGTGGCTATAGGTTCAGCAGCCGC
>VSDK01027146.1:309742-350097 GCA_009767595.1 Symbiodinium kawagutii | reverse complement strand
TTGATGCTGGTCAGGGATGTGATTTCCATCCCTAAAAGGTCGAGGGTTGAATTCCTTGAGCCTCGGAACCCTGGTACCCTGAACGATGCTCCAAAAAACAAGTTGCGAATGATGGTACCCTTTGGTAAACTAACATGGCAATGGAAAATCCACCATTTTGTTAGCACGACATTCATTTATGATGGATTTTCCATTGCCATGTTGGTCTAGCAGCGGGTAAATTGTAAAAGACCCTGCTTATATATTGATGATTCAAGCGACGCTTGATAAAATGGCCAAAATTGTAAAAGGGATCTCCGGCAATCTGTTCCTCTTTCTGGGTTTCGCAGACAGGTGTCTGCTCACAAGGGAGGGGACTAGTATCCAGTGGCAAATTTCACATGATGTGGGAATATCCAGAACTGATGTGCCGGCGAGATGTGTGATTTCCCCAGGAAATCAAATGATTTTGGAACGACAATCGGCGTATCCACATGATCGAAGGACCAGTAACGAACCATTACAAGGCGGGGCCCCACCAATTGTAAGTTGGTCAACAAACCATAGTTGTATCTGCCATGATTGGTAGTTACCCTAGTTATAAATCCACTTGGCTCACGACTTTTTCCCCAGTGGAACCGTTCATTTCTTCAAGGTGATCCGGCTGCTGGATGGGGGTTAGCCATGGGGAAGCCCTATTAACCACTGTAAGCCACTATAAGCCATATCAGCAACAATATTATTAAGTGTTATTATAAGCTATGAGTGGGTATATATATATATAACCACTATTAGCGGCCACATGATTTGCCTTTTGGGGTTTGACAGTCGTGATAGACACACACACACACTCATATATATATATATATATACACATATGTAAACGCATTCAGATATATCTGTGCATTGATGTGTCTAGTGATAATGAGAGTGAAAATGACCAGATTTGTTGGTGCAGCACGCTTACACAGATTTGATGACGATGGCGGTGTGACGGAGATGTTGGAGGCTATGAAAACGGCGATGAAAACGATCATGGTAAATGTCATGGCGATATTTTTCGAAACATATTTTGTTATTTTGTGTTTAAACAATTCAATGATGCTCATGGCGATAGTCATCCCGGGTGTAACAATGACAATGCTGCTCGTGCTGAAATGCTATTGCTGTGTATATCGCAGAGACCCTGCATCAACCCGGGCTTCGTCGTAGCAGTCGCAGCTGTGTTCCAAGTGAGATCAACCCCCAAAGCCGGGTTACAGCCCCAGAGCCACAAAGGCCCAGATTTGAGTGAACTTTCCCGAATACCATAGGATGCAACCAACACCAATGCGAATCGGATAACAGCAACGGTGAGAAGCTGCTTGGTCAATACATCCTGGTTGGTCGATAGATATTGGGCACATTGCTTGGTTCCCAACTGAACGCTTCACGTTGGGCGATGCCCAGAAACCTTGGAGACAGTAGGGGCGATGCCTCTAGAACAGCTATATAGGTGACCTGTGGCAGGTAGCTGTAGCCGTGACCAGGGATTCGCACCAGTGCTATTGGGATGTCTGGGCCAGGTGAGAAGGTGATCAAATTTCGAGGCTGCTTCTGCGAATTCACAGAAGCACCGTGACTTGTCCCTACAAGCGGCCTGCAGTTGTGAACCGAATTCGTGGCCAGAATTTTAGTTGTAACTCAGCCGTTCAGGGTGGACCATTGCAGCTACTGAAATGAGCTGCAGTCATAAGTTTTACGTTGGCGCACAGTGTTCTTTAGGTCATTCAAACCAAAGTGAGATCGTAGGCGCAATGGTTGAGAAAAGTTGTGATTTTAACCCACAAAGTGAATTGTTTTTAAAACCCTGAGCAGGTAGCTCGCAACTGCGTGTTGATAGACCTGTCACAGTTTTGGCAGCACCTGTGGCAGCTCTTCATTGATCAGTGCACGATGTACACCGAGAGTAGTAACCGACCACAGTCGGTGGGACAGAACAGTCAGCCCAGGGGCCTTTGCTTTATTTAGTGTCAACAGTAACGTATCACAAATCAAGAAAGCTGCGTTCAGCAGCTCGAGTTTGGGTAGCGTTAGCTAGTTCTTACCTCTTGGGGGTTCGGGGATACGGTCAGCAGGCCAACAACGTGAATCTCCCGCAAAACCCCCCCCCCCTGATCACCCTGGGCTCGATTCCCCCCAGGGCGCTGTTGTTTGGGTCGTCAAAGGAGCTAAAAACTTGCAAAAACACGTGTTTTTTTGCAACTGCGGGGTCAAAAACCCTCAAAAAACACTTTTTCTCGCATAAATAGATTTTTCCCAATGCACGTCTTACCAAACAAATTCTTACCAACATATTTTCTTACCAAACCGATTCTTAGCGATTATTACCAAAACATGTTCCCCCCCCTTGATCACCCTGGGCTCGATTCCCCCCAGGGCGCTGTTGTTTAGGTCGTCAAAAGAGTGAAAAACTTGCAAAAACACGTGTTTTTTTGCAACTGCGGGGTCAAAAACCCTCAAAAAACACTTTTTCTCGCATAAATAGATTTTTCCCAATGCACGTCTTACCAAACAAATTCTTACCAACATATTTTCTTACCAAACCGATTCTTAGCGATTATTACCAAAACATGTTTTCTTACCAAACTGATTCTTGCCAAATAGAATCCTACCAACACAGATTTTTCTTACCAAAGAGATCGTTTCCCAACACATTTTCTTACCAAACCCATTCTTGCCAAACAATTGCGACCAACACATTTTCTTACCAAACAGAATCCCACCAATACATTTTCTGACCAATCAGATTCTTACCAACCCATCTTTTCCCAAAAAGAAATCACTTCGTAACTAAACTTCTTTTGACAACCCGGCAGCTTTCGTTCACCCCCCTTGGATCTCAAGTCCTTTTCATGAATCTTGGGAGCTTCTTCACAAGCCAGCTGACAAACTGAATTGGCCAAGTGTTTTCCGATGGTCGAATCCGCAAGAGATGGGTCTTGGCAACCAACTCTAATTATGCAAGGACACCGTAGCTCATGGGGCCTTGTTTTTTTACCGAGAAAGTCCGTGTGATCTCCTGTCTCGGCACTTCCACAGCTGTTGCCCCAAGGAACCCCAGGTGGTTTTTGATTTTTGTCGCTTGGCGGAGTTGGGATTCGGATGGATGCTTCATTACTTAATCCATCATTCAATGGTTGAGATGTTGGGCCGCACCCTACTGGATCTATCCTATCCTGTATATAAAGTGGTTTTTGGTGCTTTACATTGCTTTAAGTGAATTTAATATGTGTACATACATACATATTTATGCACCTATATGCATGTATTACATGTAGTTGAGGTTCAAAAGACCAATCAATGGTGGTCTTGCTTTACGGTTCATTCTCTTCCCCAAAACTTGTTTTGCGATGACACTTCCGTTGAGGTCCCTGCTTATAAGCGGATCATAGCAACGATGGGTTTTGGCTGTGCTTTGTGCACAGCCAGCGCCAGACGTAGCCGCAGCCATGAGCGGTTGGAGCACAACTATTGGGTGATTGTCAAGGCATGGCAGTCAACAACCACAACAACAACAGCAGCAGCAGCAACAACAACAACAACAACAGCAACCGCAACCGCAACCGCAACCACAACCACAACCACAACAACAACCACAGCAACCACAACCACCACCACCACCACCACAACAACAACAACAACAACAACAACAACCACCACCACAGTCACAGTCACAACCACAACCACAACCACAACCACAACCACAACCACAGCCACAACCACAGCCACAGCCATAACCACAGCCGCGAGAGTTTATTGGTTGAATACTTCCAACTGACAACAAGGGCATAAGCGTAAGAAATATCATCGGATCATATACTTTGGATTGGGATGTCCTTCAATATGAATATCTAGTATTCAGCGAGAGGGCGAAGGTATGATAGATGGAAATCGCTGCGTTGCTACTGATGCTGGTGCTGTTCTTATCATCGCTTGCTTCGTTGTTTGTTTGTTTGTTTGTTTGTTTGCTTGCTTGCTTGCTTGCTTGCTTGCTTGCTTGCTTGCTTGTCTGTCTGTCTGTCTGTCTGTCTGTCTGCCTGCGGCTGCTTCTTCATGCTTCTTACTTGGTTCAGTCGTGACTGCCTTGGACTATCGCATGGTGTTTGTATGTGTTTCCTTTGTGATTGTTGGTCCAAGATTCGTATTTCTATTGAACTCATCTGTTTGTTCCTGACTCTGGTTTCTTGTTGCTGATGTTCCGATACTTCATTTACATTTTCATCAACGTTAGCAACAAGTTTTCCCCTACCGCCGTATGTTGCTGATGTCTCCTTGTCAACGAGTGGAACGGCCCAAGGATTTTTATCCCTACGGAGACCTCTACGATCGGGTGGCCAACTGTACCCGCATGACCGAGAAGGATGCGATGTCCCTGAGCTTGCAGCGCTGTGAAGTTTTGCGAAAGACAGCCATTGCAGATATATTTGGTTAGATATGGTTCGATTGGTAGATAGTATATATATATATACATATATCTATTTAGTTAAATATAGATTTAAATATATGTATAAATATATGCATTTAAATAAATGTATGTATCTAAATGAATATATGTATTTATTTTAATATATGTACAGTATTTGTTGAAATATATATATATATATCTATATTTAAATATCAATAAATAAACTAAAAATAAATATATATTTTATTTTCTTATATGTAAATAAATATAAATAAATATAAATATATATATATATATATATCAATAAAAAGATAGACATTTGCATTTTTATGTAAAAAAGGTTCAAAACCTTCGCCAAGAAGATATTGTCCCAGTAGATGAAGTCAGTTCACCGCTAGCGCGGCGATGGCCAGTGCCATCATGGCCACCATGGGAAAAGCGCCATTGAGTCACCGTGGAACACTTTCTCCTGCGTCACATTTTTCGGAGAGTTCCAATGATAGTTTCATGCTATTTACGAGGATTTCTGACACACAATGCTGGAAAAAGAAAGGAAGATAAGAAACAAAACGGTCGGCCGACAAAAGCACCATGGGTCAGGTCTTCCAACATCCATACCTTCGGTGGTGTATCAAGTGGCAGGAGGGGGAGAGGACGAAAGGACTCCTATCATACCAGGCATAGAACATTTTGACCATATCGACTCCATCCACAATAGGAAATGTTTCTTAATCAATGGTAACAGATATCAACTGATCATATCGATGGTTTTTTTGTTGCTGCGACTAGCTGTGAACCGAAGAAAGGACGGGGCGTTTCGTTCGGCGCTGGCGTGCCCAGTGGGGTGTCCCATGTGGCGTGGCGGCTGCAGCAAGGCCAATGGTGCGAGATCTCTGCGAAGCGCTGAGACATTTGCACGTGCCTTGGATGGCACGGGTCGTGAATTTGAGGGGATAGCATTGGTCTTCAAGAAACGGGGTGATTTTTCCATGTTTCTAACCATTATAACCACTGGTTGTTTGGGCTTGATCATGGATCGAACATCAGGGATCGAAGTAGTTGGTTACAAGCATTGGTCTGTTCGGGACCCCTGAAAATTCATGGTTTACAACTATGAATGGTGAATATTGGATGGTTTGGGGGCTCCCCTATTCTGAGAAACACCCTTATGGTCGATATATGTTTGTTGTGCATATATTCCGCTATATTCAGATTATATGTATATGTATGTATGTATATATGTATACATATATATATGTATAAATATGTATATATGTATACATATATATATATATGTATATGTATATGTAAATGTATATGTATATGTATATATAAATATTTGTATATATATATAAATATATGTATATATGTATATACAAATGAAAAACAAATAAATAAAGAAATATATATATATATATTTACATACACATATGTATGGTCTCTTGTGCTTGATATCAATACTGATAACATGTTGTTGATTCATGGTTGATATGGTGGTCATCACTCTTGATTGAGATGGTTCATGTATGCTTGTTATCAGGGATAGCCAGTGTTGACCTCCAGTCGCATCAGGATTAATCATTTATTATTGTCAACGTTGGTCATCAACCGAGACCAGCAGTCTGACGATTTTCAGGATGTTCATCCCTCCTGTGCATTGAATTAGACAGCGACGTTCGTTTACCTACCTGACAAGTGCGTGGGGAACGGACTATGCTGTGGAGGTGTTTGCTTGAACATCAACATAGGGAACTTGATATATGCTGTGGATGATCACAATTCAACAGGATCCATTTTCTAGCCAGATTTCCAATTTTTCCCGGGTGATGCTTGGCACAGCTGCAGCTGAGTGATACCTCAAAGCTAGCTGTTGGGTGTGTGTTCTGTGCAAAGGGCCCCAACTGTGTTAATTTTTGACCAACCCGGATCTGCAAGGAACAACAGATCTTCCATCGCGATGTGAAGCCTGAGAACTTGTTGATTGCGGCAGCCTCAGAGATACCAAGGGAGGGCTGCAAATTTTGCCACCAAGAAAGACCTGATTTGATGAAGGATGAAGGCATTGTGAACACATGATGATTTCTCAAATAGCGGGCCCCCAAAATGGTTGGTTTACTACTATTCATGGCTGTACGATTTAGTGGTCCCCTAATTTGAGAAATCTCCACATAGGCATATCTTTTGTGTTTTTGCAATGTGCATTGTGCGTCGGTGTAGCCGTTTTTTTTGGAAGCTGCCAGACATATTTATCGATATGCGCAAGTCTCATCTAGTGATATATTACGCAGCAATTCCAGGTAGACCCTTGAATACCGCTGTGCTACAGCATGCAGATTCTGGAATCCCTAGACATCAAACATCCTCAAGGTCGGGCAACCATAGTTAGAAAGGTGACATTGGCAACCATCATCTTGGGTCCAACGGAGAATGTTCATGGCTTGTACAACACTTCCTTGACAAGTCATCCATGCCGGCCAAGCAACAGGGAGCACAGCCGGCGATCGAAATAGAAACACTGGGGGTTTCGACTGGCTATGAGGTAGGCCCTTGGGTCGACAGATATGATTTGGATGCCCAAAAGACAAGCTCAAGGCTTAATCACCCTACTTCTTCAGAGTGTATCGAGTTATATGATAGCTCACCACTCATACGAGGTTTCAACTAGGGAGCGACTAAGACCCATAGTTCTAGCAACCAAAAGCATGCTTGCATTCCACCTCTAGTTGAATCACAAACTATGCTCTTGTGGATTCATCGTTTGGGCGGCAAAACCAATCAGTGACCAACAAGGGGCATAAAACCAACGAACCATAGGTGTATAAGTATGGGAAGGAACTGTTCATTGATTGTTTTAGGAGTCTAAGGGAATATACTTACTGATATCTAGGAGATAATCAAAACTATGGGATGGAATATGGAATCTTTGAACGGTGAAATTGAGCAGAGTGAATTCCTCTGATTTTGGATAGAGTTGAAGCACTTCAAAAGAGCCAGTGATGATGGAAACTCATGGGTACAATCCGTACGTCACCTCGGGGTCGTTGTCATGGCTGATGAATCCCTCTCCCCACTATTTTATGACTCCCCAATTCTTGTGTTTTTTGGGTTGATATTTGGAGATCAGACATGATCAACCATTCTGAGAAATTCTAAGCCAGTACCAACCATGAACTAGGGATCATTGCAGCTGTGCGCCGCTGCAATGCCCCCAGCCGCACGTAGAATACCACGCCGCGCCTCCCTGTTGACGCTTCTTCGCCGCCATGCGAGTGCTCCTTCCTTTGGTCGGACTGGGTCTGCCCCGCGGCGTGAACTGCGGTCCCAAGCATCGACGATGGCGCTATGGGCATCGCTAGTGATTTATCAGCCAAAAAGCTACGGTACAGTGGGAATAGGAACATAACCATGATGAATGAACCATGAACCAATAAGGAATGATATAACATGGTACAGTGTAATTCCTTAGCGCAGTGTAGTTCCTTAATAGCTATGCTGCTCTGACTGCTGGTTGTTACATCTCACAGCTAGTTATGATGGATGAACTGGTTCATTCGAGGAGAGTCAACAACAAACAAAACTGGGGGAGCTGGCATCAAGGAAATTTGGATGATTCCATCTACCAATGAAGCATCATCGAATCTTCATTCATCATTTCACCGCATTTTTCATCGTTCGTTTGTTCATCTCCAAGCCTTGAAGTTCCATGGCACTTCCATGGCACTTGCGGCGAAGTGTCCCTTGGTCCCGGCCACGTGTTCCGCTCCCCAGGTGTGTGGCCGATGGCAACGGCACCATCTCCACAGCCGGCACCGTGGCCCACGCCCTGCGGGGCGCCGCGGCAGCGCTGGTGGCGGAAGCCGAGAGCCTCTTCCAGGGCAACACGACACACGCCGACGCACGACGTTTGGCGCCCAGCACGGCCATGGTCCCTTGGTGTGGCCAGCTGTGGAGGGATGATGGGTGGTCATGGGTCAGGGCTGTGAGTTTTTTTGTTCGTTTTTTCGTCAAAACTTTAAATCCTAAGCGACAGGTGAAGCATTTGGTGATGGATTCATTGAGAAATTGGAGCACCTAGCTTGCCAGCAATTTGGTTCCAAATTATGATCCTTAGATAGGGAACACCACACAAAGCACAACCATGCCCAAATGTAAAGATCAGCATCCTTGGTGGGTGCAAAGCAGGATGCATGCGCTTTTCTTGTGAGAGAAGATAGTAGCCCATCCAAAGCAAGGGCAGCATGGACAATCTTTGCATGTACAAACTGCTTGAGGGTCCATATCAGCACCAGTCACCATCCAAAGTCGTATCTCTTGCCGCCTTGGCCCCAGAAGTGCCCCTGAAACGTGGAAGTTCAGCGAGTTGCCAAGTGGGCCGCCTTGAGGGCTACACTGATGCTTTAATGAATCTTTATTTGGTGGTTTCTCAAAATAGGAATACCGTAGCTGTATACCCCTAGTCATCATCCTTCATCAGCAATCTGTAGCAGTAAACGAACCATTTAAAAAAGGGTTCCGTATTTTGAAAAGCCACCGTTTCACGAGTGAAACATGTTGAAACTGTTCAGACTCTAAACATGCTCCGGATTGGAAACAGCCACCGCGCACCTTTCCTCACTGAGGGACTGAAGGGTATCGCTTGGGCGCCCATCTCTGTCTATGGCACAGGCGCTAAGTGGAAGAAATGCCGCGAATCATCCAGAAATGATGTGTAGGAAGATAAAATCTCCAGGGTTTCCTGTAGACTATTCCTCTAAGCAGAGGCTGCACTGAGTCTGTTTGCACCAAAATGACCTGAAACACAAGTTTTCCAGTGCGAAGGCTGACTTGCGAGTGGTGCTTTTCTTAATCACTGTTGATGGTTTCTGACAGCTGAACGCATCTGTGACCTTTGGGGTCTGTGGCTGGGATTATCACGAGCTGCGTGCCAGAGTTTCGGAATGACAGTGGACGATCTGTTGTTGTGCCAGTGGTGATATACTGTAGAAGTTTGTTTGCAGGGGTAGAACAACAAACAGCAGGGATACAGTACAACCACATGCACCACATGCTTCACTTTCAAGGTTTGTTCTTGTACCCCTGCTATTGTTGGTTCTATGCCCATTGGCTGCCACCTCAACATTGAAGTCGTGGCGGATGAACCACGGTCCATTGAAGCTTAAGTGACTTTTCACCGTGGGCGGAGAACATGATGCTCCGAAGGGTTGATTTTGGCAAGAGACGTCCACAGGGTTGTGCAGATAGAACTTGGTTGCTCAGCCATTGGACGCTAACAAAAATAGTGAAAAAGAGTTGGGGGTGGGGTGGGGGGGTAGCATTTTTTATTTTCTACCATTGTCGATCCGCCATGTCGAGGGAACCGCCGCACTAGATTGTTTTTGGGGATTATGTTGGGAGTATCAAGCCCACCTGCGTTTCTCTTGGGATAGACAACAGATGGGTTGGGAATCACTGATGATACCCCTTAAACCTTGGCTTCATTGCCGTGACGCAAAGCTTATTTCACATGTCTACACGGCTTTCCCCCACAGAATCATGATACTGTCGTAATATGGCAAGTCAAGATGTCCCATTCATAACATCGCGAATCTTGGGGATGGTCGTTGCTTCGGAGGGAAACGATGAAATATTGGGTATCAACGATTCATTCACGGCTGAATGTTTTCCCACGAAACATAATCCACCCGGCATGTCCAAGCGCAGGCCACTTCATTAGTCATGTTGGTAAATTTTGTAGTCGGCTGTCCTAAATCTATGTCCAATCGACCACTCACACAGCATTGGTGCCACGATGAGATTGGCTTCCAGAAAAAGTGATTTCAAGGAGATAAGTCAACCAAAGTTAACCAATAACCACTGACCTAGGTACTTAATCTGTAACCAATAACCACTCAGTGGGTCAAAGTTCCATCACCTATCCTGGCTGAGTCCTCTAGCACAGGCGTGAAGCACATCTTTGCCATCGGTGTCTTGGAGCGGGCAGAGCCGTGATCGTTTTGGAGAAATCATCAATTCAAATCATCCCGGTAGACATGAGTAATTTTGGAGTTTCATCAAATTCTTGGAGGGACAGCAATTCACACCACCTGTTGATGAGCCCACAAAAATTAACCCTGATCTGCTGGTGATGAACTGGTGAAACTGTGCAACAGCTGGATCTCCCCAAGCAAAACATCCCCAAGCCAAGCTTCCAGAGGCTGAACAAAATCTAATTGATGAAGCTTCCCCATGTGATTTCATGAACTGGTTGATGGTTTTGAACAGTTTCTATTTACCCTATAGTAATTATAATTTGATTATAAATAAATGGTCGGTTGACGAGCATATTTTTCATAGTGGTACCTCGAAACCAGTTGGGCGCATGAAATCGCCATTCTGAAGCTTTGCAGCTCTTTTTGCCATAACAAAAAGTGTAGCATCTTTTAGCCACTAGTAGTTACCCTAGTTATGAACCCACTTAGCTAACTAAGGGGGCCCACCTTGTAGCAATCCATAGCTTTAGCTGCTACCAATTCTGGCCGATGCTCCAAGCTGGGTCCCAACGATTGAGGCGATTGGGGAGGCATGGACGGCTCTTTGTGCCCTGGTTTTCACGTGGAACATGGGGCCAGTCAGCAGTGGTTGCCCTTTGGAAGCTGAAAATTGTCCGTTTTTTTTAGGAAAAAACATCATAAATGGTGGATTTTTCATAGGAAAACCATAATTACATAATATATATATATATGTATATATGATGGATCGTCCATGCAACCAGGTCAGTTTACTAGAGTGTAGTGGATCGTGAAACAACAGGGATTCATGGCTGGTTGATGGCTGGTTGATGGTGGCTAATGGTTGGTTGATTTTTTCGCAGGCAGTTGGTCAATGGGTAAAGCCCGCCTAGCTACTTCTTAAAATCTCCTCCACGACTGGTAGTTATCCCAGTAAGAGCTGTCTTTCCACAAATCGTCGGCAGAGTTCGTGATTTGTTCAGAAGATGGTTTCATGGTGGGCGAGTACCTGAGTTTCGAGTAGTGAAGCGACAAGAAACAATTCAAGGTGGCAATAATCATGGATAACGAGAATGGTCCAAAATGCCTAGTCATAGGGGGTTAAAATCAACCCGACGAGCGACGGGGATTGTTCCTTCATATCCCTCACGGGAATGAGGTCTACGCAAGCAATAGTTGGTTTGTAGTTAGTAGATATCACAATCATTATCATCAACCATCATGAACCACCATGGATAGTTTGTTCGTTTGAAAACTAACAGGATCCATACGAACCGTTGTCGTTAACCTATTGTTCATTATCATCAACCATGGAGTGATTAGCCACCATTAACAACCATCATGATACTCATAATCAACTACCATGATGGTTAAATCACTATGGCCACCGCTACTCAACCATCAGTAAGCATGATCATTATCCATCATTGACCATCATGGTTCACGTCCCCAACGCCACCGTGCCACCCCCCTGGTGTCCCAGGATGCCTTGCTGCGGCCGACCCCAAATCATCGCGTACGCGGGAGGACATACGCCCGGTCCCCACGTCTTCCCACGCAGCAGGCGCCACCAGCCTCTCTGGGCAGAATGGTGGATCTGGGTATGGTGGTTTTGTAGGAAATTCTGGTGGTTCAAAATCGGGGAGAATAAGGGATTTATCAAATACTAATTAGGGTTGAGAATAGGGTGAAGAATGGTTAATAATAGGGCACCATGAATAATGGTTGACACTAGGGGATAACCAACAATGATAGGGGATTTACCAACCATATGGATGTTTCTCAAACTGGGGTAATCTAAAATGGTTGGTTTGTGACTAGAAATGCTGGATGTTAGATGTTAGGTGGGGGGTCCCCAAACTGACTTGAGTAACATCCATATGCTTACTGGTGTGGGGCAGATGGGCAGCAGATTTAGCATCACCGCTGGCACGGGACCATAGCCGCGGCCACCTGGGTTTGAATCTGTCTATGAGTTTCTAGTGAAAAGAACTGGTCTCAAAGAGAACGGACTAGAAGTTTAGAAAGATAATCAATGTGGATGAAATAATGCATGTCAGATAATGATTCATTTTGATAATAAATGGTTTAGAAAGGGACTCAAGTTGATTTAGACATTCATTTTGATCAATGCGGCATGTGTTTAGAAGAAACCCATCGACCTTGTAGCCTGGAAATCCAGTGGGATGAGTCACCAAGCAAGGTCTCCATTCACCATGTCTTCCTAAACTATTAGTGCCGCTTTGTTGTGATGGTTGGACGGCCGCACATCAAGGGTTGCAGTTTGCAAGGCTTTGTCAGTGTTGGCTAGTAGCTTCCTAGCAGTTCCGGCACCAGGTATTCGATGCACGTCCGTGACTAAAGGAAATCCCATTCATGAACGAATATGATCCACGAGGAACTTCTGCATGGTTTTTTGTTGGATGATACTTCTTGGATCATATAAAAAACTGCCAGTATCATGGATCTGCATAGTATCATGGATATCATGGATTCATGGGATCCTGGTACTTCCATGATACTTCTTCATTCCTGCGCGTCACTGCTGCTTGTCAATCCGAAGTTCTTGGACTTTGCATCATGACAACCGAGAAACATCATCAACCGAGCCGTGTGTCACTTATTTTCGCTGTCCAATCGCATTGACCTGGTTGGTAGCTGCTGTTGGTATCCGGGTCATCCAAGCACCAACCAGTCTCAGCTGCTGTTGGTCGTCCAAGCAACCAGAATTTCTCGAAGACTGCAGGTGGAACCGCGCGCATTCGGAGCTCATCTGCACTCATAAGCAGTTTGTGGAGTGCTTCGACTCCCGCGGTGCCTCAGCTTTGACGCAGTTGTACATTGGGAAGTTTTGGGAACCAAAATCATCATCATCATCATCATCATCATCATCATCATCATCATCATCATCATCAGCCTCATCATCCTCCTCCTCATCATCATCATCCTCCTCCTCCTCATCATCATCATCCTCCTCCTCCTCCTCCTCATCATCATCATCATCATCATCATCAGCACCATCAACATCAGCATCAACATCAACATCAGCATCAACAGCAATGACGGCAACCATCACCTACGATGGACTACACAATTGTTTTTGATGCCGTGGATCCTGGGCCCCGTTGCCGGAACTGCTGTTCTCGTAATGACCAAAGTGGTCCAAGTGTTGGGATTGTCACCGGTATGCGGACCTGTCTCTCCCGCGATCTCTCGCGCGACCCGAGCGTCCTGTGCGAGCAATGGAGCTGGGCTTAGTATGGTCATATCTGACTGAAGTCAAAAGGTCAATTGGACTGGAAGCAAGCCATTTCAGAACCAGGGTCCAACAACTTCTTCTGGCGCAATTCATTCAGTTTCTGAGACCGATTCGAATTTGAACTTGGTGGTGGGACTCTTCAACACCCAGCACACAAATAGTAGGATCAACAGGTTCGATAACATTATTGGTCCATGGAGTGGGGATATCCGCGGCTTTGATCGCACATTGAAAAAACATGGCTGGACTCGTCAGCTGGTGCAGCGCTGCTAAGCTAAAATGCTTCAGAAATGGCTCATACTGGTGAAAGTACTGTCTAATCACTTGTGAATCAATGGCTAAACAAGGTGACCGAATCATCAACAATTTGGTAAGGAAACTTGATTGTGGCTAACAACAGTGGTTACTAAAACTTTTGATCTAGGTTCTTTCGCCAGTACTATCCAGTACTTCCCACAAACATCCGTCACCAAACATCCCCGGGTGCCACACTTTGGGGAGTCTGAGGCTCCAGCTGCGCAGCTGGGTGCGGCTTCGTGCCCGAGATCGTCGCTGGACCTGTTCTGTTGACCTTGGGGATGGTAGCGCGGGAGTTTCCACGACTTGGTCAACGGATATCCTAAGAATTCCCAGGAAGCACAGCTATCCATTGGGAGATCCATTGACCAAGAACAACTTGGGACAAACTTGGTCAAGCAGACAGCTAATTTAAGGGCTACCGCCCCCTGCCGCCGACCCCTGGAAAAGAGGAATCCGGGGGTCGCGCGGCAGGGGGGCGGGAGCATGACAATTAAGGCATTGATGACGGCGATCCAGCTGAAGATGTTGGGAATTGGGACATAAATATTGGCAATCCAGCCATAGATAGTGATGATTCAAATAAAAGCGTTGAACCAAATGTTTGAACCACAGAACCACACATGTGGAACCATAAACCCACACATGTGGAAGCAAATAACCACACATGTTGAACCATGAAACCGCACAGAATGTTCCGGGGATCACTCGCCGACAAACTTAAGAACTAGACACGCCGAATGCGCCTATGATCAAAGATCAAACTCGTTGGACATTGCTGCCTTTAACTCCTTGGACATGGCTGCGTTGCTGTGTTGTCACGTGGCACACTGGCACGTTGGCTGCAGAAGGGGCTAAACGCAGTCCAATTTCGATCCGGAATCGCTCGTTTCCGAGCCGCGGATGGGTGCCTAACGTCGATTTCTGAATGCTTGAAAAGCAACAAAAGTAAGAACTAGACAAGCCGAATGCGCTCATGATCAAAGATCAAACTCGTTGGAGATTGCTGCCTTGAACTCCTTGGACATGGCTGTGTTGCTGTGTTGTTACGTAACACGTTGGCACCTTGGAGGCTGTGTTGCTGTGTTGTCACGTGGCACGCTGGCACGTTGGCTGCGGAGGGGCTAAACGCAGTCCAATTTCGAGCCGAAATCGCTCGTTTTCGAGCCGCGGATGAAGGCTGTGTTGCTGTGTTGTCACGTGGCACGCTGGCACGTTGGCTGCGGAGGGGCTAAACGCAGTCCAATTTCGAGCCGAAATCGCTCGTTTTCGAGCCGCGGATGAAGGCTGTGTTGCTGTGTTGTCACGTGGCACGCTGGCACGTTGGCTGCGGAGGGGCTAAACGCAGTCCAATTTCGAGCCGAAATCGCTCGTTTTCGAGCCGCGGATGAAGGCTGTGTTGCTGTGTTGTCACGTGGCACGCTGGCACGTTGGCTGCGGAGGGGCTAAACGCAGTCCAATTTCGAGCCGAAATCGCTCGTTTTCGAGCCGCGGATGAAGGCTGTGTTGCTGTGTTGTCACGTGGCACGCTGGCACGTTGGCTGCGGAGGGGCTAAACGCAGTCCAATTTCGAGCCGAAATCGCTCGTTTTCGAGCCGCGGATGAAGGCTGTGTTGCTGTGTTGTCACGTGGCACGCTGGCACGTTGGCTGCGGAGGGGCTAAACGCAGTCCAATTTCGAGCCGAAATCGCTCGTTTTCGAGCCGCGGATGAAGGCTGTGTTGCTGTGTTGTCACGTGGCACGCTGGCACGTTGGCTGCGGAGGGGCTAAACGCAGTCCAATTTCGAGCCGAAATCGCTCGTTTTCGAGCCGCGGATGAAGGCTGTGTTGCTGTGTTGTCACGTGGCACGCTGGCACGTTGGCTGCGGAGGGGCTAAACGCAGTCCAATTTCGAGCCGAAATCGCTCGTTTTCGAGCCGCGGATGAAGGCTGTGTTGCTGTGTTGTCACGTGGCACGCTGGCACGTTGGCTGCGGAGGGGCTAAACGCAGTCCAATTTCGAGCCGAAATCGCTCGTTTTCGAGCCGCGGATGAAGGCTGTGTTGCTGTGTTGTCACGTGGCACGCTGGCACGTTGGCTGCGGAGGGGCTAAACGCAGTCCAATTTCGAGCCGAAATCGCTCGTTTTCGAGCCGCGGATGAAGGCTGTGTTGCTGTGTTGTCACGTGGCACGCTGGCACGTTGGCTGCGGAGGGGCTAAACGCAGTCCAATTTCGAGCCGAAATCGCTCGTTTTCGAGCCGCGGATGAAGGCTGTGTTGCTGTGTTGTCACGTGGCACGCTGGCACGTTGGCTGCGGAGGGGCTAAACGCAGTCCAATTTCGAGCCGAAATCGCTCGTTTTCGAGCCGCGGATGAAGGCTGTGTTGCTGTGTTGTCACGTGGCACGCT
The DNA here is from genome assembly GCA_009767595.1 of Symbiodinium kawagutii. Classification (NCBI taxonomy): domain Eukaryota; class Dinophyceae; order Suessiales; family Symbiodiniaceae; genus Symbiodinium; species Symbiodinium kawagutii. Next base: position 333,741 of record VSDK01027146.1, on the reverse strand, counting down.
GGCACGTTGGCTGCGGAGGGGCTAAACGCAGTCCAATTTCGAGCCGAAATCGCTCGTTTTCGAGCCGCGGATGAAGGCTGTGTTGCTGTGTTGTCACGTGGCACGCTGGCACGTTGGCTGCGGAGGGGCTAAACGCAGTCCAATTTCGAGCCGAAATCGCTCGTTTTCGAGCCGCGGATGAAGGCTGTGTTGCTGTGTTGTCACGTGGCACGCTGGCACGTTGGCTGCGGAGGGGCTAAACGCAGTCCAATTTCGAGCCGAAATCGCTCGTTTTCGAGCCGCGGATGAAGGCTGTGTTGCTGTGTTGTCACGTGGCACGCTGGCACGTTGGCTGCGGAGGGGCTAAACGCAGTCCAATTTCGAGCCGAAATCGCTCGTTTTCGAGCCGCGGATGAAGGCTGTGTTGCTGTGTTGTCACGTGGCACGCTGGCACCTTGGACATGGCTGCGTTGCTGTGTTGTGATGTGGCACGCTGGCACGTTCGCTGCGGAGGTACTAATCCAGTCCAATTTCGAGCCGAAATCGCTCGTTTTCGAGCCGCGGATGAAGGCTGTGTTGCTGTGTTGTCACGTGGCACGCTGGCACGTTGGCTGCGGAAGGGCTAAACGCCGTGGCACGCTGGCAGGTTGGCTGCGGAGGGGCTAAACGCAGTCCAATTTCGAGCCGAAATCGCTCGTTTTCGAGCCGCGGATGGGTGCCAAACGTCGTTTTCTGAACGCTTGAAAACCAACAAATAAGAACTATAAACATAGACAAACCGAATATGCGCCTATGATCAAAGATCATACTCGTTGGACATTGCTGGCTTTAACTCCTTGGACATGGCACGCTGGCACCTTGGACATGGCTGCGTTGCTGTGTTGTCACGTGGCACGCTGGCAGGTTGGCTCCGGAGGGGCTAAACGCAGTCCAATTTCGAGCCGAAATCGCTCGTTTTCGAGCCGCGGATGGGGGCCTAACGTCGCTTTCTGAACGCTTGAAAACCAACAAATAAGAATTATAAACATAGACAAACCGAATATGCGCCTATGATCAAAGATCAAACTCGTTGGACATTGCTGGCTTAAACTCGTTGGACATTGCTGGCTTTAACTCCTTGGACATGGCACGCTGGCACCTTGGACATGGCTGTGTTGCTGTGTTGTCACGTGGCACGCTGGCACCTTGGACATGGCTGCGTTGCTGTGTTGTCACGTGGCACGCTGGCGCGTTCGCTGCGGAGGTGTGTTGTCACGTGGCACACTGGCACGTTGGCTGCGGAAGGGCTAAACGCCGTGGCACGCTGGCAGGTTGGCTCCGGAGGGGCTAAACGCAGTCCAATTTCGAGCTGAAATCGCTAGAGCTGCCTTTAACTCCTTGGACATGGCTGCGTTGCTGTGTTGTCACGTGGCACGCTGGCACGTTGGCTGCGGAAGGGCTAAACCTCGTTGGACATTGCACTCTTCTCCATCGCGCTCCCCCTGACATCGCAAGGGGTCGGCGGATTTGTGGCTTTCCGGAGTTCCAAATCAACAATGTGATTTCCCAAGAATCGCAGATTTTCGGATTTCAAAAATCAATCTTCATTTCTCAATCAACAAAAAATCTGAGGAAGATGAAGATTGTTGAAACCAGCACTATGACCGATCAGTTCCGGCTGGAGTCTTTTGGACGATAGCATGGGTATATCTATATATATATATAAATATTATATACATTCATTATATACATATGGAATTTGCCCATTGTGGCCCCCAAAGTCACCTTGGAAATCACGAACAGAGGGAGGTCCTGGCACAAAATACACTACACAGCCACTCGGAGATGATGAATCCCCTTCCCTTTCTTGCAAGAGCTGCTACTTTCATGCAAACATTCCTTATCATACATACCCAGATATGCAATTTAGTTTTATACAGTTATATATATATATATATGTTTATATATGAATAAATATTTAAATAAATAAATAAACAAATACATATATATATATATATGTGTCTGTATATCTATATTTGCATATTTGTAAACAAATATACACAGCACAGAAATCCACTTTTCTTGCCCCTGCCACGTCCACCGCAGCCTTCCGGATTCCACAGCTGAGGACATGCAGCCACAATTTTTGTTGGCCAACGTTTTCAAGGCTCGTGCTGCCGACACTCGGCAATGCTGCAGGGGGGGGGCGAGGGTGGGTGAGATGATGAACTTCTGAACTGAAAACTCCTGGCCCCCTATGAGCGCGGTTGAATTTCAGGGGTACTGTGAGCTTTGATGGTTGAATTCTAGTGATTGATGGTTCAATGTTATGATGGTTTCGTTGATGAGTGTTAGTGATGGTTTCATGGTGCTAAATCAAGACAAGGATGATCATCAAAATCATGCGAATCACAATCTGAGCACTGCTGGCAACAAAGATAGGATCACTACATCCATATTATTTCCGAAACATACTTAATTTGAAGGACCATCATGCCCACGAAACACGGAGTCTTAATATTTGAAGCCATGCCCATGGTAGGCCTACTACGAGGTGGGGGGATAGCTCCAAAATGCTCACTACAAGGCTTGGAGCGCTAACAATCACCAGGAGCTCTTTTTGGTCCCTCTTCTTTTCTTTGTCTCCGGCTATGATCATTATCATGATTGCTTCGCAGTAGCCATTGTGATATTCTGAGATTCATCCGCTTAGGCTGATGTTTCACAGCGCTCAATCAAGAGCAAAAGCCGTTGTGATTTCGCATTCTCATCGTGATTAGCTGTTATCCTTGCTAATTCTGGATGAATCATTACCAACGATTCACCGGCAGGTGTCTTCAATTGTCAGCCCTAATGGTCGGCAGTGTTTCAAGATTCCGGGGATCTCAGACCAAGTCAAAAGGCAAAGGTGCAGTTGTGCACGTTGCTTGAGTGTATCACGCATGGTCACAAAACCGTCAATTGAATCTGACTTACATGAAATGGTGAATTCATGGTCACCGAACCGTCAGCTGATGGTTGATAATAAGCAGAATATCAACTGATTCATGGATAATTGTGTATATCAATGATATTCCTATCATGGTTGATGATCATTTGATAACCTTCAATCCTATGAAGACATGGCACAGACCCTTTCGCCCTGCAGAAGCCATCCATGTTCTTTTTTGGGTGCAGTCCAGGCGCGCAGCTGAGGTTTCACCAGGTGACACACCATGGCTCCCACTTTGGGGCGATGATTCAACAGGAGGTTTGGGACTTCTGAATCTCCAAAATCCCATCGAAAAACTGGGGCATCTTCCTGAAACATTGTGGCTACCCCTGAATAAGAATTACGAGGGGAATAAGATTGGAGTTACGACAACCCCTAATGGTGAATGTAACCAGGTACCGGGGGATCCAAGCAGGCCGGAAAAGTTGGAGTTGTTTTTTGCCACTTTGCTGTGGGTGGTTGGTGGTAGCCCCGAGGCCAAGAACCCTGACTACATCCTGAACGTGGGCGACAACTTCTACTGGGGTGGTATCGAGATTGACTGTGGCAGCACCCCTATGAGCCAGATCTCTGGTACCGCACGACGCTCTGCCGCGGGTTGATCATCGCCACTGACCCCCTCAATCTATGGATTCCACGCTCCACTATGTTTGGGGGGCTTGGGGGTGATGGAAGTTGTGAACCGAGAATCAGTACGATGGTTGACAATGTTTTGTGAACAGACCGCACAGGGCTGGTTGCGAATCTGTACTTGGGAACCATTCAGAGAGCAACCACGTGGGAACCCACCGGACGACTGTAGATCTTGGCCAGGTCATGAGCCAGTTGATGATGTCCGAGCTTTTCTTGGTCGTGCTTGGGTCAACCACCCAGCTTTATTGCTGACCCTATGACCATGGTTTTCCCTTGGTTTCCACCAATGTTTTTGTTGGTTAACATCATTCCCCAAACAGTTTGAGTCCTGAAGACAGTCTTTGGCAAGCGGTGAATTTGCCAAAAACGTTCCTCCATCTGCGCCGTTTTAGAAGGAAGTCTCCCACGAAACTCCCGGAGACATTTCTTCCTTAGCTGCAATGTGGCTATGGGGGTATTGACCATTATTTTCTCATTATTGTTGGTGATTATCCCCCATTAGTTGGTTCATTAAATTTGATCCATAGCGATGTTGTTTGCGTGCCGCATGTTTTTTTTCAGCAACGTGCATTTTGCGTGGCAAGCGCAAGGGAAAGCTCATCTTGGCCCTTCTTGGGCTCTAGGAATCCGTGGCGCAGGGGATTCTTTATGTTTCATTTTTGCTTGCGAAGAGATCTTGCAAAGGGATCTTGTACAGAGTCCGTAAAGGTCTTTTCCATAGATCTCTTAGAGAGACCTAGAACAAAGATCTTAAAGATCTTGTATGTCGAGATCTTCCACAGGGATCTTGTAAGGAGTTCTCCTCCAGTGACTTTGCCAAGACACCTCCTATGGAGAGCTTCTACCAGGATCTTGTCTAAAGATCTCCTAAAATGTTCTTGCCAAATAATACCTTATACCTTGTACACAGATCTCCTACGAGATCGTCTGCGGGGATCTTGTGTCGAGTTCTCCTCCAGAGATCTTGCCAGGAGACCTCCTGCAGAGATCTTTTACGGGGATCTTCTAAAGGGTTCTCCTACGCTGATGTTACCAAGAAGCCTCCTGGCAAAAATCTTGTGCAGAGATCTCCTAAAATGCTCTTGTTAAGAGATCTTCTACACTACGCAGACTTTGCCCATGGATCTGTATAAAGACCTCCGAGACTGATCTTGCCAAGACAGCCAAGACAGCTCTTCTAGAGAGATTGTACAGAGACCTTGTACAAAGATCTCCTAGACTGATCTTGCCAAACAACCTGCTCGAAGGGAGCTTCTACAAGGATCTTGGAAAAGTTTTCCTTCAGTGACTTTGCCCAAAAATCTCCTACAAAGAGTTTCTGTAGAGAACCTTGTGCAAGGATCCCTTACAGAGATCTTGCCAGGAGACCTGTAGAGATCTTTTGCAGGGGATCTTGTGTAGAGATCTCCTAATATTCAAATGCTCTTGCAAAGAGCTTGTACAAAGATCTCCCACAATAATGAATTTGGCAAGACATCAAAAGACCATGTTTGCATTCATATTGCGTGCTTTTTACAATTCCTACCCCAACACTGTTTAGGGTCTCTTGCCGAGATAAGTTTTGTTTGTAAGACTTCATTCTTTTGTCATTGATACTGAAATATTTCTATTTGATTCGTTTGGATAACCAAAATGCAACTGCTATTGACTGGCATTGAGCATTCTACTGCTGTAGATGGACTTCAGAAAGCCGACATCTAATCGAAAACACACATTAAACCAACCCACGTCCGACTGGCAAAGGAGTTTCAAATTGTGTTGTCTTGTTTGTATCATGTTAAAGTCAGGCTGGAGTAGATAGATTCATAGATGCCATGTCATCGAATATCGCAAACAGCCAGGCTTCAATGTTCCATCTACTCCACGATGTTTATACACATCATATTCACTTGCCGCTTCACGCATGTGTTTTATTTTGATACCTAGGATCTTTGACCAAATCGATTCATTTCTTCAGGTGTAGTTGGAACTGCCAACTAGATATTGGGTGATCAAGTATCTCACCCAGCAGGAAAACTTACAAAAAGGTGAAACTGCAAGAGGTCATGAAACAAACTGCTTGGTATGTGGCTGTGCAATGTGATCTCTAGGTTAATTTCAATGGCATCTAAGTACTTAGTCTACTGAGACTCCATCAATTTTGGTGATTGTTGATGATCATGCTTCATTGCTGTACTACTGACACTATTGCTTTGACACAAAACGTTGATCACGAGTCAATACCAAGCACGACAAACTTTTCATGCCCGATGATTCACTGTAAACTCGACAACTTTTCCTTAACTAATGGTTTGGTATCAACCTTTTGTTCAAACCATTAGTTTAAGCAAGCCATTGCTGATCAAAAAACTCATGGTTTGGTATCAACATTCATCATGTTTGCCATTAATAAAGGTGCTGTGCCGCCGTGCCAAGGACATCAATTCGACCAGGTCTTTGAAGGAGCAGGGCTGCCATTGTCAAACGCATTTGGGCGACCAAATGAAGATAAGATAAGACAAGTATACCAGACCACAAGTATATATGTATCTTTATAAATATAAATATAGATAAATAAATAAATAAATGAATAAATAAATATATATATATATATATCAGACCGACCGCAAACCATGCGCTGATGACCCACTGTGCTGAGATCGGTAGTGTCATCTACGAGATGTGCCCAGTTGGATCCGGAGAGCGCCACGCGAGGAATCTATCAGGGAGCAGGGCTCAGCAACAAACCCTGGCTCAGCGTCTTGGGCAACCACGACTGGGGAGGTGCTTGGGGAAGAGATTTGCCACCTCGGAGGTTTTTCAACTTGTGAATTTGGTGGTTTCTCAAAATATGGGACCCCCAAAATGGTTGGTTTAGTGCTACTAAATGACTATAAATGGATGATTTAGGGGTACCCCTATTTTGAGAAACCACCATTTCTTAGTAAGAAGAAAAATGGGTTCTTGTCAAAGACCAAATCTTGAGCAGATGATGGCAGAGTTTTGTGGAGGAACTTTCCTTTTGTTGGTTGCACTGGCGTTTCGTGTCATGCTTGGTCAACCAACCCAGCAGACCCTTCTACAGAAACTGGTTGCTCACAGGGCCATGGGTTATTTTGAAAAACTTCTGGCAAGTTGCTTTGCTTCCATGAATTGAACATGTCATCATCCCACGCGCCGCAAAATGACAGGCCGCCAATTCTACAACGGCTGGGTCACTGGGTCTGCAATAAAATTGCAATGGCGGGAACTTTTTCCAGATTCGTTTGGGTCTGTGCGGCTGTCTTTTTTCATTCTGTTGATGATGGCAATTTGCCGAAACTTCGTGCCACAAGGACCAGCAGATTGCATACACCTGGGCTTCCAATCGTTGGAGGATGCCTGCCCCGTGCCATGGTGCTGAATGGGGTGGAAGCCAGCTGTGGGAGTACAAAGCAATGCTGGTGGTTTCAGACATCGTTGATGTTCCATGCCCAGATGATGCTCACAAACTTGGCGAACATTTTTTTTGAGAGGATTGAAATCAGAAAGCCGTACTTAATTTTTTGTATAGATACAAAGTCATGTATGTATAGACATTTCAATGCATGCAGCTTTGCATATTCATCTATTGAAGTAAGGAAATCTAAATGGCAACACATATGCCTATGCTCACACATCCTTCTCAGAAACATGACATATTTCTTTCGAGCCATCCAATGTGTGAACCACCTAACCAGCTACTTGGATGTGCAGCTGGGGTTAGTTCACCATGGTGATAGGCCCGAGAAGGTAGCTGATAACCCCGTTACCAAACCATGCGAATTGTGACCACTGACCGGCTCGCCGTGGGCGTGCACATCCAAGTAGCGGGTTGCTTTCTCACCCAGCTAGGCCCATGGACAACGGTTTCAGCTGCAGTGTCCCGACCTACCAGGCTATGCATCATCAGCATGTTTCCTCTACCAGTAAGTTTGTTGTTTGGGTTTGCGCTATCATTATCGTCCTGATCTGAACAATGGTAGTCATCATCATCATCATCATCATCATCATCATCATCATCATCATCATCATCATCATCATCATCATCATCATCATCATCATCATCATCATAGGACATTTCGCCATGGGGATCAACAATTTCCACCACCGTGATTGATAACAAATACAACCGCTGTCAATGCAAAACAACAACAGAAACATTATTCTTCTTGAGGTTCAACGAATTTGGAAACCCCAGGTATTCAGGTATTTTCAAGCCATCGCTAGGTGTGCATGTGCCAGAGGGTAAATCCCAAAGTCATAAGCTGATCTCACATGTTTCACCCCTATCCCTATCATCAATGCTCAAAGATAAACCTCATCAGTGAAAGCCATCCCAATCATAAAATAAATGATGAATTTTCCATGCACGTTGGTTTATCGGAGTGTAGCGTGAGGTGCATGATCAACTTCCCAGACAGCATTTTGAGGGACTTCTTGCCCGATCCACCTCTCAGTTGCGAAAACTCTCCCAGTCTGACAACCTGAGCATCTCCTTTTCAAAGTATTCTTCCAATACCTTCATTTGATATGGTAGTTTTGATGTGGTTGGTTTATTGCTATAAATGATTCATAAAGGATAATTAGGGGGTACCCTGTTTTGAGAAACACCCATGTGATTGAACAAAGCCTAAGCCCTTACTTCTGGGAAAGACGAGATACAGACACACACACAGACCCATGTGACGATGCATTTCTTGATGATTCAGATACAGATTTTGACGTGTATCTGATTGGGAAAGCAGATCAGCTAACAGCTAACAGCAGAGCTCCGCAAACCAAAGCGATGAAGCTGCAAAGCTGGAGCAGCTTCAGCTCGTGGCTCGTGGAGCAACGTGAATCAATTGATGCTGGGAACCTGAAAGTGAACTTCCAGCCCAGTTCATCAATCTCTGAATGGAAATCATTTTCCTCGAGTTTTTGAAAGAGTCCAAGAAGAGGCAGATCCAAAGGGAAAATACATGTGCCCAATGCACCTTATTCCAAAAGGTTTCCTCACCACGTCGTTAGAAACCAATTTCACGATATGGGGTTTCTTAAGATAGGGGACCCCTCAAATTGGTTGGTTTACTATTTTGATCATTTGGGTGTACCCTAGTTTGAGAAAGCACCATATGAACAGCTCCCAAGAGCTTTCCATATCCAGTTTTCGGTTCCAAATTCTGGTGCAACAACCGGGTGGACACTGATCTCAAAACGCACTCATAAGTAACCATAGGTAACCATTGGTAACCATAGGTAACCATAGGTAGAAACATAGACAAACATAGCAACCTCTTCCAAGGATCCGGTTTTGTTTTCTCGCTATTCAGGGTGGATCATTTCGCAACCGTGATTCATTAAACAGCATCCAGCTATAGCATATGAATCACCCAATACTAGTAATACGAGCAAGTCCCAACATTCGCCCCGCAACTTACAAGTACACAATCGCTAGTCATTCTCGACGCTCAAAGTCCGGTACAGGCACGTTCTTTCTTGCAGCAAAATAGCAGCCCTAAACCAAAAAGACGAAGTCCTAAAAGGCCAATCGCTGTGTAGAGCCAGCGTTCTGGCAACTTCTCCAAGTCAATTATATCATGTTGGTGGGATACAATTGTTGGATATTATATCATTCTGGCAACTTCTCCAAGTGTGTTACAATATTCTGTTGGTGAGTTCAATGTTGGGCTTGTGCGTAATAATACATTTAACTTCATTCCTGTCAAAATATATGGTCTGGCAATGGCTATATAACCATGCTATACAACTTATATGCGTGTTTCTCCAAATATGGGGTTCCCGTAAATCATCCTTTGCATTAACCATTTGCAGTTCTTCTCCCCCATTTTTCGGGGTCCCCTATTTTGAGCAACACCACAAAACTATGCTATATAAGTATTGTTGTGCTTAACAACTTACATCAATATGCTGATAGCTGGGTTATGAGAATGGTTATAGCTATGTAACGATGCTATACAACTATGCTATGTACACTATTTAGTTATTCCCAATGAGAAATCCAGCCATGACGCTCCTCCGAGGTATTGGAGCCAGTACGTGAACTACCCAGACCTGGGCTTTGACGTAGACATCATCCTGCACGACAGCAACGCCATGGATGCCAAGGACATCAGGTGTTGCGCCGTAGCGGTTGTCGTAAGTGGTTCGTGATCTACCACTGGCAATCATGAACTGCATGGTGAAGTGTTTTTTTTTTTGCCAGGAACTACATAGTGATGGCTGAACCAACTGCAACTGATACGGTGATATTATATTTGTTCCTTAAAGTCTTCAATTGGTGGTTTCTCAAAAATGGTTGGTTTATCTATAAATGGTTAATGCTGGATGATATGGGAGTACCCCTGCTCTGAGAAACCTCCATATATCAAGGCCCCGAAGCGTCACCCGCGCCATGGTTGAAATCTGGGTCTGGATCTCGGCCGGAGCCTGACCAATGAGCTGTTCGCTGCAGGACCCCGGCGCAGACCCTGAGCACAACATGTGCAGTCCGGGCACCCAGCGGTCCAGCTAGGTGCACCCCAGAAATGCAGGTGCAGTGAAACATGGTTAGTTATCACCTTCGTTGGCTTGGAGGTATTCCATTCACGGAGCACTTGTGAAGTTGAGCTGTATCACAGTTTTGCCTTTCTTGTTTTCCGAATTCTAAACATTGTTTCCATTCTGAACCACCTGGTACATTCTCAACATCCATTTATCAACAATTTCCATTCTGCACCATAAACATGCACCAAAGCATGATTGCAAAATTCTGTGCTTAACCATCAACTATCTTAACAACAGCTCAACACTGAAGCCAAGCCCAACTAAGCGCAACTAAGCATCCATCAGCTCAACGTAGTTAAGCTTCACTAAACCACTTATCTAGCTTAACTATACCTTAACTATGGCTTGACTATGGCTTAACTATACCTGAACTATGGCTTGACTATGGCTTGACTATGGCTTGACTAAGCCACTGAGCGCTTCACTGCGTTTCGCTGCCATCAGGTCGCAAGCACAACCGGCCCGACGCCAGCTGCGCCTCCACCGGTGGCCCCGCCTCAGTGGACTCCTGCAAGGCACGCGGCCGGGCGGGCGTCCACGTAGTAGGACCCTGGAGATCCGGAGATCTCTCAGCAGCTGAGTTGATGGAAGTTGAGTGAAGTTGAGTCGTTTGTTGAGTCCTTTCTTGAGTCCTTTTTTGAGTCGTTTAAGTTGAGTTGTTTGTTGAGTTTTTGATCGGTTGCGGCTGCTTGTTGAGTATTGCCTGTTGAATATTGCTTATTAATTGCTGCTCTTGTCGTCGCTGCTATTTTCTTCGCAGAGGAATTCACTCCCAAGGACACAGTACAGTGACCAGAAAGGTAGTGGATCATCGGATGGCACATTTCGCCTGCTGAAGTTGTTGGTTGGAAGAAATTCAACTTAGGATATTTGCCTGCAGGGACCTGGGAATACAACCATTGCGGTGATTTCATTGGTTACACTGGCTGTTGGGTGCTTGTGCCCCTATCATTCCTTCCTCATCTGCTTACCCTATAGAACCTTTTTCTAGCATCCCCTCACGCTTATAGACAGTCCGATCCACTCTTGGGATTTATCCCTTGTTCATTTAGCACAAACGCTCGATGAGGATATATTTTTCAAGCATGAGAACAAATCGATATTTGTTGACCTACCATCAGAAAATGATGAGATGATTAATATGAACTATGATCACCAACCGGGCATTTTTGTTCTCAGCATGATCTTCAGATTGCTGGTTCAACGAATGTTTGTCAACCGACCATTCGTAATCATGGATATTTCCAGGCTGGGATTCACCAGCAGCGCAAATGCCAGGACTGGTTCTGGGGTCTCTATGCCGAGCAGAAGCCGTGGGTTGTCGCTGGGGTTGGATTTAGAGGAGCTGTGACGGAATGAAATCGTAGTGGTTAAAAAATGCTTGATTGCAGCAATGAAGGAGCAAAGATATACAACGGTGAGCCACAATGGCCAAGAATAAAGTCAACAACAAACAAACTTGGCCAAGAACAGAGGCGGGTGACCAACAAAATTGGCCAAGAATACGAAGGAAAGTCATGGTGATAAGCTCCACTGCCACGTCGTGAGCTCATGAGCAGTTGAGTACCAACTGCTACTGTTGCGGCAACCAATGACATATGATTTGTGAAGTGTCATGAGCAGGGGTGAAGTATCGCAAACAATCATGACTAACAATCATTGCTCCCAGGAAGTATAGCTTCTTAGCCATCAACACTTGTTGGGCGAAGGTAGTTCATGTGGTTCATCAGGAGCTTGTAAACGGAACAACCACTGTTGTCATCAGGAGCATTCAGTATTGATCGGTTATTGTTAACCAATCAATACCAGCTTGTTGCGTACGTGTTTGTTCACCACTCTTGCTAACCTCTGTTCACCATTGTTTTGCAGTATTTGTACGAAAACCGGCTTGCCTTGAACATGGATCCGTGGTTACTTCCGTAAGACGAAGCATGGCGGTCACCAACCTGCTGGCGGGTCTGTACAACAGCTAGCCGTAGCCTTTACCGAGGTCTTTTTCCTCTTATACAGGTACATCAGTCCATGTAGATTCACCAAGCTGTTCTTTTGGCATTGTAGCAAGTAGTATTTTTCCTTGACCAAGTTTTTTAGACCATTAACTCAACCAACCAATTTTTTTGCTAGACGATTGACTGTAACCAAAATGGTTTCCATCCTAGCACCATTCTGAGGGATTGGACCATTGGAACCACTGAGGAAGCCAAGCTGGCGAATTCCAAAGCAGACTGGCAAATCATGGTCCCTCGACAGCGTGGGAGAACCATGGAAGGATGCATGAAACAGCCGACAACTACTTTCACAGTACTACCAGGTTACAATTTGACGCTTATATATATATATATATACTCACCAATAGTCAACTAAAACCATACATAACCAATACGACTATTAGTCAATATTAGATACTGCTTGGTTGATAGCTCCAAGCATGTTGCCTACACTGTATTCGTTTGCTGGTTGCGCACTGCTGATGCATTCATTCACAATTGGCGGCTACTATCAGCCATTCTCAGCCGCGGCATACTTCACCATGGTCAATCTGCAATGTTGAGCCTGCTTAGCTTCGACAATAAGCCATTGCACTCTTCTGATAAATTCAAAACCAACCAACAAATCAACAGGAAATGATGAGGCAAAGGTAAATCCCACAAGACAGGGTGGATTTTTCATAGCGGTGAAGCCAGCATTATTTCAGGATATTTAAGGTAGTTTCCCGGTCAGAAAGGATCGTTTTACTGGATGTTGGCTGGATATATATATATATATATATACATTTCTATATATTAATACATTTATATCTCTATATAGAAAAATAAGTAAATAAATAGATTGATAGTTAATTCCTACATAAATACATAGATAGATAAATAGATAAATAAATAAATAATAACCCAGCGCGCGTCTGATGGAGTACCAATGCTTGACAGTATCATATGGCCCCCAACTCTCCAGAAAGATCATATTATACTAAACTGGATTGCGGGTTACAATCATTTTTCGTAGCCATAAACAATCATCACTAATCCCACTCTTGCTGCGCCCTGTTGATGAATGTTCCTGAGCATGTTCTGATGTTTTCTAGCTCACTATCATCCCTTGGCATCCAGCGTAATTCAACTTGTGCAAACAATAATAGGTGGGTCACCAGCTTTTGGTTTCTGGTGGCTGGTACCTGCTGATATCATTCTTTTAGGGGGTATGAACTGGCGAGATTTGCCTGGTCTTTTCAAATCATGAAGGCCGAGCAACAACTACCAAAGTTAAAAAGATCATACACAGTGTGCGATACATATCTTATGACGACTGCACGCAGAGTCCAGGACATTCACCACCAACAGCAAAAGTAGTCTGAAGAAGAGGTCGTACCCTACCCAGTTGCGCCAGTGACAGGAAGCATTCTAGATCCAGTGCGGGCCGCCGCCGTTGTTTGAATGTGCAAAAGCAATAGCTTTTGTCTCTACCGTTACTCTATATTGCTACTTGTGGTAGCTTTTTTGCTATTGCAATCGATTTCATCTATCTCTCTGAAGCCTGCAGCCTATCACCGATTAACTATCAGTCATCATGACGAGTGAATCATTAATCACCGGGAATTTCTGGAAGCATCATTATCATCACCACCACCACCACCATCATCCTCATCATCCCCATCATCATCATAATCACCATCATCCTCATCCTCCTCATCATCATCATCATCATCATCCTCATCATCATCATCATCCTCCTCCTCATCATCATCATCATCCTCATCATCCTCCTCATCATCATCATCATCATCCTCCTCCTCATCATCCTCAACATCATCATCCTGACCATCCTCATCCTCATCATCCTCATCATCCTCACCATCCTCCTCATAATGCTCATCATCATCATCATCATCCTCCTCATCATCATCAACATCCTCCTCATCATCATCCTCCTCCTCATCATCATGATCATCATCATCATCATCATCATCATTATCATCATCATCATCATCATCATCATCATCATCATCATCATCATCATCATTGTCATCATCATCATCCTCATCATCATCATCATCATCATCATCACCATCATGATCATCATCATCATCATCATCATCATCATCATCATCATCATCATCCATCAATAACCCTAACATTCCCTGGTATTGATTGTTATCAAGTCCTAGATTGTTACCAACCCCTAGCCTATAGGTAACCATGAATATACCATTTATTCGTCATGACTCTTCACATCAACTGAGGTGACTCACTTCCCCTGCGGCCACGATTCCGGGTGCGCCAGCTGCAGTGCTGCAAAGCGGCCAGGTCCACCACGGTCCCCCAATGGTCTACAGGGGCACGACAGGGATCACCAGTTGGTGGCGTCGGAATGATGATTAGTGGTTAATAATAGGGGGTGATCACCAACAATAATGGTTAAGCAACTGCTACATGGTGGTTTCTCAAGTCATAGGGGACCCCCCAGTTGTCATCCTTTATCAAATTGGGTTTCTGAAACTGATTAGCAATAAAGGACGATGCTATAGTAATAATTGAAACACGGGTTTCAGATACCATTGTTAGTGATACACCAACCATTATAATTGGGGACCCCCCATATTCAGAAACCACCATGTAGACCCATGGGGCTGCATGATGGACAACCCCTGTATGGCCTCCAGAAACTTGTGAAGGCCTTTGCCATCCACGTTGGGCATTAAGGCCAGAACAGGCAATCATGGTGACTAGTTGTGGCCAATCAACGTTAGACCTTGCTGGCTATTGAAAGCAAGAACGTCGAACAGCAAACAGTATTGATTGTTGATGATAGTGCAGATGGTTGTTGATAGGAATATTGACAGCTAACCATCCCACAACCATGGAAAATGTTCAAAGTGATTTTTGAGACTCAGAACATTTGGAACATTTGTTTGGTGGTGAATTCCGCATTCAGTGTCATTCCATCAACTAACAACTCAACCAAGCCATGAATGAATCAATCGACCATCCCACGACCCAAGCAACTCCTCGATAGATAGACTGACCAATCAACGAATTTTCCCCCATCATTTACCGACACGTTTTCCCTATGAAGTTGTTGGTCATTATCCGCCGTTAGTTGGTTGGTTAATGTTGACTCATAGCTATATATAGCTGGTACATCCCTACCAATGTTGGTTATTGTCCCCTACTATTAACCATCAACCGGCCAGTTAACCATTGTTGGTTGATTCATGTTGACCCATAGCCTTTTTGAGAAACCATCACATACTTGGTATATTCATCCCCTATAGTTGTTGGTTAACTTATCCCCCATTACTTGATCGTGTGCAAGTCAGTTGGTGGTCGGGCCCGCCGTTTGCTGGGCACGGCCTCAAGGTGGTACCGTTCCCTGCACACCCGCCTGGGGCTGGACCTGCTGGTCACTGGTCACCGTCACGACCAGGAGCTGAACTGCGGAGTGGAAAAAAATTGACAGAGAACAAGCAACTATCAATTGTTGAGGATGATGAGGATGATGGTGAGGATGATGATGAAAATGATGATGACCATGATGATGATGATGATGATGATGATGATGATGATGATGATGATGATGATGATGAGGATGATGATGATGATGAGGAGGAGGAGGATGATGATGATGAGGATGAGGATGATGGTGATGAGGATGAGGATGAGGATGATGATGATGATGATGATGATGATGATGATGATGATGATAATGATCATGATGATGATGTTGATGATGAGGATGATGAGGAGTATGTTGATGATGATGATGATGATGATGATGATGATGATGATGATGAGCATGATGAGGAGGATGGTGAGGATGATGAGGATGAGGATGATCAGGATGATGATGATGATGATGAGGATGATGAGGATGATGTTGATGATGATGAGGATGATGATGAGGATTATGAGGATGATGATGATGACGACGAGGAGGATGATGATGATGATGATGATGGTGATGAGGATGAGGATGATGATGATGATGATGATGATGATGATGATGATGATGATGATGATGATGATGATGATGATGATTATGATGATGATGGGGATGAGGATGAGGATGAGGATGGTGATGATGATGATGATGATGAGGATGATGAGGAGGATGTTGATGATGATGATGACGAGGATGAGGATGATGATGAGGATGATGAGGATGATGATGAGGATGATGAGGATGATGATGAGGATTATGAGGATGATGATGGCGTGAGTATGGTAAGGCGGGCGACAAGCTGTGGGCGACATTGAGCCATTTTCAAGGGAATTGTGTTTGGTTCTTAAGTCTCCCCATCATGTGCTGCTGTTCAACGGAATTAATCGCCCCGGTCGTGAAATATGAAAAGCTAGGATTATGATCAATCATGATTGACCCAAAATCAGGATTAATAATGATCAATCCGCGTAAGCCAATGAATTCAGAGCGATTTCCGGGGGCTTCCAGCTACTTTCTCAAGTGATACTTCACCAAGAGACATGCCTAGATAACCACCAAACATCGCAATATTTCCTTTTTGGAACACGACATGCTTGGTACAATTGTAATTGCTGGCAGATAGTTTCACATTTCAAATCTTTTCGGAGACAGGTTTGCCCTCTAGATGAACACAAACAAGTGGTGAATGTTTTTCAGTTTTCCCCGTTTTCCCCCACCACTTGGTCACACAGTCTTGGGAACAATGGATTATGCCTGATTTGTCGACTAAAACATCCATATGCTGGCGTTATTTGCCAGATCTTTCGAATGTTTGCTAGAGTACCCGCATTCTGATCTGTACCCGGTTCCAGCTACTGCCTGGCTACTATCAAGAAGTTGGTTGCCGATTGGAAATATGGTTAACTGCTCTTAATATCATTAATTCACCATCACGAAAAAGGTTGTGCTTAACTTTCTTCATCTATTGTCGGCGATGGCCCTTTCTTGTGTAAGGAGGCTGGCACATGGCCCCCTTCCATCGGTGAAACCCCCGGTGATGGCGTGTGCCACCACGTCTACCACCTCGCTAAGCTTTCAGGAGCTTGGGTCCAACTGGGGAGCTCTTGGTGGCATGATGTGCACCTTGAAGCATTGGAAGCGCTGGGCAGTTGAGAGATGTTGGATTCGTTGGGTACACCCCTTGAACTGGGAGGAATCGCCCCAGCTCAGTGAGTTATAAGTTATAAATCAACTTATAGCTGGTTGAAATCAACTTGTAGCTGGTTGGGGGCCCACCTTGTTGACCTAAGAAGATACCAACTTTTCCCTCCCCCAGTCATGACGATGGACCGATCAATGCTCAATTCTGGTCAGCGATGATTGATGATGGTTTGCGCTGGTTACTGGTGGTTGCTGACGGTCGATGATGGGTCTTTCCATCCAGCAATTTGACAACTCACAAGTCACAGCTTCCATCAATCATGTATGCGTGCACATGTCCAAACAAGTCTGTTTACATGTGTTCACACATGTCCAATACCAACAGCATTTTCCCATCAGAGAGGTGTAGTTGGGCATTATCTCATCAGAGATGTGTAGTTGAATACGTGATGATACATGATTGCTGGACCAAAAGTAACCCCGACTTTGGCACAAGGCAGCTTTTGGCTGGCGGTTCGGAGGGAGCGATGAGCTGTGCCACCGGGGAAGTAGTTGGTACAGCTGTCACCCCACGAGGAGCTTAGTGAAGGCCTGAGCTAGCCCACGGCCGTGTCCAAGCCAACCTGGATGAGCCATCAAACCTCTAATGATGGTTGTTAAGCATTTGATTACCATTGGATTACTCTAACAAAAGCAATTGGATTTTTCAATGATGACTACTACAAGAAGATGATTAACTATAAATGGATCAACATACATTGTGATTATCAAAAGCAATGGATGACAACCACAAACTGGGTGTTTTCCGACGATCGAGAATCGATCTTGCAATCCTTGATTTTTGCGCATCCGCCGACTGTGTTGTTTTGAGAATCCAGAATCAGCAGGTGATGGTTGTCATCATGCTGTAGTATCACGACTTCTTACTTGTCGGTTGGCGTTATCCAAATTTGTTGACCGCTATTACTGACTACTACTGATTCTAATGATCAACAATCATTGGCTGCCAAGCATTCATCAGTTGATGCTTATTGTTGGTCAATATCCATTCCTAACAATGAGAGAATGATAGGATATCATGAGTGATCACCATCGATTGATGCTTCTTATTTGTCAATATTCCCAAGTGACAATTAACAACAGATAGTGGCTATCATTACTTCGAATCATCCACCGCGATGATGATCAATCATGATGTCTTGAAACTACTGGAATCACAGACTCCCAGACCTTTCGTTGGTTACCAGCCTGGTTCGTGTGATCATTAAGCATTAGTTGCTTACCAACAAGTGGATTCACCAATTGATTTCTAAGGATTCCAACACAAACCGTTAGTTGGTGATTCATTATCAGCAGTAATTCTTGATGACTATGAAGCAGTAGTAACCCATTGATCACGATGGACCAGGTTCACCCGGCCCCGGTGAAGCCCCACCAGCGCTCCCACCGCCCCTGAGGCATCGTCACCGGCGGCGGGGGCGGCATCACCAGCGAGGCCTCGCCCTGGGATCGTACCCATTGGTACGGCGAGGGCCAGCACCGCGGTGGAAGCACGGTGGATGTCGGTGAAGGATGGTTGGAATGACCGGGTTGAGGAAGGAGAACAGGGGAAGATGGATCGATATCTCTTTAACAATAAAAATGAATATAAATATATATTAGAGATATGGGTATAGTACGTTTAAGAGCTTTTTGTAGTGTTTCATTATAGTAGACACACAGTGTTTCACATCGTTTTATAATAGTGGCCACATATCATAGAAGTTGTCATAGTATCATAGAAGTTGTCATCGTATCATGAAAGTTGTCATCACATCACAGGGCCACCTAATAACGTTTGTTTTTAATTGCTTCGGAATGAACTGCAAATATTGCTCTAATGGCCACGTATCTGCAGACTTGGGTGAAGCTCTCAAACATACTATACCGATATAAATATATATATACACATAGGTATATATATATATATATCTCAAAACAGGAGTACCCGCAAATCATCCATTATTGATCATTTTTAGTAGTAAACTGCAAACCACACAAATTTTGGCTAGTTATCATGGAGTTCCTTCCGTTGCAAGATATTAATGGCTGACCAGTTTCTGGAAGTGTTGGTATAGATTCAACCAAATAAATACTCGTATATACATATGTATGCCAACACCCGCCCCCCTGAGACCCACTTTTGATGCCCTTCATCAGCATGACAAACACCTTGATGAATACATTTGTCAATGCAGGTGTTGCAGCAGAGGTTCACGATTATCAGATAAGTCATGGCCTTTGCATCTATGACAGACATATTTGTAAGTGTGCTAGTAGCTTGTGAGAAAAGAGCTTTCTAGCATACAGAATGAGGAACCATGGATGCAGGAGTCAGTGTCCAAAAGCAAGAGACAGATTTTTTCCCCACATGCCCTTGGTCGCTGCAACATGGCTAGGGCTTTGCCATGACCCATTGGACTCAGGGCCCCATTGCAATCCAAAGGTCCTGACCTCGCATGCAGTACTCGTACTGGGCCAAGCGCAATTGAATGCGCAAAAGACGACTACCCACGCTCACACTGCGATTGATGTGCTTGACTTTCATGAAGCGCTGAGTGCCGGGAAGAAGCGCTGAGTGCCAGGAATCTTGTGCCACAACTCGACATGCTTTGGAGCCATACAACCTTGTCATTGATCTTGACCCGTTTCTTGTGCACAACTGGGAGCATGCCTGAAACCTTAAGGGCAAAGCTCTTGGCAGAGTCGGTTGCAATCCTGGACCCAGCAGCCAGAGGTGCCCACTCCACCTTTGTGAGATTGACATTCAAGAAGACGGTCCAAGAGGTGGAGTGGGCACCCTAGGTGGGCACTATAACCCGAAAAATTGCAAAGTTCAGTCCTAGAGTCAGGATTGAAGATTGAAGATTGATGATCTAGAGAAGATTTCTTCAATCCAGGATTGAAGACTGAAGATTGAAGATTGGGAGGGAGCGATTCGGAGCCAGGGCTATCCCTACACCCCTGTACAGGGGCAGCCAGGCCAGGAGCTAACAGGAGTGCCCATTGCCCAAATGGTAGTGCTGGCTAGTGATGATTTTGATGATGAAGAAGGACTGGTGAAGGCCTGCTTGATGGTCAATGTTTGAACTCAACTACCCACCTTTGACCAAAAACGGAGAGTTCAACTACCCCAGAAACTGGATGACATTTATGGTGAATGGCTGAACCAAAATTTTTGTAGGTTCTACTGGATGGTCAATGGTTGAGCTGCCTATTGATGGTTGATGGTTGAACTACTGGATGGTTGATAGTTACTATGCCTACTTGATGGTCACAACTACCAATGACCCAACTATTCCTGAGTAGCCTATTACTAAAAGTAACTCCTGGGTAGCCAATGATTACTGGTCAGTTGGTTGAACCGCCTGCTTTTCTTTGACCCAACTACCACTGACCAGTCACATGGCCCATGGCAACGGCACCAAGGTATGGCTTCTATGACTTGGCTATCTCCAAGGACTGCAACTGCCATGAGTCGAGAGGGGTTGGTAATGAGTGGTTGACCATAGGATTGATGAACATGACTTTAGGATAATGATTGGCAATGATTGGCAAATGAACATAGGATTGATGAAACATGACTTTAGGATTGATTATCATTAGAGTTTTTTAGTGATAATGATTAGGAACTTTAGGCTTTAGGATTGATTATCATTAGAGTTTTTAGTGATAATGATTAGGAACTTTAGGCTGTGGGATTGATTATCATTAGAGTTTTTAGTGATAATGATTAGGAACTTTAGGCTGTGGGATTGATTATCATTAGAGTTGTTAGTGATAATGATTAGGAACTTTAGGCTTTAGGATTGATAATCATTAGAGTTGTTAGTGATAATGATTAGGAACTTTAGGCTTTAGGATTGATTATCATTAGAGTTTTTAGTGATAATGATTAGGAACTTTAGGCTGTGGGATTGATTATCATTAGAGTTTTTAGTGATAATGATTAGGAACTTTAGGCTTTAGGATTGATTATCATTAGAGTTGTTAGTGATAATGATTAGGAACTTTAGGCTTTAGGATTGATAATCATTAGAGTTGTTAGTGATAATGATTAGGAACTTTAGGCTTTAGGATTGATTATCATTAGAGTTGTTAGTGATAATGATTAGTAATGAGTGGTAATGATTGGCACATGAATGTAGGATTGATTATCACTATGAGACATTACATGGACTATGATGGGTTGAAATCATATTGGGAGTGCTTGATTATCACTATGACCATAGGATTGTCTATAGGTTGTCTATATGGAGGTTTCACCTGACTAATCAGCAATTATCAATAACAACGTATATATATATATATATGCGGGTTTCTTAAGCCGGAGAGAACCCCCCCATGTTGTGGTTGGCTTGTTACTGTTGTAATCACTAAGATAGGATGATTTGGGGGTCCCCTATTTTGAGACACACCCAAATGGCTATGGTGTTGTTAGAATAATGATTGGTAATGATTGGACCGTGATAGTGACTATTATAGTAACCAGCTTGAATGACCAGTAGATCCAGTTGCCATTGTTCATGATAGCCATTGCGATTAGTCGATTGTATTGGTCTATATCTATTCAAATCTAGGTCATTATATGATCTTACGGTTAATAGTGGCCATATATATACTTGGTCCTAGATACCAGTAACCATCAAAAAATTGTTGGTGTTTGTAGCTAGCAATGGCATATAGTAACTGTAATAGATACCAGTAATATTGATCATAGACGAAGCTGGTTAGCCCCTATTAGCCATACTTTAAATGCCATCAACCTGTTTTTGTGATTCTTATTGCAGGTCCTTGTTGTTGATGACGATTCTGGTGTTGTTCTTGTCGCTCTTACTGCGTTGTTTGATTCAAGAACGCGTTGGGAACTTTGTCATTTGGGGAATCAGCATCGAATATCGGGGGATGCAGAGGGAGTCAGGGGATTGCTTACAACGGTTTTCTTCTTGCTAGTGCCAGTTTTTTGCCCTAAAGCTGCTGGTCGTTGTACTGCATGGATGTTCTGCTGCTACATCATATTCTGCTATGCAATTGCTTTATTTTCTTCATATTTTGTAGGCTCAACCACTGCACACCATTCGTTCGCCCCCAAAATCAACACAAGACCAGTTCGGGGGGGATGTGAAAATTTGATGTACCACTTTGGGACATATCATGAAATGATGTTGATTTGATGTACCAGTTTGGGATATTTTTTCGTGCCCCAAATGATGACACCATGATTTCGCTTCTTTGGTACCCGCCAATCTGCTGTTGCCTTGCTGTACTCCAAGCCACTGGTTTCAGGAGAAGATCTTCATCGAATCCATCAACTACGACGGCAAGGCGCCGGTTCGAAGCCGTGTGGCGAAGCCGTGGCGAAGCCGTGGGAGTTGGGCCTATGGCATCCTACGGCCTGGTCGGAGATCTGGCACCTGGCAGGGCCCCAGAGTTGCCACAGGTCTGGTGATAGGTTTCATGGTCAGCCCATTTGGTGGTACAGCTGGGCTGCAGAAGCTGCAACTCGATCTGGCTTTGGCCAAGTTGAAAAAAGCAGCAATTGGAAGTCCCACCAACTGATCTTCGGTAAACAATAGCAAACAAAGGAGTTGAGATCGTTACAAGATAAGCCCAGCAACCAGAAGCTTTCGAGGCTTGTTCCCCATTGTTTTTTAGAAGCCTGGATGGGATAAGTTGATGATGGGCAAAATCGTCACCCACGGCATCAAAGCAGCTCTTGCAGTATTGCAATCATGAACATTTGAAGGATCATCACGAACATCTCTGTGATTGTGAATGTGAACCTTCACACACATGCAGCCAGTTTACCTTCTGCTGCATCAAAGGCTCCACAGAAAAGGAGCAGCAGTAGGGGTAAGAGGAGTATTATCAGGAATTATTATGATTAAATAGTATCAGTCAAATGTTTTTCCTCTTGTTCCTCTTTTTTCCTCTTGTTCTTCTTCTTGTTGTTGTTGTTGTTGTTGTTGTTGTTGTTGTTGTCGTTGTCGTTGTCGTCGTCGTCGTCGTCGTCGTCGTCGTCGTCGTCGTCGTCGTCGTTATCGTCGTCGCTGTCCTTGTTGCTGCTGTACTCGCCGTCGCCTTTCTTTGTCGGTGGGTTCCCCACAGGTTCTCAAGAGCGCCACCGTGTATCCAAGCCGCTAAGGTGCAACGAGGGCACTGGAGCAGTGGGAAGCAGTGGTCAATTCACCCAGTTTTTTTCGATGGTTAATGAATGTTAGTGACAGGAAGACACCATCTATCTCAACTAGAGCAGATTGGTCGCTCAACAGGTTGTCATGAGGGGTGTGCGAACTTGCCTAGCCTGTTTGGAGCACCATTTCAGGGAAGCGGTGACGGCCACTTGGGACTACCCTCCCCAGTCCAAGAAGTGAAGGCATCTTCCCCTTGCACTTAGCACTTCGAACTCCTAGGCTTCGGCTGCCGGTCCTAAGCCACAGAGTGGCCATAGCTCCAGCGTTTGAGTTATGTTTGGGGATCAAAGTGGTGATTTATCCAAGTTTTTGCGGTGAAACTTTGTTGGCCGCAGAAAGGTGGTGGAATTTTGGGCCCGAGAAATTCGCAGTGGTTTATTCCAACAGTTGGTTATCCAAAATGGCAGTGGGGTCGCAGAAAGGTGATGGAATCCTGACCCAAACTAGTGGAATTTACCAGGCGTCAGATGTGCCGATGGAGATGGGTCCCATGGGTCAATTGGGAAGATCACCCATATCTCAGTACCTACAGACCTGTTTTTCAAAGGACGACAGCAGGA
>VSDK01027146.1:278531-301685 GCA_009767595.1 Symbiodinium kawagutii | reverse complement strand
TGGTGGTGGTGGTGTTGTTGTTGGTTGTTGTTGTTGTTGGTGGTGGTGTTGTTGTTGTTGGTTGTTGTTGGTGGTGTTGTTGTTGTCGGTTGTTGTTGTTGGTTGTTATTGTTGTTGTTGTGGTTGTTGTTGTTGTTGTTGTTGTTGTTGTTGGTGGTGGTGGTGGTGGTTGTTGGTGTTATTGTTGGTGGTTGTTGTTGTTGGTGTTATTGTTGGTGGTTGTTGTTGTTGTTGGTGGTGGTGGTGGTGGTGATGGTTGTTGTTGTTGGTGTTGTTGTTGTTGGTGGTGGTAGTGTTGTTGTTGTTGTTGTTGTTGTTGTTGTTGTTGTTGTTGTTGTTGTTCGAATTTCACCTACCATCTCCGAAATAGATAGTTTGGTACAGCATGTGCAAAAGATTTTGCCAGACAGGGGACCTTTGACAACCTTGATTGAGAAAAGGAATAGGATACGGAAATCCCTGGGAAGTTGCAAAGTAACAAGTCCAATGTAAACACAAGGGGTCACAGCGGCAGATCAAAGCATCAAGGAGTCGCCTGGTATCAGGTTGCTGACGTGGGAACCAAGCGCCAAGGATCATAGATGCACCAAAAAAAATGGGGGCAAAGCACAAACCAGATCATCGTGGTAGGCAAAACCATCCATTTGGGTGGACCAACAGGGATCGCAATTTTCGGAAACAGCCTCATTGTATTAGATATGTTCATGATGCAGGATAGCATGTTGAGTGCAATCATGGTCAGCACCTGCGTCCAAGATCACCGGCTATCCTCCCACCATATTTGGGAATCATCAGCGACTAGTGACGACGGCAAACGATAGGGCAATCCTTTGCTTGTAGACACGGACATGGAGTACCCCTCCACCACGGGGAGCATTGGGGTCTTGGGACCTTGGTGGCTCAAGTTGAAAGTGTGTACCACAGGTGTTAGCAATGGCTCGTTATCATTTAGAATGCTTAATAGTGGATGATAACGTTACATAGTAATAGTAGTAGTCATCTGGTACATATATATATATATATATATGCACATACACATGTAATCATGGATGTTGGTACCACAGTGCCAATGAAAATACCCTTGGCAAGCAATGATAGGGTCAGCAACCAACATAGCTGGAAAGGTCCAGGCTTTCAGATCTGGAAAACCATGTTTAGGTTTCATAGCCTTGAGTCCCATAGGTACAATATATCGATAGCCATGGAGGCCGTGAATCATCCTCTCATGATGACACCCACAGTGATCCACTAATTTTGTTAGGACCCCCCCTACCAATCGTGGTATACAGCATTTGCATCCATGTGTGAATGATAGGGTATAGATCACCTTTTCATTTTAGTTGGGACCTCTACTTTATGAGAACATGCGCAACTGGTTGGACAGATATTTCTTGCTCTGACCCCTGTTACTGTTGTCCTTCTGGGGCATGAAATGTCAGAATATAGAAACATTTCTGATACTCCGGCTGTTGGTTGTCGGATTCTCTTGCTGATATCACTACCCCGAAAAATGTAGTCATAGCCGTCATAGCCTAGTCATTTTGATTAGGCATTGTCGGAAACATGATTCATGGATAGTAGCGGATCTTGAGCGGTCTTGTTAACGCAAAGATCGCTGGTAGCAAGTAAGTGGCTGTTCTCAAGCTATCACCTTTACAGGTACAGCTGGGTACCCCAAGTCTTTTCAACACTTGATACAGCTTGCATCTGTCGCTGGTGGCATTGCTGGAGAGAGACTGGTTAACCTGCGGGCCTGGAAAACTATCGATGATCACCAGCCCATTGGCCTGTTTGACACTTGACCGTGAAAAGCGGGACAGAATCCCGGAAGAAAGCAGAGCAACGAATTTATCATTTATATACTTAGTCAATGGAATTATTGGCCATGCTGCCATTGCTGTGATTGCCGAAGGGAAGCAGTTGGTATCTCTTTTCTCCCCCATCATAGTTCCCATAAATCCATACCATTCATGGTTGATAAATGTTGATGAGGAGCCATATTACTGTTCTTGATAAGCATAAACGGCTTGATCATCCATACTGATATGACTGTTCTCCTATGATTGACAACCATTTACAATGATATTATGAACTCTTATTTAACCGTTTCATCGTATGCTGGTTTCTCAAAATAGGGGTATCCCGGTATCCCTCCAATCATCCTTTTTTTAAACAACCTACACAATAAACCAACCATAACTTTGGGGTTCCCTATGGCTGGAGAAACACCCGTATTTCATCATATCTATCCACACACACATTGAACAATGTGAACAGTAACTTCAACATGAACTGTTACTGTTATGTAACATTGTTTGATCATCATTAACCATCATTAACCATCATCAACCAGCATCCACCATCATTAGCCATCATCAACCAGCATTAACCATCATTAACCAGCAAGAACCACCATTCATGAACCATCATTCACCAGCATCAACCTCCCATCTGCTGCAGACCACCTGAGTTTCCGGGTGACGTTCCGAGCGCCCAGGTCCACGCCTTTCCTCGCACCCTCCACGAAGTTGATGGCCACTTGGATGTTCGTGGTGTGATGGCCACTGGTGTCAAGTGACGCTGAAGGATTTATAGATGGTGCACAAGGATGATGAATCAATCATGATTATGATAATGATGATGAAAATGATAGTAACAATGAAAATGATTATGATGATGATGATGATGATGATGATGACGATGAGGAGGAGGAGGAGGATGGTGAGGATGAGGAGGAGGAGGAGGATGATGAGGATGAGGATGATGATGATGATGAGGATGATGATGATGATGATGATGATGATGAGGATGATGGTGATGGTGATGGTGATGGTGATGATGATGGGTTCATACCAATGATTCAATTTCCATCAATTTCAATCAGTTCGATTGAATGGAAGTGATTGATGGCGAATACATCATTGCTGCTCAATAGACGGTCAATAACGCTTGGCGTTGGTCATCTTGGCTAACGATGGTTCATAGCTGGTCAATCGCTGTATGGTCAACAGATGCTTCGTCATCATGAATATGGTTGGTATGTGTAACCAATGCAACACTATTTGCCAATGGATTGATGGTTCATTGGATTTCACTAGCAACAACTAATCATATCCCGCAAATGAATCCACTGGCAGTTAGTGAATATGGTTCAATGACCATTTGCCAGTGGATTTATTTGTGGGATAAAATTGATACGTTGGTCTTATCCACGGCCAAGGGGGTACCAGTACACTTTCCCACAGCTTATCGTCAATGATGCTGCCCGTATTTGTACATGCCATCGAGCACATCCAACATTGATCACCTGTCCAGCTGGCAGCCCCTTTCTTAAACTCTATGCCCAATGTAGCAAGTATAGATATATAGATCAAAAGATAGGTAGATAAGAAGTGAGTAGATGAATAAGTAAATAAATGAATGGATAGATACATAAAGTAATAGATAGATGTAGATGGAAAACAATGAATAAACATATGAATAAACACATACACAGATATAGTGGATTTTGCCTCCTGGTGTGCAGGCAGTGATTTGCCATTGATGATTAGCAATTGATTGTGGCTGTTTGGTGTTTCTTACGATCAACAACGATTCACGATGACTTATCATCAGACACTTTACGGATGATTCAGCACGCATATTATTCCACGCTAGGATGTTTGACCGTCCACTAGCGGCAGTCCTTATCGGGATAGGGTAGCTCTACGTTGCAGCGCTCTGTTTTCCAGCTGAGAATGCAAATGATTTGAAGAATAAATAGCCAGCTTGGTTCGCTCGCTTGCAGGCATGATTCTAAGAATGTTTTCAAATACGCAGCTTGCTTCGCTCGATTCGCTTGATTTCAGATTTTTCTAAGAAGTACTACAATTGATCGGAATTTTGAGGAATGTTCAAAGAAATTAAACACACAATTTTCAAAAACTTCGACTTCACACACATGGTCTTTCTCCCGAATAGAAAAATGTGAAGTACGACACAAACTATCTTCAACTTTCTTTTTTTTGACAAATGGAGCAAAACAAATCAATCTTGCAAGTCTCAAAAGTCTCAAAAGAATAACCTTGTGTCAAAATTTAATCTGAGTTTTTCAATTTTCAGATTCAACAGTTCACTCACTGGTTTTGTGCCGCAGCCTTGTGCACTTGCCAATTCGCTTATTCAGTGGTGGGTATGGTTGTGGTGGTGGTGGTCGTTGTCGTCGTCAACGCCGGCATGGTCGTCGTAGTAGTTGTTGTTCTTGTGGCGCTCGTACTAGTAGTTGCAGCAGCAGCAGGAGTACTGGTGGTGGTCGTCGTAGTAGTAGTCGTAGAGGTAGTGGTAATGGTAGTGGTAGTGCTAGTTCTAGTGGTCGTGGTCCTGGCCGTCATAGTGGCATACATACATACATCCGCACATGTATACGTATATTAATTATCCTGGAGTAGATTGAATATCCTGAATTCCAAAGAAAAAAACCTATACGGCTGAAGCTAGATAGAATATGAATTCCTACAAAATTCCGGGACCTCTCTCTTCAATTCTTGCCGCACATGTTTGGGGTTCGACCAAGAACACGTTTTAGGTGCTGAAACCGCATGGTATTTGACCAAATCCTGGTCCGTAGTCTTCATTTTGGAGGGTTGGACCCGAATAATATTCTACTTCTGGGTTTGTATTCATGTCTATTGAGAGGTTGCAAAAACCTTGGGTTTTCTCAAAGAATTAAACCCCCTACAAGAACACGTTCTATCTACTTCAGGATGATTATACATAGTTACCTGCCTACCTGCATACATACATTAAAAAAACATCTCATACAAGCATACACATATAGCTATATCTACATACATACGTACATACTTATTTTGCGAAGCGCGGCTGGGTCGCCGAGGTGCAGCTGACGGAGGATTGTAAGGTCAACACGTACCTTGGTGACGCGCCGAGCTCGCCTTCGCCTGGCGTTGAAGTCCTGGGGAAGCGACGTATCTGTAGAAACACACCATTTTTTACATGTGTAGGTAGAATCATGATAATCATTTTTGTGTTTTTTAGCATGTGTACGTGTATGACTATACAAACATAAATGCGATGTATATAGAAGTAAGTCAATACATCAATATATTTACACATGAAAGAAGGCGTACAAGAATGCGCAATGCTGTTGGGTAAATCAAAATAGGCAAACAGCTTCACGGTGAAGAACATCGAAAGCAAGCTCAGAGCATACTTGTGAAAGTATCATTCATGGCGTATGGCTACAGTGAAATGGGATATGAATACATGAAATCTTAAATCTTTGTTAACTGTGTCGCATGAGCTTTGCTCAAATGGTCCATGAAACCTGCCAAGTTCTTACCTGCTGCACTCATTCACGGATAGACTCACATCTTTCCAGAGATTACTGTTGCTTGAACAAATTTGGGAGACGTACCCAAGACTCTCAATTTACACATTCACCAGAGACCGAGTCCCTCATGACCTCTATTGGCAATGTATTACTGAGAGATTACTCACAGGGGCTGCCGCATGTACGACACGAAATCTGGTGAGTATCTTAGCTTTTCGTCACCGGGTCGGCGGCAGGTGACTTGTTTCTTTGTGGCCAGTCTGAGGTTCGAACTACAGTGATGTATGACTCGGCCAGAACTGGCAGGAATATATATGGGGGTTTCTCAAGCCATAGGGAGCCCCAAAGCTACGGTTGGTTTATTACTATACATGACTAAGATTGGATGAAATAGGGGTGCCCCTATGACTTGAGAAAGAACCATAAAATGGGATACTGGTTTATACTCAGGGATGAAAACCAAGCAGGGATTGGATATACTTTACTAACCATCATGGTTAGTGGGGATTGGTCAAGCCGCCAAACGCAATAAAGATGGATACACGAGCATGGCAAGCTCAGGGGTACCAGGTGATTCCACGACCATGGTGTAGAGAAACAACAGCATCCGCACCCTGTAAATTACCCATGGAATTCTCAACAGGTTCAACGATAAGCAGGATGTGAAAGAATAGATAGATGTCCAGCATTAGGCAAGTTTGTCTTTGGGCCTCCTTCTTTTCAATGTCCATGTTGGATCAAGTATACCACAATGTAGTGCCTCCATGTGCAACTTCAATTGATTTCTGAGGGCACCAGTTGTATCAGAACGGCGAATCGAAAGCGGCCAAGTGCCACATCTTCCACGACTCCAGAGGCATCCCAGGCTGCATGCGGCTCCACACCTCAGGAAGTACGCGTGCTTCGAGAACGTGAGTGACGATTGTGCGGGGCCCAGGATATCATTGGCTCGCTTGTGAGATGACTTGGGACGTAGATTGGATGGTTGTGGTCGCTGTCCCCAGCAAGGTCCTTGGGAGAGCAATTTTGGGAATGATGGAAACTTGGTATAACTAGAAAATACGAACTCTTGATTGGAAACTCTTAGTTAATGATGGCCCTATAACTACTAAGACTTCGAGTTCTACAAGTCGGTGACTCCTGCCATCTGGGTCAAGCAGTCCAGCTGGCGCTCACGATGATGTTACTTTCAAAAGACATTGGGAGTCGAGCCCCTGTATTCCAAGGGATGTCATGACCGACGCTGGCTCGACTGTGGCACAGAGTCACAGAGTCAAAGATTGGCATGGTGATTATTTGCCATTACGGGAGGCTGAGACATCAACACCAAGAGATTGATCACCACTGTAATGAACCCTCCTGGCTGATCACCACGTCCCAACATGAGCTCAGTTTTGCTCTAGGTAAAAATCTGATCCTTAACTTTTTGAAGAAGGATGTGGAGGACGTGAGCTGATGGGTGGCTGACAGCTATGACCGAAGCATTTCAGGATGCACTGCAGGAGGAATTCTGTTCGTCCTGTGTCGATATCGTTCTGTCACAATTGTGCATTGTTGCTGCTAGGACTGTTTCGGCATGTTGCTTATCGGATGTCGCTCGTTTCTGATGGGCTTGTCGTAATTAGTAGTCTCTTTCTGTTGCTGCCACGCCCATGCTGCTGGTCTTGGTCCTGGTTGTTGTTGCCGTTGCCATTGTCGTCGTTGTTGTTTGCTTGTTGAGCTGGTTGTTCCTGGGTGCTATGCTTTCTGGTTGCTACTTGTGGCTGTTTCGGTGGTTCTTTTCGTCGGTCCGTTGGTTGGCGTACTGTTGTTGCTTCTCTTGCAGGCCTTCGAATGTTTCAAGTGTCTTGTTAGCGGACAATCCTTGAACCAACTGATTCTGGTCAACAGTGATTAAGGATGGCTGTCAAATGATATCGTCATAGTCATACTAGAGATGCTTTTGAGGCCCGTCACCATATCCCCAAAGAAAGCGGAAACATATTGGACCTATCTCCCTCAGTTGGTTTGTGTTTTCTCGAGACTCTCCAAGAAAATAGATTGATGCTTGTCGCATGCTTGAGATTTCAAATTGGAAATCGTCGTCTCTAAGACATAAGCACGGAGCCCACTCGCCGGAACGATCCAAGAGCATTTCTGGATCTCTTTTGTCTTGTCCGGGAGAACTGTAAGTAATCCAACGAAGGCTGAGCGGATAGATTTAAGCCAATCTTTCGGTTACTTATCTATAACTATAGATACTATAGCGATGTTATTTGTCTTATGTACTGTATCTATCTAATCTAATCTAATCTAAATCTAATCTAATCTGATCTAATCCAATCAAATCCAATCCAATCCAATCCAAGCCAAGCCAAGCCAATCGAATCCAATCGAATCTAATCTATCTAGTAGTCTATCTAGCGAATTCTAATTGATTCTATCTTTCTTGCCTATTCTATTTCTACTCCCTGTTTTTCTGTTCTATTCTGTTCTAGGCCTATATCTATACCTATACCGATGCCCATGCCTATCACTATACCTATACCTATATCGCCATATCGATCTCCATTTGCATCTCTATCTGAGGTATCTATCTCTGTCTGTATCCATATCTCCTTATCTATCTGAATCGATCTCTGCCTGTACCTCTATCTCTATCACTATCTCTATCACTATCACTATGACTGTCACCATCACTTTCACTATGACTATGACTAAGACTATCACTACCTACCCATCCGTCCGTCCGTCCGTCCATGCGTGCTCATGAGCACTTATATTTCGACAGGCAAGCAACACCAACGACCACAGCGATCCTCCCGTTTCCCACGATTGGGTGGTTTTTCAAAGTACAGGTGACCCCAAACCATCCCTTATAATCATTAGTCATTGAGAATAACAACCCCGCCTTTTTAGGGGTCCTCTAGTTGGAGAAACCGCCATTTCTCTGACAACAGGAGCGACTCTCAGTCGAAGCGGCTCTGAAATCCAGGATCATCAGGAAGACCTACGTGGGGATGCTCAGGGATGCCTCGTGATTCACAGCCGTAAGTCTTCAAAAACACACGCAGTTGTTCAGGGGTGAGCCGGTTTGTCATGGTTATGGATGAGGTTAATGATTGCTCACCACAACCATGACTAACCATGACTAACCGGCTCAATTTTCAGCGGATTACGACCAACAAGTGGGCCGCTCAGGTGCTGTGGATTATGGTCATCTAGTCTTTTGCCAAGATCTATAGTAGTAGAACATCATTGTCAGCACAAGTGTTGAGATGTTTAGGTAAACCTTGTTTGGGTGTGCGATTTCCTACACAGACAGCTACGCATCACAATCATTAATTGCACAAATTTTGCATTTCTAACGTAGCATGGGTTGTTTCCCTGGTGCCTGTAAGCAATAATCAAATCCCTATCCACATTGGAGTATACTATACACAGTGTTTTGTCCTGAGTTGCAAACATTTCTATTGGAAAGTGTACCTTGGATTACTCGGTCATGTTTAGGAATCACACAGATTTTTTTTGGGACACCAAAATCCACACAAATTCGCAAATGCGGGGACCAATGTTTTTTGGGACACCACTATCCACAGAGATTCGCAAATGGGGGGACCAATGTTTGTGCTCTGCCGCCAATGGTAGTCTTGGCACTAAGTGTCGTTTGATCACTTAGACAATTGTAGCCAAAGCTATTGCCCATCCACTCGAACTTCTCGAAATGGACGGGTTCATGAAAAGGAGTCTGGCAAATGAGAAACGAACGTGAGGATCCATTGCAACTGTTCCACCAATCAGAGTACCTTTCGGGAAGTACGCATTGCTATAGTGAATCATCCGGCCATTATACTTCAGTTCATTGGGTAGAAGGCAAATCCCAGTTCCCTTCAAGGTTCGCAGAAAAAACCGAAGCCAGTCCACATATAGTAAAAAAAATCCAGAGTTCTTTGCATCCAAGGCCGGAGGTGTAATCGGCGTAAACTTAAGCAACTGGTAAGCAAGTTGATAAATCGACGTTTTCTCTTCAGCATTGATCCGCCAATGGAGTGACATGAAGAACTCACATGTCAATGTCCACATTCTGTCAGAAAATCTCCAAGAAGAAGGAGGGTGTGGACACTGGTTCAAAGCACATTGCCAATCAAAGTTGACCAAAGGAGTATCCCACTCCCACCCAGCATATTTATTACGCACCTGTTGTTCCAAAGTGAACCCGTCACCGCCTTCACCAGCATCAGGCATGGTAGGATTCTCAGCAGCCGCATTGTCCAAATCTTTCTGAGCAGATATCAATTTCATCAGACGGCAAAGCCAGGCATGATGGTTCACCAGAATTTGTTTCCAAGCCTTAACAGTCCGGTGTTCTATGGGACAAGCCGCTATAGCAGCTTCACGCGCAGCTTTGTCTGCATACAAGTTGTTCAAATGCAGCATGTCAATACCACGACGAGAATGATCATATTGGCGCGCGCGAATCCAAGTGATAGTCACCGCGCACTGTTGTCCAAACCCAGTGGTCTCGAAAATCTCAGCCCACCAATGGGCAAATGAAATGTTGAGCGGAACTGAACCCGCCAGCAAAATCATCTGAAAAGTATCCCTCAAAGTTTTGCAATCAGTCACATAATGAATGTTGGGTCCTCGCAACCGAACCGCAGCAAGAAAAGCACACATCTCAGCTTTGAAAGAACACGCCATAGGATCATGAACTCCATGTTTGTAAAGGACAGTTCCTTCAGCATCCACAACCGCAAATCCCATGGTCTTCGAGTAGAAATGGTCGGCATTGACCATCGATCCATCGCCCCAAAGTGTTACCATCTCATCACTTCTTTGGAGTGGTGGGA
The DNA here is from genome assembly GCA_009767595.1 of Symbiodinium kawagutii. Taxonomy (NCBI): domain Eukaryota; class Dinophyceae; order Suessiales; family Symbiodiniaceae; genus Symbiodinium; species Symbiodinium kawagutii. Next base: position 291,527 of record VSDK01027146.1, on the reverse strand, counting down.
GATCATCCCCGGACCACTCTCGCAAAGATTGAGCAAGCAGTACCTGAGGAACTTCAAAGATACCATGTGTAGCCATGTTCGGTTGATCTTGAAACGGCAGAAGTGGTCTACCTAAGATGGAGTTAACTCGATCACATCCTCCAGCTAAATGCTGAATAGTTTCTTTCTCAGCTCCACACCAACGACACCGTTGAGACTGCAAGAGATTCGCATGATACAGTCTGTCAGCTGTAGGGGCTGCCCCTGTAAGAAAGCCTGGCGCAATTGCAGACTCGTAACCAGAAACGCATCGCCATGGCGCGGAGCGGGACCGGGGAGGTGCCAATTCAACATCCATAACACCTGTGGGTCCGACAGAGAGATCCTTCCTGGCACTACGTACAACGATTGGGCGGATGCAATCCTACAGATCCTACGGATATGTTTGGGATACACCGAATGCATATTGAAACGAATGCCCAAAAAGCAAACCCCGAAAGGAGGTTCAAACTCAAATGCCAAAGCAGCACAGGCCTTGATGAAAACATCCAACAGTCCCCTGGTAATGGTTTTACCAGTCTGGCATAAATCAAACCACATCCGTGCAAAAGGTTCATCAGTACGGCATCTATTGCAAATGTTTGAGAAAATCCTCGCAGCAATGGCTAAAACCGGATGTGTGGTGGCAGCATTAGTGCATGTGGCATACAACAATTCAGTGGAACGCCAGTGAGGTCGGTTACCCCATAGAGCCCTAGCAATGTTGGTGACAAAGGAGACCAAGGTGAGTTTAGGCCAAGGCATTAATGTTTTTGGAGAAACCACTATGCACAAATATTCGCAACTTGGGGGATGGCTCAAATTCTCGGCGGTTTTGTTTTCACATCTTCAAAACCCTGTATGGGGTATGTGTCAAAATGATGCACAACCTTCGCTAGGGTATCGAAAGCAACACTAAATTCAAACAAATATATTGATGTTCGAAAGATACATTTCCATTCAAACGCATGCCAAGGTAAATGCATAGATTATCCACCGTATTTACCGCTGTTCCAAGAGAGCAGTTCCTGCCGCTGCTTGTTGTTCATTGCTAGTTGTGGCTCTACAAAGGATTTGAAACGATCCATAAGAACGATCTTTCACAGCGAATCTGTTGCCACCAATGATTCACGACCAGCCGATACGGATCCCCAATTCCTAACCAGCATACTAAGCTCATCAAATGTTGCATTCTTGCTGTGATGTTGATGTTGTTGCCGTGATGATTGTTGTTGTTGTTGTTGTTGTTGTTGTTGTTGTTGTTGATGGTGTTGTTGTTGTTGTTGTGGTGTTGTTGTTGTTGTTGTAGTTGGTGGTGGTGGTGGTGGCGGTGTGGTGGTTGTTGTTGTTGTTGTTGTTGTTGTTGTTGTGGTGGTCGTCGTCGTCGTCGTCGTCGTCGTCGTCGTCGTCGTGGTTGTTGTTGTTGGTGGTGGTGGTAGTCCAATTCGCTTATTCAGTGGTGGGTATGGTTGTGGTGGTGGTGGTCGTTGTCGTCGTCAACGCCGGCATGGTCGTCGTAGTAGTTGTTGTTCTTGTGGCGCTCGTACTAGTAGTTGCAGCAGCAGCAGGAGTACTGGTGGTGGTCGTCGTAGTAGTAGTCGTAGAGGTAGTGGTAATGGTAGTGGTAGTGCTAGTTCTAGTGGTCGTGGTCCTGGCCGTCATAGTGGCATACATACATACATCCGCACATGTATACGTATATTAATTATCCTGGAGTAGATTGAATATCCTGAATTCCAAAGAAAAAAACCTATACGGCTGAAGCTAGATAGAATATGAATTCCTACAAAATTCCGGGACCTCTCTCTTCAATTCTTGCCGCACATGTTTGGGGTTCGACCAAGAACACGTTTTAGGTGCTGAAACCGCATGGTATTTGACCAAATCCTGGTCCGTAGTCTTCATTTTGGAGGGTTGGACCCGAATAATATTCTACTTCTGGGTTTGTATTCATGTCTATTGAGAGGTTGCAAAAACCTTGGGTTTTCTCAAAGAATTAAACCCCCTACAAGAACACGTTCTATCTACTTCAGGATGATTATACATAGTTACCTGCCTACCTGCATACATACATTAAAAAAACATCTCATACAAGCATACACATATAGCTATATCTACATACATACGTACATACTTATTTTGCGAAGCGCGGCTGGGTCGCCGAGGTGCAGCTGACGGAGGATTGTAAGGTCAACACGTACCTTGGTGACGCGCCGAGCTCGCCTTCGCCTGGCGTTGAAGTCCTGGGGAAGCGACGTATCTGTAGAAACACACCATTTTTTACATGTGTAGGTAGAATCATGATAATCATTTTTGTGTTTTTTAGCATGTGTACGTGTATGACTATACAAACATAAATGCGATGTATATAGAAGTAAGTCAATACATCAATATATTTACACATGAAAGAAGGCGTACAAGAATGCGCAATGCTGTTGGGTAAATCAAAATAGGCAAACAGCTTCACGGTGAAGAACATCGAAAGCAAGCTCAGAGCATACTTGTGAAAGTATCATTCATGGCGTATGGCTACAGTGAAATGGGATATGAATACATGAAATCTTAAATCTTTGTTAACTGTGTCGCATGAGCTTTGCTCAAATGGTCCATGAAACCTGCCAAGTTCTTACCTGCTGCACTCATTCACGGATAGACTCACATCTTTCCAGAGATTACTGTTGCTTGAACAAATTTGGGAGACGTACCCAAGACTCTCAATTTACACATTCACCAGAGACCGAGTCCCTCATGACCTCTATTGGCAATGTATTACTGAGAGATTACTCACAGGGGCTGCCGCATGTACGACACGAAATCTGGTGAGTATCTTAGCTTTTCGTCACCGGGTCGGCGGCAGGTGACTTGTTTCTTTGTGGCCAGTCTGAGGTTCGAACTACAGTGATGTATGACTCGGCCAGAACTGGCAGGAATATATATGGGGGTTTCTCAAGCCATAGGGAGCCCCAAAGCTACGGTTGGTTTATTACTATACATGACTAAGATTGGATGAAATAGGGGTGCCCCTATGACTTGAGAAAGAACCATAAAATGGGATACTGGTTTATACTCAGGGATGAAAACCAAGCAGGGATTGGATATACTTTACTAACCATCATGGTTAGTGGGGATTGGTCAAGCCGCCAAACGCAATAAAGATGGATACACGAGCATGGCAAGCTCAGGGGTACCAGGTGATTCCACGACCATGGTGTAGAGAAACAACAGCATCCGCACCCTGTAAATTACCCATGGAATTCTCAACAGGTTCAACGATAAGCAGGATGTGAAAGAATAGATAGATGTCCAGCATTAGGCAAGTTTGTCTTTGGGCCTCCTTCTTTTCAATGTCCATGTTGGATCAAGTATACCACAATGTAGTGCCTCCATGTGCAACTTCAATTGATTTCTGAGGGCACCAGTTGTATCAGAACGGCGAATCGAAAGCGGCCAAGTGCCACATCTTCCACGACTCCAGAGGCATCCCAGGCTGCATGCGGCTCCACACCTCAGGAAGTACGCGTGCTTCGAGAACGTGAGTGACGATTGTGCGGGGCCCAGGATATCATTGGCTCGCTTGTGAGATGACTTGGGACGTAGATTGGATGGTTGTGGTCGCTGTCCCCAGCAAGGTCCTTGGGAGAGCAATTTTGGGAATGATGGAAACTTGGTATAACTAGAAAATACGAACTCTTGATTGGAAACTCTTAGTTAATGATGGCCCTATAACTACTAAGACTTCGAGTTCTACAAGTCGGTGACTCCTGCCATCTGGGTCAAGCAGTCCAGCTGGCGCTCACGATGATGTTACTTTCAAAAGACATTGGGAGTCGAGCCCCTGTATTCCAAGGGATGTCATGACCGACGCTGGCTCGACTGTGGCACAGAGTCACAGAGTCAAAGATTGGCATGGTGATTATTTGCCATTACGGGAGGCTGAGACATCAACACCAAGAGATTGATCACCACTGTAATGAACCCTCCTGGCTGATCACCACGTCCCAACATGAGCTCAGTTTTGCTCTAGGTAAAAATCTGATCCTTAACTTTTTGAAGAAGGATGTGGAGGACGTGAGCTGATGGGTGGCTGACAGCTATGACCGAAGCATTTCAGGATGCACTGCAGGAGGAATTCTGTTCGTCCTGTGTCGATATCGTTCTGTCACAATTGTGCATTGTTGCTGCTAGGACTGTTTCGGCATGTTGCTTATCGGATGTCGCTCGTTTCTGATGGGCTTGTCGTAATTAGTAGTCTCTTTCTGTTGCTGCCACGCCCATGCTGCTGGTCTTGGTCCTGGTTGTTGTTGCCGTTGCCATTGTCGTCGTTGTTGTTTGCTTGTTGAGCTGGTTGTTCCTGGGTGCTATGCTTTCTGGTTGCTACTTGTGGCTGTTTCGGTGGTTCTTTTCGTCGGTCCGTTGGTTGGCGTACTGTTGTTGCTTCTCTTGCAGGCCTTCGAATGTTTCAAGTGTCTTGTTAGCGGACAATCCTTGAACCAACTGATTCTGGTCAACAGTGATTAAGGATGGCTGTCAAATGATATCGTCATAGTCATACTAGAGATGCTTTTGAGGCCCGTCACCATATCCCCAAAGAAAGCGGAAACATATTGGACCTATCTCCCTCAGTTGGTTTGTGTTTTCTCGAGACTCTCCAAGAAAATAGATTGATGCTTGTCGCATGCTTGAGATTTCAAATTGGAAATCGTCGTCTCTAAGACATAAGCACGGAGCCCACTCGCCGGAACGATCCAAGAGCATTTCTGGATCTCTTTTGTCTTGTCCGGGAGAACTGTAAGTAATCCAACGAAGGCTGAGCGGATAGATTTAAGCCAATCTTTCGGTTACTTATCTATAACTATAGATACTATAGCGATGTTATTTGTCTTATGTACTGTATCTATCTAATCTAATCTAATCTAAATCTAATCTAATCTGATCTAATCCAATCAAATCCAATCCAATCCAATCCAAGCCAAGCCAAGCCAATCGAATCCAATCGAATCTAATCTATCTAGTAGTCTATCTAGCGAATTCTAATTGATTCTATCTTTCTTGCCTATTCTATTTCTACTCCCTGTTTTTCTGTTCTATTCTGTTCTAGGCCTATATCTATACCTATACCGATGCCCATGCCTATCACTATACCTATACCTATATCGCCATATCGATCTCCATTTGCATCTCTATCTGAGGTATCTATCTCTGTCTGTATCCATATCTCCTTATCTATCTGAATCGATCTCTGCCTGTACCTCTATCTCTATCACTATCTCTATCACTATCACTATGACTGTCACCATCACTTTCACTATGACTATGACTAAGACTATCACTACCTACCCATCCGTCCGTCCGTCCGTCCATGCGTGCTCATGAGCACTTATATTTCGACAGGCAAGCAACACCAACGACCACAGCGATCCTCCCGTTTCCCACGATTGGGTGGTTTTTCAAAGTACAGGTGACCCCAAACCATCCCTTATAATCATTAGTCATTGAGAATAACAACCCCGCCTTTTTAGGGGTCCTCTAGTTGGAGAAACCGCCATTTCTCTGACAACAGGAGCGACTCTCAGTCGAAGCGGCTCTGAAATCCAGGATCATCAGGAAGACCTACGTGGGGATGCTCAGGGATGCCTCGTGATTCACAGCCGTAAGTCTTCAAAAACACACGCAGTTGTTCAGGGGTGAGCCGGTTTGTCATGGTTATGGATGAGGTTAATGATTGCTCACCACAACCATGACTAACCATGACTAACCGGCTCAATTTTCAGCGGATTACGACCAACAAGTGGGCCGCTCAGGTGCTGTGGATTATGGTCATCTAGTCTTTTGCCAAGATCTATAGTAGTAGAACATCATTGTCAGCACAAGTGTTGAGATGTTTAGGTAAACCTTGTTTGGGTGTGCGATTTCCTACACAGACAGCTACGCATCACAATCATTAATTGCACAAATTTTGCATTTCTAACGTAGCATGGGTTGTTTCCCTGGTGCCTGTAAGCAATAATCAAATCCCTATCCACATTGGAGTATACTATACACAGTGTTTTGTCCTGAGTTGCAAACATTTCTATTGGAAAGTGTACCTTGGATTACTCGGTCATGTTTAGGAATCACACAGATTTTTTTTGGGACACCAAAATCCACACAAATTCGCAAATGCGGGGACCAATGTTTTTTGGGACACCACTATCCACAGAGATTCGCAAATGGGGGGACCAATGTTTGTGCTCTGCCGCCAATGGTAGTCTTGGCACTAAGTGTCGTTTGATCACTTAGACAATTGTAGCCAAAGCTATTGCCCATCCACTCGAACTTCTCGAAATGGACGGGTTCATGAAAAGGAGTCTGGCAAATGAGAAACGAACGTGAGGATCCATTGCAACTGTTCCACCAATCAGAGTACCTTTCGGGAAGTACGCATTGCTATAGTGAATCATCCGGCCATTATACTTCAGTTCATTGGGTAGAAGGCAAATCCCAGTTCCCTTCAAGGTTCGCAGAAAAAACCGAAGCCAGTCCACATATAGTAAAAAAAATCCAGAGTTCTTTGCATCCAAGGCCGGAGGTGTAATCGGCGTAAACTTAAGCAACTGGTAAGCAAGTTGATAAATCGACGTTTTCTCTTCAGCATTGATCCGCCAATGGAGTGACATGAAGAACTCACATGTCAATGTCCACATTCTGTCAGAAAATCTCCAAGAAGAAGGAGGGTGTGGACACTGGTTCAAAGCACATTGCCAATCAAAGTTGACCAAAGGAGTATCCCACTCCCACCCAGCATATTTATTACGCACCTGTTGTTCCAAAGTGAACCCGTCACCGCCTTCACCAGCATCAGGCATGGTAGGATTCTCAGCAGCCGCATTGTCCAAATCTTTCTGAGCAGATATCAATTTCATCAGACGGCAAAGCCAGGCATGATGGTTCACCAGAATTTGTTTCCAAGCCTTAACAGTCCGGTGTTCTATGGGACAAGCCGCTATAGCAGCTTCACGCGCAGCTTTGTCTGCATACAAGTTGTTCAAATGCAGCATGTCAATACCACGACGAGAATGATCATATTGGCGCGCGCGAATCCAAGTGATAGTCACCGCGCACTGTTGTCCAAACCCAGTGGTCTCGAAAATCTCAGCCCACCAATGGGCAAATGAAATGTTGAGCGGAACTGAACCCGCCAGCAAAATCATCTGAAAAGTATCCCTCAAAGTTTTGCAATCAGTCACATAATGAATGTTGGGTCCTCGCAACCGAACCGCAGCAAGAAAAGCACACATCTCAGCTTTGAAAGAACACGCCATAGGATCATGAACTCCATGTTTGTAAAGGACAGTTCCTTCAGCATCCACAACCGCAAATCCCATGGTCTTCGAGTAGAAATGGTCGGCATTGACCATCGATCCATCGCCCCAAAGTGTTACCATCTCATCACTTCTTTGGAGTGGTGGGAGATCATCCCCGGACCACTCTCGCAAAGATTGAGCAAGCAGTACCTGAGGAACTTCAAAGATACCATGTGTAGCCATGTTCGGTTGATCTTGAAACGGCAGAAGTGGTCTACCTAAGATGGAGTTAACTCGATCACATCCTCCAGCTAAATGCTGAATAGTTTCTTTCTCAGCTCCACACCAACGACACCGTTGAGACTGCAAGAGATTCGCATGATACAGTCTGTCAGCTGTAGGGGCTGCCCCTGTAAGAAAGCCTGGCGCAATTGCAGACTCGTAACCAGAAACGCATCGCCATGGCGCGGAGCGGGACCGGGGAGGTGCCAATTCAACATCCATAACACCTGTGGGTCCGACAGAGAGATCCTTCCTGGCACTACGTACAACGATTGGGCGGATGCAATCCTACAGATCCTACGGATATGTTTGGGATACACCGAATGCATATTGAAACGAATGCCCAAAAAGCAAACCCCGAAAGGAGGTTCAAACTCAAATGCCAAAGCAGCACAGGCCTTGATGAAAACATCCAACAGTCCCCTGGTAATGGTTTTACCAGTCTGGCATAAATCAAACCACATCCGTGCAAAAGGTTCATCAGTACGGCATCTATTGCAAATGTTTGAGAAAATCCTCGCAGCAATGGCTAAAACCGGATGTGTGGTGGCAGCATTAGTGCATGTGGCATACAACAATTCAGTGGAACGCCAGTGAGGTCGGTTACCCCATAGAGCCCTAGCAATGTTGGTGACAAAGGAGACCAAGGTGAGTTTAGGCCAAGGCATTAATGTTTTTGGAGAAACCACTATGCACAAATATTCGCAACTTGGGGGATGGCTCAAATTCTCGGCGGTTTTGTTTTCACATCTTCAAAACCCTGTATGGGGTATGTGTCAAAATGATGCACAACCTTCGCTAGGGTATCGAAAGCAACACTAAATTCAAACAAATATATTGATGTTCGAAAGATACATTTCCATTCAAACGCATGCCAAGGTAAATGCATAGATTATCCACCGTATTTACCGCTGTTCCAAGAGAGCAGTTCCTGCCGCTGCTTGTTGTTCATTGCTAGTTGTGGCTCTACAAAGGATTTGAAACGCTCCATAAGAACGATCTTTCACAGCGAATCTGTTGCCACCAATGATTCACGACCAGCCGATACGGATCCCCAATTCCTAACCAGCATACTAAGCTCATCAAATGTTGCATTCTTGCTGTGATGTTGATGTTGTTGCCGTGATGGTTGTTGTTGTTGTTGTTGTTGTTGTTGTGGTGGTCGTCGTCGTCGTCGTCGTCGTCGTCGTCGTCGTCGTGGTTGTTGTTGTTGGTGGTGGTGGTAGTGGTGGTGTTGATGTTGGTGTTGTTGGTGGTGTTGGTGTTGGTGTTGGCTGGTTTCCTATTATTGGCAGGTGAGTGATTTGCAACCCTTGAGGGTCTGCAATGACGAAGGGGTGCATCTCCCCCTTTGTTTGTTCAATCCTATGCTGCGCAGCAAAAGCAACCGACCATACCCAACCATCATTCTCCATTTGGTGGTTTCTGAAAATACGGGACCCCCAAGTTCTGGTTGCTTGAGGTACTATACATGACCAACCACTTTGATGATTTAGGGGACCCCTGTGACTTGGGAAACCCCCACTTTACTTCTGGTTGATTCACGACCTTGCCGCCACGAGCTGTGGAACCCGCCTGAACCACCAAGCATCAGCAACCATCATTGAACCAGGCAGGTAGGGTTTGTCGACAACAAATGACCCACAACCACGAAAAATAACATCAACCACAATTGACGGACACTAGCTAACCATTATCAATCAGGTCTCACCCATGCTTCGCCATCATGAATCATTAATCATCGATGGGCAACTATGAACCGTCACTGTATAACGATCCATGGACCAAGCATCAACAGCTCGCCATCATTAGCCATCTATGAATCCATGAACCATTCATTGACCACCATTAGCCAGTCATGAAACGTCATGAGTCATGACTAGCCATTCAACACTACTAACCATCAATAATCTATTCAAAAGCAGATGACCATATCTTCACGACGTTTTCAACATATTTTCACCACGCTTTCAGCATATTTGCTCAACTTTTTCACCGTATTTCACCACGTTTTCTCCATCTCATCATGCTCACGCGCGTTGTGAGGTCACAGCAACGGAGCCCGCCCTGGCGCGAATGGCAGAGAGCGGGACGCGTAGATCGGCACCTTGGTAGCCAGGGGCTGCTGGGTGCAGCTGGGTTTGGCTGGTGACTCATGGTGACTTCAGTTTGGGTTGGCTGTTGGTTGGTGTGCCCAACATCGGTGGAAACGCGGCCTGCTTAGAGGTGGGAGTTTGGATCAACAAGATGCAACATGAACAACAACAAACGCAGACAAGACAAGTGAAGCAACAAGCTCGAGGACAAGAGCGTCAGCAAGAAGGACAGGAATGACGGCAACCACAGGCACCACAACAAAGACATGACACCAATGGAAGCAAAGGCAACCGTAAGCTATAACAAAACACAAATTGCCAATAACGCTAAAGCAAAAACAAAAACGATGACAAAACTGACATCAACAACATTGGTGACAACAACTGCAGTAAAACACAACAAAAACAACAGCCGCGTCAACAGAGACAACAAGACCAAAAGCCAGTTTAGCAATAGTCAAGATCAAGAGCACCAAAAAAATATATATAGATACATAAACACATATACAGACATTCATTTACATGTATTTGCGTGTATATGCAATATGCATACATAAATGCACATGTATTTTTAGTTGTGAAAATATATCACAAAAACACATATATGTATGCATACAAATGTGCATACGTATATACATAAACATTTTAGTGTATATATATATATATATATGTATATGCATGTTTTTTAAAATACATTGAAACTAAATAAGTAAATAAATAAATAAATAAATAAATATATATATATATATATATATGTATATGCATAAAAACATCCAAAGACATGTGCATAAACGTCACACAAACCATCTGCCGAACCGCCGAGGCCAGCAAGCAGGCTGAGAAGCACGAAGTCGAGGACCGGTTCCAAGAGACCACAGCAGCTGGCCGCGGGGGGAAGCCTGGGCGGGCGAAGGTTGATCCGTTCACTCCGAGAAAACTGGTTGAGTTGGCTGTGGGTCAAAAATAACCAGCCAATTTCATGGGGGATAATAACCAGTAATAATAGGGAAACAATGGCTAAGGATGGGGGAACCAGGGGTACAGGGTTTTGACCCATCGCGAGCTGTTGGCTATTTTTTGGTGACCGGATGAACTGACCAGTACGATTGGCAGTTGGATTTTGCCAACAAACTCTCAAAAATGAGGATTTTTTTTCCAACTAACTCTCCCAAATGAGGGATTCTAGTGGAGAAGTCAGTGCTTTTTAGATATGTTTATGGAATGTTTTCGGGTTGCCGGCAGAGTTACTTTAAGGTCAACCTTGGTATACCCTAGTGAGAATGGAGCTGTTGTTGAAAGCCCGGAGCAGGACCAACAAAATGCAAGTTTTGGGTGCAGTCCCTTCCTGGTATTGTCATCCCCCAAAAATAAACAAGGACACCCCGGTTCAGTTTTTTGGTTTTGGTCAACCACGCCCTGGCTCGGTGGTGACTCTTGGGGTGGCCGCTACAAGCTGCACATATTTAAGCAGCGCGACGTCAATGGGAACACAGGAGAACCCGCATGATGCATACACTTTTTTTGAATATATTCATATAACATGTGTGATTATGTGTATAAAAATACATGAAAAACTACCTTGCATATGTATAAATATGCCTCTATAACTAGATAAGCAAATGAATGAATGAATGAATGAATGAATGAATGAATGAATGAATGAATGAACGAATGAATGAATGAATGAAGGAATGAATGAATGAATGAACGAACGAACGAACGAACGAACGAATGAATGAACGAACGAATGAATGAACGAACGAATGAATGAATGAATGCATAAATCAACAAATGAATAGATAAATAAATGAATAGATAAATTAATAGATAAGTAAATAAACAAATATACGCATATGCATTTACATATCTCCAGAATCTATCTCATATTGCAAGCTCCAACGAACAGAACTGGTGATCCCTGCAATTCGGTGCGCTCATCAGCTCCAGGACAAGCCAGTGAAGCCGAAGCATCACATGATTGCCTTAACAGCCACGAGCTCAGGGGCCTCTTCAGGTAGCAAAGTCTATTGACCCAAGAGTATCTTGGGATAGGACGCACCACTGATGTATGGAGCTGTCACTTCTTTTCGGCATTTTGTAGATATTTGAAGAATATACAAATCAGTAGATAAAGACAAACTGTGTTCTGGATATAGTTTTTAAATAGCTATACACATGTAAATGTACATCAATGATCATACATGTACATCAAACAGCGGCACATTTGGGATCGCTCTGCAGGCGGGTGAGTTGCCTGAGCTGACTCGGCTGCACAAGTGAGGAAGGTCTCAGCCATTCAGCGATGAAACGCTGCTTGCTGGGTTATGAATTTCCTCCAGGACATCACGCACTGAGGAAAATTGCCATGAGTATTCACATCACTGGAATTATGGAAGCATCATTATCCTGCTACACCCTTTATTATGAATTTCCTCCTAGTAAGCAATGAAATACTGAGAGAAAAACCAGTCATCTCGCTGTAACCAATCAATTGCAGGTAGGTAAATGTTCATCAGCGATGTTCCGCAGTCAACAACCCTTTCCCGTTGCAGGGTGTTTTTCACCACCCATCGCTATGCATTTGAGGAGCAAGACATGCTCAGGAAGATGCCCTGTCCACTGGCACCATGACTGCTTGAGACTTCCGAACCTTCTCGGTTGATCCTCGCTCAAATCGCGCTGGGAACAATGCGCTGCGGTTACGCTGCAGATACGCAAGCAGCCAACGCGGATACTCTGCGGGGCTGAGCTGCAGGCAACGCAGAACCAAAGCTGGCGATGTTGTTGTCAAATGGTTCCCCAACTGCTTCGGTTCTGCACATTCGAATTTCTATTTTTGGGTTTCAATTTTGGGTGCGCGTTTGATTGGAATAGCGAAATGGCCGAAAGGGCTGAATTGATATCTGAGGGGATAGCGATTGGTCTATGATATTTACTTATGTGTGTATATATATATATATTTGTATAGACACACACACACATGTAATCACATGTATAACAATCTAGATATAAACATAACTATAGATACATAAATGAATAGATAAATGAATAAACAAATAAAGAAATAATAAATCAATTAATAAATAAATCAATCAATCAATAAACAGATAAATAAATACATAAGTAAATGAATAAATAAATATATGTATATATAAATATATATTTGTGTACATACAAATCTTATTGTACACACATGTACATAGGTATGTAAAGGTGTGTATTCGTACATATATCTGTGGTGCACAGAAGGAGCCATGGCTTGAGAAACACCATTGGTAGGAAGCGATCTACGACTCGGCATTTCCCTGTTGCTTGAG
>VSDK01027146.1:257772-278418 GCA_009767595.1 Symbiodinium kawagutii | reverse complement strand
GTTTCAGCAGGTACAGGGTGTTGACCCACACCCATATGCATAGATATAGACATAGACCTATCTATGTGAGAGATTGCTAAGCCTGGCCTCAGGACAAAGGGAATGGAACGTTGTTTCAGGCGTGGGAAAGCAACAGATGGCCTTTGAAACCAAGGAAGTCTCGCTCTTCAATTTTATTGGATGGACAGTCTTGCGCTACTAATGCACCATCTTCCTGAACACGTAAGTGCTTCGTCCTCTTTCAACAGACGGTTTTCGGACGCTTTAGCACGATGTCATCAAGCTAGTGACAAGGGTTCGTCCAAAAGATCAACGCATTTTCGATGGTTGGCGAATGGTTGCTGAACATTGGTCGGTTGGCTGGTTGAGATAGACAAATGTCCCAGGAGTCAAGATTCTGCTGGAGGCCTGCAGACTCGCCAACGTGCCAAAAGCACGGCTAGCATTGAAGGGCTTGGTGCCTGGTTTCCCAGCATTGCTCGTGAGTGTATCAATTGAAGTCATGACGCAGCAATGATCATTCAGAACCATTGTTAGCAACGATTCACCATTGACCATCACTAATTAGCAGACCATCTTTGACTGTTACCGGCCATGATGAGCCATCATTGACCAGAGTTCATCGTTGACCATCATTCACCTTGCAGGTTCATTTATTACGGTCTCCGCCAGACCTCCTGGGTAGCGGTCAGTTGCTCTGGAAAGCCCCTGTTTCATGTGCTTCTCATTGATCCCATCGAATTGGTGCTGGCACACCATCACAACAACGTTGAATGCCAATACTGGTGTCTGATAGTACGGCATTGTTCAACGCGGATGATGGTTGTTAACGAGGGCCAGCGATGGAGAATGACGAATCATGAAAAATGCTTAGATTTGTTGTCAGATCACTATCGGATCATTGCCAGCAACATAAGAGGCATGACAAACCATCCATCTAATGAACCATCATTAGGAACAACAAAGCTAGGAATTCCCCCGTCAACACCACGGCTGAATGATGCACTCAGCAACGCCACGCCTTCCAAAAATGAGCCGATTGACGGTGGTTGACGTTTGTTGATCATGGTCGGTGAATGATCACTTAGTGTTTAGGCATGGTTCCTGATGATTCATGATGCTTGACCCTGAATGGCGAAGACGATCCCAAAGCTACCGAAGACGATCCCCAAAGCTACACTGACCTAGTGTAACTTGTGACGAAGCAACTCGCACCTTGGCCTTCAGTGCCGATCACGTTGTCGCCGTTAAGAGTGGAATTCTCGCGGCTGAAGAATTTTCGGAATTTGTACAGCTCAGGTCTAAGCCACCAACGATTTTCTTCTGTACAGTTGAGGTCTCGTGGATCGCGAAGTTATCAAACTTGGAACTTGTGGATCCACCAACTGGTTCTACATCTTGGTGTCCTGCGCACAAGGATGTACTTTGGCCATGTGTGGTTGAGGATCAGCCCGGGAGGCACACACCCATGAGGCACCATGAATTTGCTCGGTAAACCAGGATGGGATTTCACGACCGCAACCATGACATGAAGTGACCTCATCTGAGTTTTCACCATGATGAACTCACTCTTGATGCCTACACAAGCTTGCAAGCTTCACCTCTCGGACAATCCACCTTGGTGAGTAGTGGAATTTCTTCTTGTTTCAAGTATCGTTGTTATATGTCGTTATACCATGTTTCTTATCTTTATTTCTAGTGGAACGAATTTGCATATCACTGCTTAGTATAGCAAATATAGCTAACGGATGCTAACGGTTCCAAAATACAGGAAATATCATCCCAGGTGATTATACTCATTTTGACTTCGAAAGCCGTTTCTTGTCAGTTTTATTGCAAGATTTCCCTTTTTGAAGAATACACGGTGATAATGAAAACCACCTGGGGTCACTTTGTTGTTCAGGTTTTTAGTAATAGGGAGCTAGGATTATTGATGATGTCATTGTGAACCATTGACACAAGGGTCATGAAAAAAGCTGTTGGGCAACCTGGCATCTTCAATTTATTGCCGCAAGAAGTGGGCAGCATCAACCAACGAATGAACCATTCGCAGCCATTAGTGTTTTATACCACCATCGACCCTTCTCATAAACCATTGGATTTACCGCCACCAATTCGCCAATAGTTAACCCATTGGATTAACCCTTATGATTGGTTAATTTTTGGATTAAACCACTGGATCAACCGCCACTAACCAGCAAAAATGGTGGGTCCTACAATTCGTCAAGCATTCGCCACGCATCCTGAAAACTCCAGCGATCCATTGCGCGGATTTTAAGGGACAACAACGGTGACCAACGGTCCTGTGACCACTGCATGGAGGCTCCGCTCATGAAAGGAGCCCTGGTTGAAGCTTTTGTTTTCTCCTCAAACTGGAGTTACCTGACAGTGCCTGATAACTATCTCGTGAGTTGTTCGGGATCAATGGCTATGGGTCAAGCAGTTAACCAACCAATAGTGGGGAATAGTAACCCATAATAATAGGGAAACCAATGGTTAATGATGGTGAAAATGCTGGTATTCTGAACTAGCCTTCTGTGCATCCGTTAGTGCTGCGTAGCTCTTTTGGCTAGAGCTGTGACGGTACCCCTGTTTGCGCACTAAAAGGTGTGTGGGTCGCGGCATTCGTTGGGACGGTTGCCATAGTCCACCTACGCATCTGGATTCCGGTTACCAATAACCACCTGGGAACCTATCACCTTGTGTTGGTGACCAGTGTCTTGGGAAAAAGGGAGAACCACCAGGCCGCTGCCAGTGATCGTGGGATCGACACTGGTAGCGGAGCCTGGCAACGAGCAGGGCACCTTTTGGGGAAGGCCTTTATCGTGATGACCGAAGAGGTGAATCCGAAACTTCCATCTTGGGGAGGAGACTGGGCCACCTTTGAGCAGTATGAGCTTCGGGTTAGTCTTGAAGTTGATTCAACGAAGAAGGATGAACGGGTTCTTCTAGGACCTCGCTTGGCCAAGAACTTGACCAGCAAGGCCTTTGAGCTTGTGGAAACCCTGGACAGAGAACAGCTGAAGAAGGAGAACGGGGCAGAGTATTTGATCACCTTTCTCAAAGAACAACGTGGAAAGGACCGTGTTGACATCATGGGAGACGCTTTGAAGGACCTGTTTGTGAAGACAGAGGTGATGAGGAAGGAAGGAGAGGAGTTCATGGAATACCTGCCACGATTTCGACACTACATGAAGGCAGTCGATACCGCTTTGAAAGCTGTGAATCCTGCGAAGGAGATGCCACCGGAGTTCTATGGATGGTACCTGCTCAACATCACGATGAAGCTGGAACCTTCGGATGTGGCGAACATCAAGGCCAAGGCGGAATCCTATGGCCTGACTACAGTGGAAAATGCCATCAAGACCATGTGGTCTGGTGGTGGGCTGGCGCTTCGAGATGCCGAAAGAAAGAGATTGAAGACTTTGAAGGCCTACATGGCATGTGAAAAAGGCGAAAGCAACAGTGTCTATGCCTCAGAAGTTGCTTCAGGCCGTGGAGATGGAGGTAGCGACGAAGAGGATGCTGAGTCAGATGAGCTGGCTCAAGATGCCTTCGAAGAAACCATGGCAGCCTTTCTTGATGACCCCGGGAACGAAGAGTTGCTGGTTGCGTATCAGGAAGGGAAGAAGAAGATGCAATACCGAGAGGCTCGGAAGCTGTTGACCAAGAGCCGCACCAGCCGTGAGTTCTATCCACTGCAGAATCGCTACAACAAGAAGAAGGACAAGAAGGATACCGAAAAGGGCACCACCCAGCAGACAAAGGGCGACTTCTTCGATGGTGACTGCATTCGATGCGGGAAGTACGGGCACAAGGCCAGGTTCTGCCCTCAAAGACAGAAGCCTGCTGGTGCTCATTTCAGCAGTCAACTGGAAGATGTTGTCGGATTAGTGGTGGGTGTCCACAATGATGATGATGATGAGCCCAATGTGATCGCCATGGTGGACCAGGAGCCCATCGTGATCAACAACCTACCGGTGTTTGCAACCCTGGGGAATGAGTCAAAGTTTATGGGGATTCTTGACTCGGGAGCCTCAGAGACGATCATCGGCGCAGACACGCTCCAGGACCTCTATGAAGAGCTCGACCGTCTGGGCTTCGACCCCAGACAAGAAATCAGAATCAACAGGACTATGAAGAAATCCTTTGTCTTCGGCAACAACGAAGTTGGCATGTCCCTGGGACTTGCCAGGCTGAATGTGGGGCTACTTGGAAAGGAAGTGGCCATTGAGGCACATGTGGTGGAAGGACCAACTCCACTACTTTTGTCAGCCAAGTTCTTGCTGGAACATCGGGTGGTAGTGGACTTCAGCTCCGGGAAGGCTTGGTTTCCGGATCAGGCTGTGGACCCGATCCTGTTGAGTCGAACCTCGAGCTACCATCTACTGTTGCCTGTGACTGGTTTTGCTGGCAATGCTGCAATCTTGAAGAAGATGAATCAATCAGATGCTGGCGATGAAGACCTTCAGGTCTGGGTAACTACATCCGGGAAAAGAGGTACTGAAGGGGCTGAGGGCGAGCCGTCACAGCTCAAACAATAGGGACAGCTCCACCTGAGTCACGATGAGGGATTGGCTCCGACTCAGAGTGGATGTTGCAAACACCAATCAGTTTTTGAAGCGAAGCTTGATTCTCCGGAGAGTGTTTTTCATGTTGATAGCATTTGTACGGAACCTGAGAAGCCGACCGTTCCCTTGGACTCACGGCAGAGAGTGTTGTTTGTGGATCACTATGAGCAGATTCGAGCTGAAACGGTTTCATGTTTCAATGGTATGGTTGGTCGACGGTTGGACTTGGTTGAAATCTGTGCCCCATGGGATACCCCGTTGTGCGATGAGTTTCTTCGGAAAGGTGGTAAGGTTGAACGGTTGGGAACCCATAACGGTTATGATTTGAGTACCAAGGCTGGGTTGAGAAAAGCTCTCGAATTTCTGCGACAGAACAAACCTAGGAACCTCCATCTCTCTCCGCCTTGCTTTCCCTGGAGCCCACTGCAGAACTTGAATCAAAACACCGAGGAACAGATTCAGTCTCTACAGGAGAAACGTGTCTTGGGTAGGAAGTTGCTCAGGAATTTAGAAAGGATTGCTGAGGTACAGGTGTACGAACTGCAAGGGGAACTCTCAGGAGAACAGCCGTGGAGAGCATCTAGTTGGCTGGAGAAACCATGGATGAAAATTACTAAGATGGCTGGGGGACGGTTTCGGGTTGATGGATGTCGTTTTGGAATGAAGAATCCTAGGACTGGGAAACCATTTCAAAAGAGCTGGGGTTTCTTTGCGACCAAACATGCGGTTCGGAAAGCGATTCAGTTGACGTGCAACCATGACCATGACCATGACCATGTTCAGGGACAACACACCGCGGGTACGGCTGTTTATCCCCAAAAGCTTTGTGAGGCTCTGGTTCGAGGAATGTTGGATCCCACCAAAGAATTTGCGCAGTTGTGTCATTTTGTTCAGAGTGACAAACCAGGGCTGGTGTTTGGGGAATCGGTTGTGGCTGATGAAGAGGACATCCCTATTTTTGATGATGGGGATATTCCCGATGATGTGGGCGACCCTGAAGCTTCGGATGTTCCGGACATGGAGAATAACCATAGGACTCGGTTGGCTAATGGGGAGGCTGCTCATGAACATGGTGATGATGTGGAACCTGTGGGAAACCAAGTTGAGGGAAGGGCTGAACCGGTTGACGATGGTGGACTCTCGGGAGACCCTGGTGATGGGGATGGTGTCAGGGATAACCCTAGGGACTTGGATGAGGACGAGATGAAGAGACGAATTCGGATTATCCATCGTAACCTAGGTCACCCAAGTACGGATCTTCTGTGTCGGTTGTTGAAACAGGCGGGGGTTGACAAACGGTATGTGAAGATTGCCCAAGAGTTCGAATGTGATGCTTGCAAGAGACATGTTCAACGTAGACCCAAACTTCCTGCGGCCCCCATCATGATCACGGAAAAGTGGCATACGGTTTCCTTTGACACGTTTTGGTGGAGCAACCCCGCAAAGGCTGAAGGTGATCCTACCAAGTTTGTGTTAGGAATTTCCTACTTGGATGAAGCCACGGATTTGCATGTTGCCACGGTCATGAGGGAGGGTAAGAGTATGCCTGCAAACCTGACCACGGAAGAGTTTTGCAATCGGTTTGCGAAGGATTGGCTGCGGTATTTCCCCAAACCTAAAGCGGTTCGATGTGATGTTGAGAGATGTTTTGTGAGTAGTGACATGCTTAGATGGTTGGAGGATCATGCTATGAAGGCTGATTTCATTCCCGGGGAGGCGGCTTGGCAACTGGGAAAACATTCTAGGCATCTCCATACTCTCAAACAACAGATGTGTAAGCTTGCCGAAGAGCTTGGGCCCAGTGTTTCCACCGAGGAATTGCTTGCACTTTGTGTTTCTGCCAAGAACGAAACTCACAACATCCGTGGTTATTCCCCCAATCAGTGGTCTTTTGGGCAAAACTCTGACAGGGTGTTCTCGTTTCTGGAGATGTATGACAATATACTTGGGATGAGTAGTCAACATCCCTCCTTTCATGAGAACATTCAACGCATGTCGAGAGCGAGAGAGATCTTCATTCAGTGTGACAGTGCTCGACGGCATTGCTAGGGCGGCCCGACACAAAACCCGGGTTGATCAACATTTTGAAGTGGGGATGTTGGTTTACTATTACAGGAAGAGTAAGGGGAGGGCTGCCAAGGTCAGAGGTCAATGGTACGGTCCTGCGAGAGTCACCATGATTGAGAAAACTTCCAGTGAAGAGAGGGGACGCGATGGTTCGGTCATTTGGGTTACCCATGGTATTACCTTGTTGCGATGTGCCCCTGAACAACTTCAGCAGGTTTCTCGGGATCTTAGAGCGGTTGATCGGGAGTTGAATGGCACGTTTGAACCTCACGACATTGCGAAAGGGAAACGCCACTACCATGATATCTATCCTGAAAAAGATGATTTGATGAAGGATATTGAGAATGATCAGGATACGGTTTGGGACACTAATCCGGATGAACTGGATTTTGATGAAGCTAGGTTTCGCCGTGATCAAGAGGCTCCCCAGCTTAGACGAATCACCGGAAAGCGATACGTCCAGCCTTCGGAACGTGAAGTTATCAGTGCTCGACCAGATGAGCTCTCAAGTGGCAGCCAAGTTCGCACAGCTCCAGAAGGCGAAGAAGACTCAGGCCGCCGTGTCAGCCAGCGAGTTGACCCTGGAACAATTGATGGACCACAAGATCCACACCGGAAAGAACCAGGGAGAGAAGTTCATCGATCTCTGGAACAACAACCAGGGCTATGTGAAGTGGAGCACCGACAACCTCACGAAGTCACCAGACTGGGCGGCATGGATCCGCTTCATCGAGCTGATGACAGACAAGGAGCTCAAAGACCTGGGAGCCCCAGTGCAGGAGAACCTGCCAGCTCAGGCAAAAGCCAAGACCGCTCCCAAGAAGATCGACCCAGCCAAGGCGAAGGGACCCATTATGGACCACTTCGAGGATCCAGACCAGGACGAAGACTGGGAAGGAGTCTCGGACCTTGGCTCTACCGCCGAGATGAAGTCGATCATGGCACGTCAGGAGCAGACCGACAAGAAGTTCGAACAGATGACAGAGATGTTCATGCAGATGTGCCAGAAGGTGGAGCAGATCGAAGTGGTGACTCACCAAGTGGTGCAGCAGCTGGAGAGGACCCATCCATGAGAGGCAGAGAGGGCCACAGCCGCAGTCGTTCACCACTAAGGGACGCTGATCGCATATTGTTTCATGATGATGATGAAAAGGAGTACCCCGGAGTTGAAATTGTTCTGACGGTTGGAAGTAGGGATGTTCACTCCATGAAGAAGGGTAACCAAAGCTGTTGGGTTGTGAATCAACAAGCCAAACGAAGTGCGGAGATCAACTTCAAGAACCTGTCGGATTCTGAAAAGGAAGAATTCCGGGTTGCCAAACGGAAGGAGATTGACTCCTACATCGAAAACATGGCCATCGAAATTGCGAAGAGTCAAGGGGTTGACCAACAAAGGGTTTTGGGGATGCGATGGATTCTGACGTGGAAACCTCAAACCAATGACCAGGGAGTGGTTGTAGGTAGGAAACCAAAGGCCAGACTCATCATCAAAGGGTTTCAGGATCCGGATTTACTTCGAATTCAACGGGATGCCCCTACCTTGTCAACTACTGGAAGAAACATGGTTCTTACGGTTTGTGCTCATCGGAAGTGGAAAGTGTGTGTCGGTGACATCAAAACGGCCTTTTTGAATTCTGATCCTACGGAACATGAACGTGAGATCTATGGTGACCCTCCGGATGATGTGAAACAAGAGTTGGGAATGGACACCAAAGATTTGTTTCGGATTCGAAAGGCTATTTACGGCTTGCTGAATGCCCCCAGAAAATGGTTGGATAAGCTGGCTAAGGAGCTGACCAATTTGGGGTGGAAACAGAGTGTTCTGGACAACTGCGTTTGGAGGCTGTATGATGGTACCAGTTTGGTTGGTGTTCTTGGTGTTCATGTGGATGATGTTGTTTGTGCTGGTGACGGTTCAAGATTTGTTATTGGCTAATAAACTGTGTCGGTTACAACGTGCTAAGAGTGATGTTGGTTTGACCTTTACTTCGGAAATCGAACAACCCTTGTTTGTGAGTTTTTGTGATGCTTCTCATGCTAATCGTCAAGACCTTAGCTCTCAGGGCGGAAATTTGACCTTGATGACGGATGCACGGGTGCTTGAAGGAAAACCCTCACCTTTCAGCATCATCTCATGGCACTCATGCAAACTCAAACGGGTTGCTCGGTCGTCAACATGTGCTGAGGTCCAATCATGTGGAAACACGTATGATGAGCATGAATTTTGTAAACAGTTATGGTATGAAATCTGGAATGAACATGGTGTTACTTCGAAGGACTCGGATGACAAGATTGCTACTATTCCCGGTTGTGTTATTTGTGATGCGAAGAACATGTATGATAGTGTTAATCGGATTTTGAGTTCTGGTTTGCAGTTGGAGGAGAAACGGTTGTGTTTGGAAATTTTGAGCATTCGGGAAAGAAAGAAAGCCATCAACACCCCACTTCGATGGACGGACAGTGATCAACAAATTGCTGATGATCTGACCAAAAGTTTTTCTGTTGACAAGATCTTGAGAATTCTTGAAAATCAAAAGCTCTCTGTGATCTTTGATCCGCACTTCACTTCTGCTAAGAAGAAGAGGGCTAGTCGGAACAGTTGTTTAAACGGAGAATCAAGCCTGTATGCACAGAAGCTAGAAAAGTTTTTCACCGGTGAAAATGCTGGTATTCTGAACTAGCCTTCTGTGCATCCGTTAGTGCTGCGTAGCTCTTTTGGCTAGAGCTGTGACGGTACCCCTGTTTGCGCACTAAAAGGTGTGTGGGTCGCGGCATTCGTTGGGACGGTTGCCATAGTCCACCTACGCATCTGGATTCCGGTTACCAATAACCACCTGGGAACCTATCACCTTGTGTTGGTGACCAGTGTCTTGGGAAAAAGGGAGAACCACCAGGCCGCTGCCAGTGATCGTGGGATCGACAGATGGGGAACCAGGGGTACGGGGTTTTGACCCACAGCCAATAGCTCATACAGTTCATATTGGGATACATTGGGCACAATATTGATCTGGTTGGTGGTTTTAAACATTTTGATTGTTTTCCCTAGTAACCATTAACAATTGCTTGGTTGACTAATATTTTTCATAGGGGTGGTTCAACCACCAACCAGTGATCCATATTGATCCCCAAAAACCACGCGCCATGACGGAATCAGTTCAATGATATAGATTGTTAATCGGAGACTCAGCGACGGTACCGGCTGTGGTACAGCAACTGCCAGTGGTTGATGAACATAGCCGGCGGTGGGGCACTGCTCGCGATTCGGTACAAGGCTCAGTTGGAAAGCCAGGTATGTTTTTTTTTGGCACTTTCTGTCACTCAACAAGCCAACGTTTTTTCCGATTCAATCGACTTTGAACCACCTTTAGATGAAGAGTCATTGCATCAAGCCAATATCAACCATAAGTTTTCTGAAGCGCTACTGATCGGTTTAAGATTGCCCTCCGTCACGGCCGAAAGGGCGGGGCTCCAAGTATTTCCGCGGACCCTGTGCAGTGGGCGTCTCAGAACACTCTGCAGCTGTTCTGCAACCGTGTGGCTGGTGGCATGATTTTGTGATGCGTTCAAATTAGATATATGTAAATAGGGGTTGCTCAAGCCATAGGAATGCCCCCAAACATGGTTAGTTTATTACTATAAATGATGCACATTGGATGATTTGGGGGTCCCCCTATTTCGAGAAGCCCCCAAATGATGTAGAAGAGTCATGATTAAACAAAGGTTTATAATCAAGCAAGAGTTGATCAAGAATTGATTAGGACTAAACAGCAGTTGATCATGATTAAACTGCAGTAGATCATGATTAAACCGCAGTTGATCATGATGAACGTTAATTGAATGAAAATGATTGAACAACAGTTGATCACGATTCACTTTGATTTTCCATGACTATGATTAATCAACAATTGGTCCTGATTAGAATCAATTTTGATTAGAATCAATTTTGAAGAACTATGGTTGATCAATGGTTGATTTGGAGTGAACACCATGTGAGCATGATTTAGTTTGATGTTGATGAAGTGATTGAACAATAGATGATCATGATAAATCATCTGTTGATCATGACTCAAGCACCATAAAGAATGATTGACAGCACGAGTAATGAATGTTTGAAAATCTTGCACAGTGGTTGTTAATTGTGAGATAAGGGCGCCTGTGCCCCTGGCTGTTCACATCCCCCAAATGACCAGTCGCAGTCTGGCTATTGGGATGTGAACTGATAACCATTCCGGGAACGGTTGGTTATGACCCATAGCCATGTAGCTCGTAATTATCTCCTATTCTTGTTGGGTATCACTGAATATCAACGATTAAACATGTTCAACATTACTAACCATGACCATCCATTATGGATTAGAGCCTAGGAGCCCTATAAGCCCTCCATTTGATCGCAGTGCCACCAGACATCTCTCTTATTTCGACTGGGCTGCGGGGTCCGGAGAAAGTCCACCAAGAGTCTCTATCCCGAAGGTCAAACTGTTCACCGAAAACCAGCGGCTGGGGTTAATGGTTGACATGGCTGCGAGTTGTTGAGTACCAAAGATTGATGATTCACAATACTTTGCAATGATGAAATTTGCAATGCGAGTGGTTAGAAATGGTGTGTAGCAATGATCAATGTCAAAATCAGGACATAATCGTACAAATAACGGTAAGAGATGCTTCGAAATGCTCTATAAGAGAGAGTAACAAGACCTGCAAGCAACAATAATTCATAACATTATTGACAACCATGGTTAGTATGGTTAGTATTTATTAGTAATGGTTCACGATGGTTGATAGAGCCTGCAAAGAACACTTTGTTGGCCTTTGCAGATGAATGTCATCGCTATGGCTATGACAAGGGCCAGTTTAAACATACCCAAGTCACGAGAACGCGTGCATCAATGACTGCAAATGTGGATGAGTAGCCGAGGAAGGGTGGCAAGAACGGTCAATCATGCCTCACCAATAGATGGTGAACAGCGGCAACAGCAGTGAATAGAAACTGGTCAATTATTCATGGCGAAAATGTTTTAAGAGCAGTTGACATTTGTTCTCCGCCTGGGCGATGAGTAGAAATGGCCAACGGTGGATGATATTTAGTGATTCTATAATAGTTAGTACATAGTGGCTAATAGAGATTGACAGTGGTTTATATGGATTATCAGTTGTTCATAGTGACTATCAATGGTCAACAATGATAATCAATGGACGACTGCTTATTTGTGGTTAGAATATACGCAAGTGCTATCCCAACAGCATGACAGTTCGTATGCGCAGCCTGTGATAGCCCATGTACCGACTGTTCGCTGTTGGGGAAAACGATCGATGATTGTAAGGAGAGCTCTCTCCGCTCCAGTTCGCGGTTGTCCCATGACTGGGCCACGATAGGTTGGTTCAGATTCGCTAGGTTTCGACAGCAATTTGGACCCACCAAAGTGATGGTTGGTTACCTATACATCGTAAATAGACTTGATGAGTGCTGGGTTTGAAAAACTCCGAATTAATACCACTTAGATACAGAAAAGCACCCATGAAGTACTTCAATGAGCACCCATTTTTACAACAGAAATCATGTAGCTCAGTGCAGAAATCATGGCCTGCCAACGGCTGGCTGCAACTTGTAACCTGCCTTCGGCACCTCGCAGCCCCGAGAGCGAGTCCAACTTGGCCTTTGCCCCGGCGTAACTGGAGCAACGCGGCCAGGAAGCGGTAGCCGGTAGCATCTAGGGATGCTCCACGGAAGCTCGAAACGAAAGCGGAGAGATACCAAGAACTTCTAACTGTTCTTGGACTTAGACAACTGATACATTTGATGCTGGTCATTTGCACGAATCGGTGTGCAGCTGAATTGCGGGCGGTACTTCTCCTGGTACGTGTACGCATCAAAAGTTGGACACCTAAAGTATTGTAACAATCAATGTCAGGGTTATGGTGTCCAACGGGTGCAGCCTTTGTTGTTTTCAGGCGCCCGGCACCTGCAACCGTATGGTGAATATTTATGGCCCCTGGAACCTGCCAGGAAAATCTCTTCACAAAGAAAGTCTTGAGGGTCAAACTAGCGAATAGTGAATCACTCTTGAGCATAGACGAAGTTTGGGAATGATCAATGCTGTTCAATAGCAGCGATAAAGAGATGATGAGTAATGATGAATTATGGTTAGTTGTGGTCATGTAATTGTCAACTATTAAGCTTACACATCCATAACACATCACCATTGTCCAACAACTAAAAACTTGTGATTGTCTTCACCAATTTCTTAACTCCCAACTGCAACGTGCTTTTGGGTTTCAATCTCTAGAAGCAGGAAGGTGGTGGCACCATCTTCCGAGGAATTTCTGCAGGGACACAGGTTCCGGGAACGTTGGAACCTTGGTTCCCAAAGTTCCCGAGCAAGGTTCCAAGCAAGGTTAGCAAGTGACGTTCCCAAGTGGGGTTCCGGGAACCTTGAGACCTTGGGTCCGAAATTTCCTTAACAAGGTTCGCATGTGAGTTTCCCAAGTGAAGTTGCCAAGCAAGGTGCCCAAGTGAGGTTTCAAGCAAAGTTCCCAAGCAAAATTTTTGAGCAAGGTTCCCAAGCAAGGGTTTTAAGCAAGGTTCCCAAACAAGGTTCCCAAGCGATGTTTCCGAGTGAGGTTCCAAAGCAAGGTTCCCAAGCAAGCTTCTCAAGCAACGTTCACAAGCAAGGTGAGGTTCCCAAACAAGGTTCCCAAGCAAGGTTCCCAAGGTTCCCAAACAAGGTTCCGAGGTGAGGTTCCCAAGTGAGTGAGGTTTCCAAGTGAGGTTCCCAAGTAAAGTTCCCAAGCAAGGTTCCCAAGTAACGTTCCCAATATTACCAAGCAACGTTCCCAAGGAAATTTTCCCAAATGAGGTTCCCAAGCATGGTTCCCAAGTGAGTTTTCCAAGTGAGGTTCTCAAGTGAGGTTCCCAAGTGAAGTTCCCAAGTAAGGTCCCCAAGCAAGTTTCCGAGTGAGGGTTCCCAAGGGAGATTTCCGAGCAACATTTCCCTCTTGTCTGGCTAGTTTTTATTTCAAAGGATGAAGACACATAACTTTTAAACTCTGTGCAGTTGCAGGTACAAGACTTTGCCAATATTCTTGGCCCCAAAGGTCTAAGCAGATGGAATCCCTGCGTAAAGCCACGAGATCATTGGTTAAATTACAAATGTCAACATGAAACCAGACACATACACAGAGATGAAACCAATCTAATTAATTACAACTATTTCTGATTGAACCAAAGATAACTTCAGAATAGATCGAGCATGTTGTTGCTGCTGTTGGGTTGCAAAGTCGGGATCATCAAGATTATCAAGATTCCATGTCACCATTGTTCATCAAGATTACATCACCATTGTGTGGCTATTCACCCCAGCGATTCACCACCATTGTTCATCAATGACTTCCACCGATTTGTGCAGCTCCCCAGCGATTTGCCCCGGCGCTCAGCGCCTTTCAGTGGGCTCTGGCAGCACATGCGCCGAAAAATCTGCCGCACGACTGACCCTCCAAGCACCACCCTTGAAGCAGATGCGTCGCTGTGGTTAGTCAAAGGTTTCCAACAACAGCTTCCAACCCAAAATCGAACCACCTGAAATTCAAGAAATCCTGGGAAGTCTGATGGAAAACTGGTAAACTCAGCAGAAAAGGGGATTTCTGCATGACTTGGATTTTTTGGCGGTCAGATGATACAGTAATTGCTGCTTCCCAATATTGGGATATCTCTTACGAAGCCGAAACGCACCCACAGCAAGAGGCTTCACGATGTGACAGTTGATTCCAATGCGATAGTTGATTGCAAGTAGAGCACCACCACCAAACTTCAGAATATCATCAACAAGGGCCTTCCAAAAGATGTCCAGTTAGTGATATTCCATGGACTTGCAATGACTTGCATGCATATGTGTACAAACAGTCCTTAAGGGGTAGAGATACCGACGCTTGTGTACACGTCTACACGTGGCACTGCGCTTCACTTGCTTACCAGCGGCAACAGCATTTTGGTCAACGTTTTGGTCGATCTCCAGACGCGTTACAAGGCAGTGTTGGGCACTATCTTGATCCAATCCTTACTTGGATACAGCTACTATTGCTTTGATATAACCGTGATTGATTAACAATGGTTAATAGGCGATAATTAGCAACAATACTGGTTAAGCAACTACTGGCGGGTGGTTTGATTGACATTTTTTATTTTCCGTAGGCCTAGTAATTGTAGACAAATGGTTGATTGGTTCACTCATATTTTCATACAGGTTGAAACCACCAACCAGGCTACTATTGCTGTGATATAACCGCTATTGACCGCTAGTGATCAATGTGTCCAACAGTTCCCATGACTAGGCAATAGCAACCGCTATTTTCGGAATAAAATCTCTTGTTGATGGTGAGTTGAGGTTAGCACTGATTAGTTTGCAGCTGTCACTTTTAGTGGTTGTGTTAAACATTTATTAACGCTCATATTAACTGTTCTGAAGCATTACCTGTTGCGCAACTCGCAATGACCACAAGCTTGAGTAACCATTAGTTCATTCATGAAGGGTTAGATTAGATCGACGGCAACCATTCTTGCTAAATGGCGATGAGAACCTTACAACGGTGACATGAAAACCTAAGGTTGATTTATCAACCACGATGTGAACATTAACTTCCCGCCATTTGCAGTTTAACCTGCCACAGGGTGACCTACAAGTAGTGATAAAAGTTACCCTTTGGTGGGTCATATTGGTAGTTGCCATGATGGTTAGCCATTGGTAGCTAACTCAGAAGTGTAAACCCTATATCTAAGGATTTGGGTTGTGACCATATATCGACGGACCGCACAAAGTCAGTCACTGAGCTTTCCTGTTAGCTATTATCCAATTCCAATGCTTATAAGCGTCATGATGTTGAGGATTGTAAGAACCGGTTCTGTTGTCACCAACCTCTTGCTTATCAATTGATCCTCTTTTATCCAAGTGAATATTAGCAGTAATGGCACTAACAAAGCATTGGTCGCAGCTCATTCCCAACCATTTTTAGTGTAGTCAGTGCCATCAATCCTCTCTAACCAGTGGCCATTGGAACCAATTACTAATAGATAAACTACACCAACTACACTAACGAACTACACTAACTACCCCAACTACACTAACCAACTACACGAACTACCCCAACTACACTAACCAGATTTCTCACTACATCAACTCCTGTGGCCATTGGAACTTCGGAGGTGACGCCTCACCAGGGCCACCAGGGCTGGCCTTGTGAAGCTCGGCCGGTCACCTGGGAGGTGCCATTGATGTCCGTCGGCAAGGCACGATGCCCCCCGCGATGGCGCGTGACGTGGGAAGTATGCACTTGCGCCAATGCACTTGAGAAAGGTAGATATACATATATGAAAAATATATATGTAAATAGGTGGATAGTTATGTAGTTAGGTAGATATACATATATGAAAAAATATATGTAAATAGGTGGATAGTTATGTAGTTAGGTAGATATACATATATGAAAAAATATATGTAAATAGGTGGATAGTTATGTAGTTAGGTAGATATACATATATGAAAAAATATATGTAAATAGGTGGATAGTTATGTAGTTAGGTAGTTATATACTTATATAGTTTATACAGCTTTATAGTTATAGTTTACATATTGATATAGTTTACACAGTTATATGAGCCATAATTAACAACCATGAAAGATTTGCATAGATATAGATATGATCATGTAAAGATGTAAAGATAGATGATTCTATCAGCAATCGTCTACACTTATGCTTCTAATTATATAGTGAATAGATAGACAATGGATAATAAAGCATGACAAAGGATAATAAACCATGACAATGGATAGAAATCATCGACTCAGTGATCTATAGATAGGGCAGCCACGCCTTGCAAGAATGCCCTTGAGAGGAAAGGGTTGGTAGGGTACCCTTGACAAGGACAAGCCACGTTGCGCTTGGCAGCCAATGGTTGGTACACAAAGCGAGGTGTGTATGAGATCATTGGGCCGCATCAACAGGGGATGCTTGTTCCTCGCAGCTGTTTATTTTTATTCGGGTTGTTATGATTAGTGAACCAATTTCACACTTTCCCAAAGCCATCAGGTTTAATAGGCGTTCAACTCATACAGTCTTGTCAGAATTGAGTGTCGCTGATAAGAAAAGGCAACATGCCTCGGAAAAAGGAAGCAAAATGCCTCGCTGTCATGATGAAATGTGGCTTTATCAAGCCATGGGGAACCCCCGAAGCTATGGTTGGTTTATTACTACAAAAGGTTAATAAACTGGATGATAACCGGGGGTACCCCCAGCTGATCTTCTCGGACGAGTCTCGACAGAGGACCTCCAGTGCGACGGGAGCGCAGTGAAGGATGTCGGCGAGATGGCTGAAGGGTGCGGCGCCGGGGGGCTGCCGTGATGGTTCAACAATGATTGGTGATGATTTAACAAGGGTCAGTCTCATGGTTCATGGACGGTTGGTGAATGAATGATGGTCATTGATGGTCAACGACTGCTAAGGCTAGTGAAGCTGAACGGTGGCTGATAAGGGTTGATGGTGTTTCGCGTCTGTCAACGATCCTTATTGGTGGGTGGTTGATGGTTGTGATTCTTGCAGCTCGTGATTTTAGGATGATGAGAGTGGACCAGATTGATTCTTCCGCGATGTCATCATGTTGGTAGAATTTTGTGGTTGCCTGGTTCTTGCTTGACGATGAGTATATGTGAGTATTGATTCGACCGAGCGTTATACACTTGGAATTTGGAATTTCGTGTGTTAGTAGTCTACGGGCAGAACGATGGTCGAATAAAACTGATAACTGTTGTCAATTCGTTTTGAAGATGATTAATACCTACTTTTCTGTAACTATCTTCAATCATATCCAATGTCAGCGAAAGATGACTAATCTAGCAATCAGCACTGAAGCCGCGCAGGGCAGCGAGCAGCAGCAGGTCGAACCCTTCAGTTCAACGAGCCTCAAAGCTCTGCAGTTGCTACATGACATCCTGGTTGTAAGCTGAAATCCGCTGAAGGACTGAATGACTAGAACTGGTGGACGATTTCAAATACTCAGTTGGCATTTCCCTCCTCGACTTCACTCCCTTGAATTTGGTTGTTTGAACTTTTGCTTCGTTTCGCGCCATTCTTTTGCCAAGAAAAAGAGTGCGAAGGCGTCTACATCTCAACCAAACATCAGCAGTTTGCAAAGTTATGCGACTCTGCCACCGGCATACGTAGAGAGAATATTCATTTGCATGTGCTTCCATAATCACCGAATTGTATACCTCATTGCATTTGCATGCTACACACACATGAGCCATGATAAGATCAGTTGGATTGGATTCTTTGTTAATGCAAGATTACAACCAAACTGATTGTTAATGGGAGTTTGTGGCCAACATCCATTATGAAATATCTGTCATCATCCGATGAGCTCAGGCTCAGAAGATTGGCATTTTGCCTAGTTTGATGTGATAGATGATCCATTGTCAATGACAAGATATGGCATGTTTCTGATAAGCTGTGTATTGTCAACTGTATCTCTATTCTCGATGACCAAAATCACTACCACATATTACCACATATTCCGATTATTGTTCTTGAGATTTATATTTGCACCTACTTAAATAGATGTACATCTGTATATTCATATATCTATATATATATATATGTAAATATATATATATGTATATATACCTATGTATATATGTATATATGTGTATATGTATATATGTGTATATGTATATATGTATATATGTATATATGTGTACATGTATATATGTATATATGTATATATGTATATATGTATATATGTATATATGTGTATATGTATATATGTATATATGTATATATGTGTACATGTATATATGTATATATGTATATATGTATATGTATATATATATGTTTAAATATAGAAATATTGCCATACGATTGTATAAATATCTATATATCAATGATTCTATATGTATATGATTTTGACTTGCTACATATGACCAGCCAAGCAAGACATGGCGCTCGCGCCCACCATGGTGCCAGGGGGAGCTTGGGGAAGCCGTTTGAGGTGCAGGCGCGTCGTTTGGGAGACCGTTCGTTGATGAGGTGTCCGTGCACGACGCACACAGACATGATAGGATGATGGTTCAAAATGTTTATAGATGACCGTTAGTAATATGAAATCATTGTCAATGATATTTTATCACCATGATGTTTATTGCTTAATTATCATGTGATCATGGTGGCGTCAACTCATATTATGGCAAATTGTAGGGGCTAATAACTAGCGATATGCAAAAACAATCAGGGAGGTTGGTGGTTTCTGTCTTAAACATGTCCATTTTGCAATGATTTGGGGGTCCCATTCATGGATATACCCATATGGGCTGTGTCCGGACATTTTGTAATGATGATGGTTCATCTCCAGCGAGCACATTTAATCAGCAACAAGCATGGCTGATAACCAACAAGAAGTGCAGAAAGGACACAAGAAGTGCAGCAAGGACAATCAATGATGTGACAATGGTGGTCAATACTTTTGCTCCGATGATAAGCAATAATGCATCACCGGCAACAACATAGATTGATTCGCTTGTTGATCATTAGGTGATCAGCATGAACCAGGAAATTCAAACACATACAACATGTATGCGCGTAGACAAATATCTAACCTGTTGATAAACAACCATAGTTTCTTGAATTGGGGGTTTCTCAAGCATACCGCACTTGGGATCATTGGATTTGTCAGGAACGATCCATGGGGTTTTCTTTGCTTGCGATGCATGTGCGATGACTTCACCATTTTGGACCCATAAAATCATCGAAAATGAATACGTTGCCTTTTTCCACATAGAATCTGGCTACCCACAACGTGAATGTTGCGAGAAGCTGCTGTTTTGTTCGACCCAACATTGGTGAGGATTCCAGGGTGGTGAAAGAGGATCCGACAGAAGAAGCACTTCTGGGGCAAGCAAAGTTGGACGTCCCCGTCCTGCATCCCCCGGAGCTCGTATCGCTTCTAGCCATTCATTTTCCAGCCTTGTTGATGACAATACGGTGGTTTCTCGAAATTGGGGACCTCAAAAACGGATGGTCTATCACTGATATATATATATATATATTTATAATGAGTAAACAAGGACAATTTTGTACTCCTATTTTGAGAAACTACCATACGAAACGTTTTCCTGATATTTGCACGCTTGTTGCCAGGACCTATGAGTCCTGCTCCATGTTGGTTGGCCACTGGAATAGATTCGGCTGACTTGGTCGTATGTTTTCATTGAGTTGCCAGATTATCAGGATCCCGGGAGAATTCCTTTTGACTGGGGCTATTCCACTTATCGGGCTGAATACCAGGTGTGATTCACCAAGTTCTGCCCACACACCACCCAAGCTGGATAGCTACAAGCACAGCTACCGGACATGGGGGCACGCACCGGGGCAACCGGCTCTTAAGGGCTCCAGCTACTCACACGCACCAGGCATATTATTAATTTCCCAGGTAGTATGAGCCACTCGGGATGCTGCTTGATGGTTGAAGGTACGTAGAAAAGGGCGCAGGTGATGCAATGGAAGAAGTGTCGAGGTTGCCCCCCAATTTTGTGGAGTCGCGTTCCAGTCTAGCTGACTACAACCATTGAAGCACAACCATGGTTGCTTGGCCAAACAGTTGATGGTGAATGATTAGTTAATGTTTCATTTACCAGCAGTGCATCAACCTAGACCATGAATCAATCAACAGCAGCGTCAGCGCCGCAGGAAGTGGACGACCAGCAGACTGCCTCCCATCCTTCCAGGCAGACTGGTAACCGATACGTGGGCTCATGAAACAGAAAAAACCCAAGCGGTGTTCGAAACGAAGCATGCAGAGTTGGGGATGCTGAGCACAAGTGGCAGCAAGAATTTTGATCCCGGGGCAAAAGAGGACGCCACCGCAGTAAACCAGACTCACATCAGACACTGTTGTCCTAGTGATGTAAAGCGCTGGGTTCCAGCGGGGCAGTGACAGCCACCACTACTACTGCTGCTACCACTACTACT
>VSDK01027146.1:228416-257762 GCA_009767595.1 Symbiodinium kawagutii | reverse complement strand
GGCGACGACGACGACGACGACGACGAGGACGAGGACGAGGACGAGGACGACGACGACGACGACGACGACGACGACGACGACGACGACGACGACGACGACGACGACGACGACGACGACGACGACGACTACTACTACTACTACTACTGCTGATGGTTTAGTATTAGTATTGCCACCAGTGATAATTTGATCACCATTCTTGTTTTCTCAACAGTATTGTCACTACTATTTCTAGGAAAAAAGGCATCTAATAATAGGCAATACTGTAAAAAAACATTTTTTTTGTCAATATCAATTGCCATTTTTGATTGGCCTTTTGTCAATATGAATGCCATTCTAATATTTTTCAAGATTTGTGGCATCACAGGGCTATGACCGTTACAGTTGCGGCCTGTTGCACCTGTTTCGAGCCAGGCCGCCCAGACTACCGAGTTGGCGCCGCAAGGTCAGCGATGGCTGGCACCGTTGCCGTGGGGCAATGGCAGCCAAGTGGGGGAGGGCGTGGGTTGGTGACTGGTGAACCATGGCGGCTCTGGCAAAGGTTGTTGGTTGGCAAAGGTTATTGGTTGGTAAAAGTTAATTACTGGTTATATAGTTGGTTAAGCTTATTGGTTGGCAAAGGTTACTGGTTAGTTGGTTAAGGTAATGCTTTAGATAGTTGAAGAAGTGGGTGAGAACTGACAACTAACCAGGAAGAGGAAGTCATAACCACCAACAAGAACCAACAATGAGCCTTTGTCACTAGTGGCCCTAGTTCTGTGGTAGGCAGTTCGGTTAGTCTCCTTGCAGCTAGGCATTGACTAAGCAGAACCACCAACGACGATGGATTACCCTGAGCGGTAAGCGTTGAGAAGTCGGCACAGTGGATGGCTGGTGATTGGTTTGGGAACACCCCAGTGATGTTTCCTAAGATGAGGGCACTCAGATTGTGTTCAATCTGTTTGCTGCGTAAAATTCTTATTTAGCATCCTTCCTTATTTGTCGCTGAAAGGACACATAGGGTCACACCACACGCCACGCACACAGACACACGCACACCCGAAGACTTGATTTTATGATGCGCCATCGATACATCACTTTGAAAAAGATGGTACTTTGATTTTTTTTACCAAAATGGTATGACTGATGGGTCATGGCCATATTCCTTCTACACCGCATTTTTTTCGAAAACATGGCCACACGCCAAGCATGAACAAAGTAGGAAGCTGCAAATGTTTCCCTTCAGCAACTCTTAGTGGTGACCATGTGGGTAGTGAGTTGGTCGTACGTTTTTCTCTGGTGGTGGGGTACCACTATCGCCAAAGTTGGTCAACATCAGCATTTCATTGGCGATACGACGTACCACAACTTGATTTATTATCCTTCGCTGGTAAAGATCGTTGGTAAATCGCCGTTACACCAGGGTTTTCCTGGTGATTTTCATCCTTTGCGGAGGCCTTGGGGTTGCTCAACAAACTCTCGGACCAAAACGAGGTGCGAGGGATCCGTCACGGCGTTGAGAAAGTCGACGCCGTTCTCACTGCTGAGCCACCAACTGCACTAGCAGCTAGCGGACCCATGAACGAGAAAACGAAAGAATTCCGTGAAACCATTATGCACCACCACAGTTCTACCGAAGAAAATAGTAACTTACCTTGAGAATTCTTGAGAACTTGTTGCTTCATTGGTATTGATCTACCCTTACTACGATGTATAGATAAAAACCGCTATCTTCCACCGTTGCGCTTTTGATTTTGGGCATGAACCGTACCACGCTGCGTAGCAAGTGCACAACAATGATCACCCAACCATGGCTTTGTGTTAGCCGGTGTTGATAGCTGATATTGCCATTGATATCCAATCCCAGTTGTTGATAGTTTCTTATCCATCATGATCCTTATTGTTCCCATAGTTGACATTTGCGAATGACCATTAGGTTTTGACAACTAATGACTACTCTAATAATCAATGCTTAGCAGTTATAATGATTTGCAACTAATTCTTGACCATGGATCACAGTTCACCATTCAAACGCTTCTCACCCTTCAACTGGTCCTCATCCCCTAGTCACTATGAATCACTATTCATCACCATTAGTAACTACGGTTCACTATTATTACCATTGGTTATAGTCTATTATGTTCTGGTGATCATTACTATAACCAGTAGTAAAAATGGTGATTCGTAATTATTAGTAGTGATCAATAGTGCTTCATTGTGATTCCTACTATGATGATGGTCACGATGAATGACTATTCATCACTATTTCTAACCGGGAACCACTATTATCACCATTTGTTACAGTATGTTCTAGTGATTACTGATGGTCAACCTTGCTATCTACTCTGTCGAATAATATGAATCACTATTCATCACTATGAATCTATGAATAACTATTTCCTCCTCTATTGATTCATTAGTATGTTCTAGTGTTCAATAGTCATAAGTTATATATAACCTAGTCATTACAACCACAAATCACTCGATATAACCTTCAATAGTCATAAGTTACATATAACCTGGTCATTATAACTACGAATCACTCGTTATAACCATTGGCATTGCTAGTTACAACCATTGGTCAACCCAGCGAGGTCAAAGTGCTGAAGCAACTTGCTGCCGACTGCGTCCCCGAGAACTTCCAGGCGGCGAAGCTGCGAAGTGGCGAAGGGTGGCCAGCTGTGTGTAACAGCCACAGCCGGTGGTGTGACGGTTGGTGGGTTGAGGTTGGGAGGTAGGTAGGTAGGTCAAGGTTAAGGTTGAGATTGGGTTCCGGTCTTCAGGTACAGGTTGAGGTGCGGTTATTTGGTTGAGGGTTTTGCAGTTGCTTGGATGGTTTGGTTCAGGTTACGATCGCTCACAAGAGCGAGGTAGTACAGCCATTGAGGTCTGTAGATTTCCTGCACTAGGGCCCTGATGGTCATCAAACCATTCACGGGATTCATCATATACTAAGCAGCCAATACGTATGGTGGTTTCTTATAATAGGAAATCCTCAAAAGTGGGTAGTTTATAGGATTGGATTATTTAGGCATACCCCTATTTTGAGAAACTCCAATATAGTGCTTAGATGAAGATACTCGACAGGGCTGTCGAGATCAGGGCGCGTGCGTTTCCCAGCGCTGGATACTCCATGTGTTTTGCATTTGCCAAGATGTTTTTTTTGGCAAAGACGTCTAAATGCATTGGTCATTTGCATTGGTCAGAGGTGCAAATGCGTTTCATGACTGGTTTTTGACAAGACGTCGATATGGTGATTCGACCTTCTTGTCTTATTTGCCACTGATTCTGACCACAAACCTCGGAGCCAATCATCATCAAGGTAGTGATGGGTGACGGGTGAACACACACTTAGACAACGAGCTGAACTTGGCAGGTGGAGCTGCATCTCCATATCAGAGATGCGTATGCATAGGCTCTTGGTGTCACTTTACAATCAAGATTTTGAGGGTTTTCAATTTGATTTAAGCAAACTTAATGTCCCCTATCCGCTCTTGCATAATGCACGCATCATCCATTTTCCATCATTCATCATCCATCATCCATCATCCATCATCCATCATCCACCATCCACCACCATCACTGCCACCACCACCACCACCCCCACCACCCCCACCACCCCCACCACCCCCACCACCCCCACCACCCCCACCACCCCCACCACCCCCACCACCCCCACCACCCCCACCACCCCCACCACCCCCACCACCCCCACCACCCCCACCACCCCCACCACCCCCACCACCCCCACCACCCCCACCACCCCCACCACCCCCACCACCCCCACCACCCCCACCACCCCCACCACCCCCACCACCCCCACCACCCCCACCACCCCCACCACCCCCACCACCCCCACCACCCCCACCACCCCCACCACCCCCACCACCCCCACCACCCCCACCACCCCCACCACCCCCACCACCCCCACCACCCCCACCACCCCCACCACCCCCACCACCCCCACCACCCCCACCACCCCCACCACCCCCACCACCCCCACCACCCCCACCACCCCCACCACCCCCACCACCCCCACCACCCCCACCACCCCCACCACCCCCACCACCCCCACCACCCCCACCACCCCCACCACCCCCACCACCCCCACCACCCCCACCACCCCCACCACCCCCACCACCCCCACCACCCCCACCACCCCCACCACCCCCACCACCCCCACCACCCCCACCACCCCCACCACCCCCACCACCCCCACCACCCCCACCACCCCCACCACCCCCACCACCCCCACCACCCCCACCACCCCCACCACCCCCACCACCCCCACCACCCCCACCACCCCCACCACCCCCACCACCCCCACCACCCCCACCACCCCCACCACCCCCACCACCCCCACCACCCCCACCACCCCCACCACCCCCACCACCCCCACCACCCCCACCACCCCCACCACCCCCACCACCCCCACCACCCCCACCACCCCCACCACCCCCACCACCCCCACCACCCCCACCACCCCCACCACCCCCCTCCCCGTCGTCCTCTTCCTCCTCCTCCTCCTCCTCATCCTCGTCCTCGTCCTCGTCGTCGTCGTCGTCGTCATCGTCGTCGCAGCAAACATTGTACTTGTATGAAGTCATATGCTGATGGTGATGTAGTCATTCATGGCGGACATTTGCCAACAAAAACAGAGGGATGCAGCTTAGGACTCCCATGTAGGGTTCGTGGGGTTGTTGCTCATTGCTGTGACCCCCAGTACTCGTGACCAGCTGCATCACTAATCAGCAGATGAGGATTTATCCACAGCCATGACTCATCAGCAATTAGAGCTCCTCATCGTTGGCGATTGTTGGTTCTTGGAAAGTCTAAGGAATACCCGTCAGCAATCCGGCGAGTAATGCCTTCCTGTTGATGGAAGAAATCTGGATTAGTTGATATGTTGCTATTCCCATTCTTTGTTTCAGCCAGAAGCCTGATCAACCATGATCAATGGACCATCAACCACGATCCAAGGACCATCAACAGTCAATGGATGTCAGTGAGCCATCAGTTCACTTCATCTGTTTCACCAACATTTCCAAGAACTTTCACTCTTCACAGTCAATCAGTTCACCAGCCATGTCTTTCCACCATTTTCCAGGCATTTCCCACCATTTTTCCACCATTTTCCAGGCATTTCCCACCATTTTTCCACCATTTTCCAAGCAATTCCCCACCATTTTTCAACCATTTTCAAGCCTTCCCCATTTTTCCACCATTTTCCAGGCATTTCCCACCATTTTTCCACCATTTTCCAGGCATTTCCCACCATTTTTCCACCATTTTCCAGGCATTTCCCACCATTTTTCCACCATTTTTCCAGGCATTTCCCACCATTTTTCCACCATTTTCCAGGCATTTCCCACCATTTTTCCACCATTTTTCCAGGCATTTCCCACCATTTTTCCACCATTTTCCAGGCATTTCCCACCATTTTTCCACCATTTTCCAGGCATTTCCCACCATTTTTCCACCATTTTCCAGGCATTTCCCACCATTTTTCCACCATTTTCCAGCCATTTTTCGGACATTTTCCAGTTCACCATGTCTCTGCCCCCATTGGCTCGGCGCTTCAGGAGCTCGTGGAGCTGTCTGAGCTCCTCTACCGCCGTGCCATCGCGGCGCCGCGGCGCCAGGGTCGTTGATGGGTCGTTGATGGGTCGCCTAGGCCCTAGGATTTATATGGATTTATGGTTAGATTAATGGTTAGATGAATGGTTAAGATGAATTAACAGATTGATGATTAAGATTAAGATTATATACTGAATAAGATGAATTAATGGATTTATGTTTAGGTTGATGATTAAGATGAATGGATTCATGGTTAGATCAATGGTTAGTCCTGGATTCAGGACTGGTCAATATCAACCATCCATGGTCGACTTAATGTATAGCCATTATTCAAACATCAAGTGTGTTTTGATTAAAATGATGGTCGAGTGATGGCTCCATGGGAAAATCATTAGATTAATGGTCGAAGATGAATGGAAAAGGTAGGATTACGGAATGCAGAAAATGATGCATAAGATGACTGGTTCAGATTCATGCTTTAGATGAATGGTAAAGACATGTGAAGCACGGCAAGTGGTGAATGGTGGTTGATGGTCGATGGTGTTAAGCTTGATGCTTCATGGTGGTGGGTGGAGGACTTGGTTCCTCAGCGCTCTGCCATGCCTGCCACCTTTGCATATGACCAGCTCCATTTTGGCCATGCACAGGTTTTTCCATGGTTCACGGTGGCTGGTAATGTTCAATGATTGCTAATCAGTTATCTTCAAGCTTAACGGGTTGATCAATGGTGGGTAACCATATGGTTTTATGCTGATTCTTTGAGCTCACCGACGAGACCAATATCCAACAGCCAATAGTTGCTGGACTCAGCCAATAGATTCGTGGTGTCAATATGGAAAGGAGTCAATGATCGATAGCAGCTTTCAATTCCCAAGAATGCTGTCATCAAGTCATTCATGACTAGTAACTGGTTGTGCTTAGTAACTGGTTGTGGTTAGTAACTGATCCATCAACACCATGCGGTGACCCATCAATCTTTGACAGCTCCCCATCCATCCCCATGTCCCAGGACCCCGAGCGCATGAAGCTCTACATCCGCCTCCTCTGTGGCCTGGACCACGCCTTGCCCAGGCCCGTTGCACGCCACGGGAAACGCGACGCAGGCGGCAGGTCGTGCCGTGGACCCGTGGGGCGACGGCCCCCCGGCAGCCTCAGCGTCGGCCTGGAGCCGCCAGCTGGACGACGTCCAGATCCTGGGGTTCCTTGGAGGAAGCAGCTGGGAAGCCAGTCGTGGGCATGGGCCCCGGCAATCAGCCGTTGGATCATGCTTGGAGGAAGCTGTCCCCGCTCCCCACCTATAGTGGTTGGGGTAGTTCACTAGGGAACTACCAGGCAAATGGTGCAAATGGTGTAAATAGCGTGTTTGGTGGCCTTAAAAACCAAGTTAGAACGGTTGGGAGGCCCACCTTGTAGTGGTACAAAGACAATGGGATCGAGTATAGATACACTGCTAGGGTAGAATATGGGTATGAAACCATTCCTACAGTAGGTAGTAGTGGTAAATAGAAAATGGCAGACTATGAAACCATGCCGAGTATATGGTAACTGGTCGGTGGTTTCAAGTTTTTGTTCTTTTCAAACATAAGTGGGATGATGGCTGCCGGTTGACTCATACTTTTGGATAGGTTGCAAGCACCAACCAGAAAAGCATTCAACAGTGGGTATGTTGTATGATTTCAACAATGGGTATAAATGATGTAGTAGTGTGGTATCATGGAATAACACAGTCGCTAGACCAATGCTGATAATGTCC
Source organism: Symbiodinium kawagutii (assembly GCA_009767595.1). NCBI lineage: Eukaryota > Dinophyceae > Suessiales > Symbiodiniaceae > Symbiodinium > Symbiodinium kawagutii. The sequence goes on along the minus strand of VSDK01027146.1, from coordinate 250,456 downwards.
ATGTACTTTTGTTGGTTTTAGCAATTTTGATGGTAAGGAATATCCACATAGACCAATACTGCAAACAATTCCTGCCATATGGACCTGTTGTGACCATTCATTCAACAGCGCGAACTTGTTTTCAAGGCATCCCATCATCAGTCAGCGCAAGCGTTTCGAACATGATTGTATTCGACTTCCCATGATGACATCCAAGCGAAGTGGTTCACAATGGTCATATTAAGAATGGTGAATGACTGGTCAATCACGGCTTGTGTATTGGCCACAGTTAGCGGGTTTTGTCGGGCAGCTGATTCTTGGCAATTAATGGCTGTGTCTGGTAGTTGGTCATCATGACCCTGTCCTCAAGCATACTGGGTGTCATCATCATGTTGAAGGTTTGTGTTGGTTATCATCACCTACCATCTCCTAGCATCATCAGCCACGATCCTCTATGATTCGCCATATGATGGTTTCTCAAAGTAGGCTTACCCGCCAAAACATCCTGTACATTAGCCATTTACAGTACTAAACCAACCATTTTGGGGTTCCCTACGGCTTGCGAAAGCACCAAATGTTTGCGCGAGTTTATCCTGTCGAGACGGCTGTCTACTGAGGCTTGATGGGACGAATTCTACAAAGCTGCCAGGCAGGGGGGACTCCGCCTCTGCTGGCTGGTTGATGGGCTGGTTGGTTGGGTAGTTGGTTGGGTGATTGGTGGGTTGGTTGGCTGGTTGCTTGGTTAGTCGCTTGGTTGGTTGGCATATTACTTTGCTGGTTGGGTGATCGATTCTGAATGATTGCGGTCACCAATCAACAGTATATCTGACAGCAGGGCCGTTTGCCGGTTGCTGACCCACCTGGTATACGGATGATGATCCATGAGCAGGAAACAAGCCCAGCTTTGCTGTGTCGGGAAAGATCAGCAAAGCTCACTATACTGCCCCAATCCTATTGGTTACGAGTATGAGAATTCCCAGGAATCATCAGGCAACATTCTCTTTGGTGGTCAGAACTTTGACCATTAAAACTCTTTGACCTGATGTCTGTATAAAGTATCCTAATGTCGAAGGGAATGCTGTCTAAGAAAATGGTGGTTTCTCAAAATATCCAGACCCCCAAATCATTCTTTATTAACCATCTATATATATTAATAAACCAATCAGTTTTTTGGGTCCCCTATTTTGAGAAACCACCAAATGTCTTACAGACTCTTGGTGGTTGAACGTTCCCTTTGAAGGATTCCCAGCCTGCGACCACTTGGACTGTGCTGACCAAGCTGGAAGTGCTGGTCCCCGTGATTTTGCTCCTTTTGTTTTCTATTAGCCAACATGGAAATTCTTCAGCCATCGGAAAAGACATCTTTAAATGTCGGTTTCATAGGAAGACACGAGCAAAAAGATACAACAAAATCTTATGAATGCTAATTTTACTCGACACTTTTCAATAAATGCTGAGTTTCAGCACGTGGCCACAGGTGGCCTGCGTCTCGGCTGTTGGGGACTTTCTTCACCCTGGTGAAGTCGCGTTGTTGACTGTTAGGTGATCCCAACTGCCTCCTTGGCCCTGTCGGTGCATGTCATGTCAACGCCCATATTCGGCTTGTCAACTGGCAATGTCCAAGTGGTGCCAATGAATGATGATCAATATTAATGTCTATTGTCATTGGCAATGATAATGGTGATGATCAACATGACATGATGCTAGCCAATTGTAATGACTCTACGGTAATTGTACTGATTGATAAGATATTGGTTGTCTACGGTAGTTATACTACGTAATTATACTAATTGGGATATTCTATAGTAAGTCTGTGGTTGCCATTGCAATGGCAATGAATATGATGGTGATGTGGTAATCAATGGTTGCATGACAGGATCAGCGACTGGAGACCACCAGTTTCCAGTACTAAGATCACTGAAGGGCGAAGACACCACCCTGAGTAAGTCATTACCAACCATTATGAAGCATCATTAACCATTAAAGTCCCTTAAAGCCATCAACAGTAAAAACTTTTATTGACCATGACTGGGGAGTACCAACCGTTATTTCGCAACAGGCCTATTGTGATTCGCCATCAGAAGTGAATTATGGTTGGGAATCATCCCCGTGCAGCAGTCTTACAGCTAGGGGCCAATGGCCCCTGACATGCTGGCTCCTCATATCCCATAGAGATCCCAAAGCTGACAGGAACAGCGTAACGGTTGGGACGTGAACTACGACCATTTCTTGGATGCTTGTGACCCCGCGCCATCCCTCGGCCATCAACTCACTACCATTGACTCATTCCTGGCCAACAACCATGAAGCATTGATGAATCATCACTCACCTGTTGGTAACCGTTGGTAACCGATAGTAGTAGCCATTGGTCGTAACCATTGGTAGTAGCCATTAGTAGTAACTGTAACCATTACTAGTAGCCATTAGTAGTTACCATTGGCAGTAACCATTAGTTGTAACCACTAGTAGAAACCATTAGCAGTAACCATTCGTAACCATCATTTAGCACTAACCAGCACCAAACGACTACCATATCTTAGGCCACCCTGGACCGTCATCGTCGATGTCTCGAGGCTGAACGCTGCCACCGCTATGCTCCATCTGCCATGGGCATAACAACAGTAGATGAAAACGGCCGTGAATGACAAGTGATCGCCCATTGAAAGCGGTTGTTAGTTGATTCATGGTTGGTTGATGCTGAATGACGGCGGTTTTATGGTTGATTAATGATGGTTCATCGATTCCTTCTGTTGTTCAGCCTCCCCGAAACACTCTGACTTTGTGCGTAATCATGTTGGGAAGAGTACTAGCGAAGGGTTGAACATTGGGGGAAGGAATGAGTAGGAATGAATAGGTGCCCATCAAGGAGCCCATACCTTCAAGAAGATTCATGGTTCTGATCTAGACATCACTAGAACACACAGATGGATACAGGTGGCTCGATGCAGTTTTTTAAAAAACGGATTTGCATTTGGTGACAAACAGATGCAAACTGGCAAACTGATTGAATCATAATAGGGTCCTGATTTCATACAAGACATGAAGACATGTGTACATGAACACGATGTAACTGCACATTCATCATTCCCTAGAAGCAAATGCAAATCAGGTCCCTAGAAGCAGCACCCCTGCATGGGCAGAGTTGAGCGTAACAACAGCGGTGTTACTTTTCACAAGTAACGTATGATTACGAACCAGGGAGAAACTGAACAAGTTTCAACACGAACACCTTAGATTAGCATCTCGGGTAGGTTCTGATACGACGATACGGATGGTATTCCACTAAGAACATATTTCACAATCCAAAGTTTTGGCTTGCTATTGCTTTGCCAAGTCGTATCAGGTAGTCATTGTTGATATGTTGCTTGATGATTGTTGGCAATCGTAGATTAGTTATTGCCATGTAAGCACCATGTACCGACCAGTCTGAACCCCTATGGCTGATTTCCAGGAGTTTCAGTGTTGATCATCACCCTGCGTAATTGTTGGGTGACCATTGGCCAATGACCAGCCATTATTCTTCACCCAGCCATTAATCAAGCAAGAAGGAAGGGAAGGGACAGGTCGCTAGGTGCAAGAAACTGTCAGAGATCGGCCCCACACAAAAGCTGCATTCCACTCCTGGGAAACAACTGGTCTTTCTCCAAGCTCTTTTGGTGAAGGGTTGATACATAAACATAAGATTGCTAGTTGCTAGTGATTCCTAGCGATTCCTAGTGATTGCTGGTGATTCCTAGCGATTGCTGGTGATTGCTGGCGCGCTGATGTACCAACCGTTGATCCTTGTCGCTTGCCGTGCCAGGACGGTGATGCGGACAGTGTGGAGCTGAGCTTTGTCGCCGGCTTCCAGGGCTTCCAGGGGACCCTCCATGGCCACGAACGGGTGAGTCCTGAAGCGACCGTGAAACTTGTGGAGGTTTGTGGAGCTTGTGAAGCGACTGTGAAACTTGTTAGGCTTCTGAAGCTTGAAGTGAAGCGACTGCTTCTCTTCTGCTCACTGGTGACTTTTTTCAACCACAGTTAGCCCCAACTTGATACTTCACTGCTGCACCAAAGATGTACAGCTTTGATGATCCGAAGTCAGCTTCTATGTTGCAAAACCATCTTCTTTATTTTGCCTTTATTGATGCTGTAGAATTTCTGGCTACATATTTGGTACATGAAAGGTTGTACCTCGCAATCTTGGGACACTTGGTAGATACATCGCTAGTTTTGCTGGGCTATACTTGCTTCCCTATCACCTTTGTTGTTCATGATGTACCCAGTATTGTTTGCTGTTGTTTTGATAGTTGACCACCGTGACCACAACCAGGAACTATTTCAATCATCACAAACCATCATCAAGTCAAGAGTATAGACAAATCATGACGAATCACATTAACAAGCATTTGCCATCATTAACCATCACAAACCCTCCTTAACCATCACTAACCATCCTTCATCATCACCAACCATTAACCATCCCGAATCATCTTTAGCACTGATTCACCAGATCTTTAGCGGTAGAGTCAAGCATCGCGACGCTTGGAATGACGCGTCGCTTCGCTTCCCCAAGGTATCCTCGAGTTGAAGGCACAGGGGCCGATAGGTTGATGAGGATAGTGCTTGGGATCAAACCAAAACCATGATTTTCTATGTTCAAGTATGGTTAATAGTGGTGAGCTGTGGGGGATGACCAACAATGGCTGGCTGGTGGTTTTAGTCAGGTTTTTTGTTTTCCTTACAACCTTGGATGGTTGATTGGTTAAGTAACAGAGGGGTTGACACCACCAACCAACCAGTCCATATTGATAAACCGCCATCAGCTACACCCAGAATTGATGTGGAGTTGCAGTCCAAGAGTGTATTTTCAATATTAAACAGTCAGCTTAATGATATAATTACTTAGGGACATATCAAAAAGTCAGCTTCATACTTAATTCAAATACATATTGTTAGATAATAAAAAGTCAGCTTAGTGATGAGATGACTTGCGGACTATGCTGCTGCTTGTCCACAAAGAGCCGCCCTGCAGACCTTGACGGTGAACACCTGCCGTTTCCTGGCGGAGCTCTACCTGGCTGAGCTGATTTCACCCAGGATCCTTGCACAGGCGAGCAGCGCATAGCGGCGCCACGCGCCAAAAAGGGGTTGGAGCTGGTGCGGGGTTGGATTTGGATTGGCTTTGGGCTCAGATTTGGATGGGATTTTTTCTGGGATTTTTTTACGGCTTTTTGGTGGGTTCATGATGGTTAATAATCAGCTATAAACAAAAAATGGGAGGTTCTGATGAGAAACTCGATGCGCTATATCTGGTTCATTCGTTTATTTGTGTTGGTAGGTTGGTAGGCCATTTTTTGGTCAGGTTCTCGGGGGCGGGCATCTCCAATCATTGCAAGAGTCCAATCAGAAATGGACATAGTCTGGCAATGAATCAGCCAATTATTCATAAATAATTAAACGTATACATATGTATTGGTGAAGATTCCCATGGGTTCCATATGGTTCATTGGGTAATAGCTGATCAACCATTGGTGGTTCACTTCTTCCATCTCATTTCCCCTGAAAAAAACCAGCCGCCAAGCTACCACAATGAAACCAACCAGTCCGAAGGAAACTTCGCGATTCGCTTCACATGCGAAGCGAAGGTGCACGTCGTAGCACAGAAAATCCCAAAACGTGGTCACCGATGAGTGGTGGACCTTGGTTACTACGGATTCGCTGGTGAAGCAATGGAATCCAATCCCATGAAAAACTGCAGCTTTACAGCAATGGGGCCACAAGATCTTATAGCTGCAGATCACGATCCCGCCATGGTGATTAAACCCAGCAGGTGTCACCTCTTTCAAGATGATTGGCATGAAGATTCCACCTGGGATGGCTTGATGGCTTGGTGGTGGCTTGATGATGGCCTCGACCAGCAGTGCGGCTTGCGGCCGCCAATTACAGGTCCTCATCGAGCTCCTTCGATCCAGCCCCAGGCGAGGCTACTTCGATTGCCAGCGACGCCTTTCAGTGATGGATGAGGAACTTACTGACAGTTGGTGATTTCTAGTGCTTGAGGTCAGTTAAAGATGAGGATTAAGGATGGTTGTTAAGGATGATTGTAGTCCACAGGTGTCTAACCAACAGTGTGAGGCAGTTGCGCCAACTGGGCCAATGACTAGCTTTCAGCCTTCCTGATTGTCGTTGTACAACGCTAGGGTCCTTGGCGGGTCAACTGAGACCTCGGCGGTGCAGGTCACCAGAGAAGAGAGACCCTCGGGGGCCTTGCATTGAGGTGCCAAGGGTGCTGATCCAACCGTAGTAACGAAGGCGAGCTTATTACACTTCGCTATGCCGCAGCTTGGCTAACTCACTCACGAACTAGCGGCATATCTATCTGCTTGTCTGTTTGTCTGTTTGTTTGTCTGTTTGTCTGTTTGTCTGTTCGTCTGTTTGTCTGTTTGTCTGCTGGTTTGGTTTGGTTTGTTTGTTAGTCTGTTCGTCTGTTCGTCTGTCTGTCCGTCTGTCTGTCTGCCTGCCTGCCTGCCTGGCTGGCTGGCTGGCTGTCTGTCTGTCTGTCTGTCTGTCTGTCTGTCTGTCTGTCTGTCTGTCTGTATAAATGCTTGTCAATATATCAGCAATTTTGATTCATATGTGGTTTCATACCAGTGGATATTGACCATGATCGATTCTTACCAAGCGTAGTCTAAAAAACGTAGCCGCAATATATCTTTTATGGTACACTAGTAGAGTTGAGCATGATAGTTGCCTTATCAACCGGCATTACACCTGGAGCGCATGACTTACTAGATTACTGCCTTTTAGAGCTTAGCAGTAGATCATGCTTGGGGACCAGCCAGGCACAACAATAGTTTACAACCATAGGTACTGCTTAACACATATTCGGCCATCAGCTTCGAAGGTTTATCATTTTGGGCTATACATGTACACCAAAGGTTGCATGCAGGCTTTATCGATCAATAATGGGATCTGATGATTGATGACTTCTCATTAAAGTTAGTGCTGGGGGATAGCTGTTCATGATGCTTTGCAGTGATTGTGGACGTTACAAAATCTGCAGTTGATAGCAATCTATGGACATTTACAATGCTAACCACTGATCATTTAGCATATTCATTCCCCACGAATTTTGTTGTATTTGGTCAAGCACACAATGAGTTTGTCCACAAATGGTGGTGCCTACCTACATACAAATCATCCAATAATGGCCATGATTCGTAGGGAAACTACCATTTCTGGTTGGCACACCATTTATGGACTAATTCCACATCATTTAAGATTGGTTTCTAGTCTGATTTATGATATACCATCGAGAGCTGGACTCTATTTTGGATTCTGGTTCGGTTTGAGCTGCGTGGTCATGCACAACAGGGAGTAACTGGCGGCGCCTTTGTAAGCTGCGCGAGCAGCGACCACAAGAAGTTGTTGTCTTTTTCCAATTGAGAAGAATGAAACTTGATGGTCATGTTTGGGTACCATCATGGATGGATGGATGGATGGATGGATGGATGGATGGATGGATGGATGGATGGATGATAGCCTGATAGTTTGGATAGGTAGATAAATAGATAGATAGATAGATATATAGATAGATAGATCGATTGATAGATAGATAGATAGATAGATGCATAGATGTGCACGCAGAATCACACAAATACATATATACTACACATACATATACACATATGCGGGCGTCAATTTCTGGTCTGGATACATATTTGCGTTTCCATTGGTGGATGTATATCGGCACCTGGTATGTCAACGTATGTTGCATTTGCATTGATATACGTGGGGTCGTCTCAGCCTGAGAATCTTGTTTTTGCTATAAGGATACTCATCACCTGCAGTATTCTGGTGGGTTTCTCCAACTGTTCTCCAAACTTTTTAACAACTAGGGGCACCCATGAAAGCTTGTCAGAAGTTGCTGGATAGAGGGCTTGTAGGTAAACATCCCAACAGCCTAGTGACTGGTCGATGTAAACAGCTGCCTCAGGTGGTTGAGAAATCGCTGCGACAGCTATGGCAACTACACCTTTGGACTGATATTGACTATGCAATATACTAAGGAATGACAAGCAGACATTCACTCATGTTGCTGTGGTTTTATGCCGATCATGATTGGATACTGTGGATTACAAGCCACCACCCGCATGGCTTTTTAGAGCTTGGCGTAGCACCGTTTGGCTAGCACCAAAAAGCTAAAACGTCCACTGAGCAGTGCCAACTTCATGGCTTTTGATAACAATTGGGGTTGACCCTTAGCCCTTTACACAAAGGCATGTGTTGCTTAGTTGTAACACCTATTTGGTATCGCGATGTAGAAACGTCTTTGCAATAGCTTCATGGTTTGATGGTAGGGATACAATAGCCATCTGGATTGTGGGTGATGATGTAGCCATCACCACCCAATGGTAGCCAATCCACTTCATCGCCACCATGGTACTACGATGACTTCTCGTAGCCATTTCTGGTTCGGACTACGTTTTAGGATTCCTTCATGACCTATCATTCTATAAGCTAATATAGAATTCACTAGTTTATACCGCCAGTATTCTATAAGCCATCATCAAGGTTGATGGTTGTGGCTTACGGATTCATCATGGTTGCTCTACACGACTCTACCATGATTCCTTGGAAATGGTCGAAGCCTGTGCCTGGTCCCGCGTTCTGCCAGGCGGACACGATACCAAACGAGCCGGGGCGACTCAGAGGGAACACCATGGTCCTCAGCAACGGTGGTGCGAGTGGATGAATGGCGGTCACATGTGGTGGCCATGTGGTGGCCATGTGGTGGCTATGTGGTGGCCATGTGGTAGCCAATGAATAGTGCCAGTCAGTGTTGATTCATCGTTGGCTAAGAGTATCAACAAGGCTATGTTTTGCCACCGTTTGGTTTCCAATGAATAGCTAACAATATGGCTGAATAGCTAACAATATGGCTACGGGTCAATATTAACCAACCAATAATGGTTGATAATAACCAACAAACTATAAGGAAAACAATGGTTAATGATATTGGTTGCCAATGAATCTTGATTCATCATAGTTAATGATAGGAGATGAGATCATTCACCTGGCGAACGGTCAGGGAGGGTGAGCTAGTGAACTAGTGATGCTTAGCCGACAATCAGCTGGCTTTGGAATGGCTAACTATGGCTCCCGGCTGGGCAGTACTGATAGATCCGAATCCATAAGGGTTCTACAATCCGATTTTTGATCGTGGTTCCTGTAGTTGCTCGTATTCGTTGACAGTGTTCGACAATGGCTAATAAGCAATACTGACCAAAACTAATTCATGATATGTATTATACGTATGAATATATACCTCTCAATAGCAATTTCTTTGTGGATGATTCATGGTTCGTTGGGGACTGTGACCTCGAACTAAAAACCCATTTGTTCTGAAACATCTATGCGAGGGTGTTTTTTGGATGATACCAAACATATGGTGCGGGGGCATCAGCAAACAATCATGTTCCCAGTATCAGTATCAATGTTTACCATTCGCATCGCTGTTTCTCAAATATGGAAGCCCTAATTTATCATCCTTTATGACCATTTTAGTAACAAAGCAACTATAACTTGGGTGTACCCCAAAGTGGCTTGAGAAACCACTGTTTAACCACTATTGTTGGTGGTTCTCCCTAATCATTCACCACTACAATCCCCCATAGAAACATAGTACTCCTAAATATCACCACTATACCACTAAGATATGTACCCTTGAAATCCATCTAAAACCTACCCATGCTGGACCCACCACGACCATAGTCGTGGTACTCCCCATGCTGAACTGACAAAGTCCTTGGCGTCTTCCAGGACCTCGGTGGAATGCGCCTGCGACCTTCTCAGGGTCTTTCTGAAGGCCCGGGCGCGGGCGACGGCGATGCCACTAGTGGTGGCCTCTCAGCAGGTGACGGGAAGCAGTTTCTGCTACCTGCTATTGATGGTTACTCGCCAGGTATAGCCAGGTATAGCGTAGATTTGGGATTCATGAAATTCATGGTTTGTTAGTGAAGCAGGAAGCTGATGACTTTAATGAATTGATAGTATATAGGTATGTGAACAGAATATACTGATGGTTTCTGAATGGGTATATAGGGCGACACAACGCGAATGACACATGAAATGCGGAGTTGACGAGATTTTCGAAGTTTTATTGTTATTCTGACCAGATGCGAGATCCGAAAAGAGAAACTCTCGTCAGGTCGCTCTCCCCGGAACTGTTGCGCATAAACACGCCTTTGGGACTCGAATCTCTTCATTGAAGGAATTCGACAGGAAAGACATGACCAGTGGTGCTGTCTTACTTCGTGTGTTATTTATTGACAGCATATCAACGACTGGACCAATGGAGGAGTCCACAAAAACAAGGGTATGATCCAGACCTGTGGTTCTGCTCGATCACAACTTGCTGACGGCTTTCCACAGAACAAGCCCCTATACCCTCCCACAAGCTAAATGTTGACCCTGACCTCGCCTAGGGGTTATCAGCCTACCCGACTTGCATACGTAGCAGATGTCAAATATCAGTATACATCAATTTCACATGACTGCATAATGCTACACACACACATGTATACACCTATATGTGTATATATATATATACATATGGGGATTTTAGAAACTCGAAACATACAAACATGCAGAGATAGCATTGCAGAGCGTAGCATATCATTGTGGTATACCACGCTAGAATGGGTGTTCATCTTGACGAGTTCTGCAGTACGTACATGAGTGTGTGTGTGTGTGACTTATCTCTTCTTGTCTATCCACAATGCATGGTCTTGCCAACATATAAACTCAGATGCCAATGCTTCCATGCTCCTGTGGACTATTCATGCATTCTCCTACATACTCTTCTATTCTCATGTGCTTGTATCTGTCTGTGTTATCCGCAAACATCCGCAAACCAGTAGTCTTGGGGTGGTGCACTATATATGGACACACACACACATTTCTATGATAACTTTGACCAGTCCCTAGTTTGTCGGACTTCAAGTGAGTTGCTATGGATGACCACTGGTGGTACCAACAAACAGTGACTATGAATTCAGCATCGCAAGGGTCAACAGGAAAGAATAATCCAACCTTCTGAACCCCCCAGATGCTCCAGTGCCGTTGGATTTTCGAGGCCGGGCTGCATGTGACCATGGGAAAGGAGGTGCGCGGTGGGACGGTCGTTGGATCTCCACAGGAGTTGTTCTCCGAGTCACAGCACCAAAGGCACACAGATGGACCCAACTCCTTTGCAGCCGCTGACAACGTGGCTGACAACGTGGCTGACAACGTGGCTGACTCGTTGGTTTTGAGGCAACCCGGCAGCTGCACAAGGATGGCAGAGCCAGCATGGAAGACGGGCGAACGATTTGGTGTGCGGCCTGTTGTCGACTCTTGTCCTAGCCTCATGTCATCGGATATCATGACTGATATTGACAATCATTCAACACATGATTTTGGTATTGTTGACATCTTTGTTTCAAAGTCATAACTACAGGACGATTGTTGACATTTTATCAACGTCATCACAAGAATCTCAAGTCACCGATACCCCAATGATTGCTTCAATCACCATGCGTTAAATTCTTCATGAGAGGGACCATGAGACATGGAGATACATGGAGTATCTCACCATCCTCAGCAACAACAAGCTGGATCAAGGTCGGTTTTCGTCAACGGAACTCGGTCTTGGAACTGGTCGTAGATCTGACTTGTGCATGGAGCAGTTCTCTCAGGTCAGTGGTTGAATAATGGCTACCCAGGATTAATAAACCCCTGGTTTATTAACAGGGGGTATCCCCCAAAAGCTTTGGTTTCCCATTAAGATAGCAACCCCCCTAGTTAATCAACCAGGGGTTTATTAATCCTGGGTCAACATTAACTAGTAAGTTGACCAAGAATGACTATGATCAAGCATCATTGGCCATTGTGGGGGATAAATGAACTAATGATTGGTTATAGTAGTTGACCATGACTCATTAGGGTTTATCATATAATCCAACAATGGCTGATGCTTGAGAATTGATACCACTGATAAGTTTTGGATATCTGAATTCAAAAGCGCTCCAAGTAACAGAGAAGAAGAACTAGGTGTGCTTTTTACAATCATAACGATCACTTTTATTGGTGCTCAGAATTACGGGTTATCAATCATAAGCCGAGTATTATCATAGTCAGTTGTAGGTGGACGTGGTTCTGCCCTTGGAGATGACAGCTTCCAATTGGCTGATGTTGGGATGACCCGCCAACCAATCATGGCCATGACCTCGAGCCAACGCACAAAGGCAGCTGTCGACAATTGGCGCAAGCCGTTAAGGCTATCAGCCACCACAACCGTCCAATGTAGCCATTTGAAGTGCAGGGAAGTGCTGTCCCACCAGCTTCGATCGACGTCGAACTTGAGCAGATTTTCGGTTCCAGAACTTCCCCTTTTTGGTTGGAGGGTAACCTTTAACCCTCTGACTAAAATGTGGACATTGAAATGCCCTTGGACAAAATGCTGACGCATCCAATAGTAAACAAGTGGAATTCGGTCCGTTCCCATTTGGCTGGGGAACACTCCTATGCTCTTTAAAGCCTCTGATTCCACTATCAAAAGATGCGGTTTCCTGACTAAAACCACTGGTATCCCACAAAAATCGATCGTCCCCGTTTCTACTTCTTGAATTCTAGGGAATTCACCCGAGGTGGCTAATCCCCGCGTACAAGTGTTGGCGTTTTTCCCGAATGAACCGACCTATTTTACTATTATGATTCTCAACCATTGTCACGAGGAATCTGTTTTTTCGAAGCATCAGCCAGCAGTTGGCCCAAACCAGCAGGATTTCCAACATTTTACCACAAGTTTGACTTGTTTTTTCTCCATTTTTTGCCCGTTATCAATAGGTAAACCCGCTATTTTCCACGTCCAACCGCTGCAGTTGGACCTGGCAAGGCGCTCCGTGTGATCTGGCGGCGCCTCTCTTGGCTTCGTGTGACTCGTCGAGGGGTGGCGTGCGGCGAAGTTGGTGGGGTAGGGCCTGCGACCTGGTGATGCTTCGAAGAGGGCCCCAAAGGGGTGTTTATCAAAATCGGGGATCCCCCAGATCATCCACAAACCTGTTTATCATCCATCAATGAACATCAAAATCGGGGTGTTTATCATCCATTAATAACCATGTTTAGTAATCACTCAACCATTTTTGGGTACCCCCATTTTGAGAAGCCATCAAATCAATGGTTGGTTTGGGCCAAGGTCCCCTGCTAAGCTTCTGCGACATGAGAAGTTTTGCAGCTATGGAACGGTATGTATGCTCAAGTCGCACACTGACCTTGGGTGTGAGCTGATCCTTCGGACTTTTTGGAACCTGGCTAGCTGAAGCGAGCTCACTAGTGGGTTCATCTGAAATAGCTGAGGGGTGCAATTGCAAAATAGAACTATCAAACCAGTGATGGCAAACACAGCTGCACCCATAGATTCTGGCACGTCACAGGCTAGTTTGTTTTCGTACTGCCCTTCAGTGGAAAGATTGAGCATTTTTTGACATTGGAAACCGTGACGGCAATTTCGAAGCATTAATTTGAGATTCTACACTACGCTGATTTGCCATGCGCAAAATTGACAATATGCATCAACCAGTGCAGAGCTTGATAGATTCCAACAACAGGGCAGTAGCAGCGCATTGTGCTCAGATATGCTTTTCGGGTTTGTGCAAACTATTCTTTTGAACGCAGCTTGCTGCAAGTTGCGTTTCTACTCATCCAGTCCAAGCATGATCTGAGGGATGAGGGCTGCTCGTTTCCCCGGTGTTGGGACGAACATTGCTCTTTGTTTGACCAAGCCGAAACGTTTTTTGCTGTCGATCATTCTGTCTTTTTTGCTTGGTTGATGATGATGGTGGTGGTGGTGGTGATGATGATGATGACAACGATACGATGACCGCGACGGCATCATAATGCTTCATCTAAAGGAGGCGAGAGTTGATCTAAAGAATCATCAGTTTTAGTCTGAAGGGTTGCTGCAATCACTGAACAATGGACATCAAAATCCTATAATTACCCCAGAATCAACACTTCATTAACCCTGCATGCAGATGTTCCATAGCTTTTGGCAGCACGTGCTGAGGAAGCCTCTGCAGTGCACGGGCAATTTGTCGCTTGGATTCGATGCTGATACCCACAGCCACCACCAGTGGTATGATGGAAGCGTCACTAGTAGTGGTATTTCATAGCTAGTTTATAAGTATTCCATGATAAACAAATAGCAGCTATGTAGTACGAACAAACTGTTACTGTACATGATAAACTAGTAGTATGACAGCCACTGATTGCTCGGTATGGTCCTAAACCACCACTAGCCTTACAACAGATTGGTGAAAGCTTGGTCAGCGCCAGGATCCAACCGTGGTAACCATGATTGAACATGCTTGATGCTAAATGCATAGTTAGCAATGGTTAGTCATGGTTGACAGTGCTTCATCACATGGGAAATTGTGGTTCCTGAGGGTTGGTTTCAGTAGTTGGATCGTTGCCGTTGCGGCATCCTTTTTGTTATTTGTGTCACATCTACGTAACTATCCTGTTGGCTACAACTCTCAGGTTTAACCTTTTGGGTATGGGGAACTATCCTGGTGAAACCTCGGCTGGGAACCCACGACTTCCTTCACGACTGGCCCAGGTCTATTCCCCACGCCTTCGTTTCAAGATCTTGGACATTCTCGAGGCGATCCAGCGAACATGTGACCGACTCTGGTGGTGCTAGGGGAGAAGCAATTTCTAGCGGTGAATCCCATGGTGGTGAATCTCATGGTGATGATGGTGAAGATGGTTCAATGAATATCATGGTTGATTATATGGTAGATGATGCTGGATGACAATGGTTGAGAATCATTAGAAGAGAAGCAGGGATTATTATCAATAACTACTGATACTGATTAGCATAATTGCTAACCCTGGCAGCTGGCAAGGTATAATTCTCACTGGCAATAGTAATTATGGCAATCATTCCTAATAGTCAATATTTGCAATTGTCAAAACTACGAATCTGTTAATCAATGTTCTTGATAACCGCTGGAATTATCAATGACAGGGATTATTGTTATTGTGAATCAATTTAACTATTCATATATAACTTATTATTGTCAAACACATTATCAATCCCATAAACAATAGTGGTTGATTACGCTTAGTAATGGGAGATCCAGCCGTTCAGTTGCACCCAGTTGAGTTTCACCGGGTGATCAGCCGGGGGGTGAAGAAATCGGCGATTCTGACAAGTGAAACACCGGCAGCCTAATTTTTCTTACGCATTCTTTTTTTTGATTGTTTTTGCCTTTCACCTTCAAAACTATCTTACCTTTGCTGCTCGTACCACTTTTTTCTTGGAGTGGAAGTCATGTAATATTGGCCACACACAACGAGTTTGCACCTTGGTTTCGCAGTGGGTTGTACCTACGAATCTTGTTGACGATGCTACTCCTCTGCGGATGGCATTCCTTTGTACCTACGAATCTTGTTGACGATGCTACTCCTCTGCGGATTGCATTCCTGGGATAACTCTACCGCTTATTTATTCCCAAATTGGTTTGTTTGTGTCTGCGGTGGTGCCTGATTGCTGACCATTGAAGTTGATAAGCGCTATTAAAAGGGAAACCACCAGTGACTTGGGGTGGGTTACACCATTTTTGGACAAACCCAAATTGGCAGATCTTGTTTCGAAACCGGCTCTTCTATGGCCCAAACCGCCAAACTGGGCCCAACAAACTGTGACGGGGATGGGCCAGCGACCAAGTTATCAGGCATCCCATCCAGAGTGATTTATTTGAAAAGCATGGAACACAGCAACGCACAGCCGACGCACAGCAACGCCATGGTCATCATTTATAGCTTTCATTTATGACTCTCTGGGAGCCAATGTTCAGTCAACAGGATGGGACCATGTCACAGAATACAGAAGAGTTGTGACAATATTCAGTGCCTCAACAATTATGGTTGAATGTACAGCTCTGTGGCACTCTCAGCCCTTACAGCCATCCCCGGTTCGCAGACTGATTGCTGGTGTTTCAATCATGTCCGGTATTAGTCATCATCAATCATAGTAAGTATCACTAAGAATGGTCCCCTAGACTCAAAGGTACCTCGTTCATGCTATCATATTCAGACATGAAGCACCAGGAATATCCACATCTTACGGCTACAACAGCTACTCGTCATCAGCATGATGCCTCACCACGGATCCTCCACGACGGCACACCGCTGCGCTTCGCCGCCTCCAGGCAGTCTGATGCAGCACCCAGGTGGGAGAAAGTTTCGGAGAAGCGAACGAGTTGGAAGCGAACGAAAGTGGTTGGTATCCAGTGGTAGTTATTTCAGTGGTGAATTATTGCTCGGGATCATAATGTGGATATTCATTGGTTGGTATCCATTGGTTGGTATCCAGTGGGAGTATCATAATGTGATCGGGAACAGCAACGTGATCCAGTGGTAGTTATTTCATTCCCATTGATACTCTAACAATACGGTGAGAATGGATAATAAGAAACAATTTGGTTAATAAGAATTGAGAATTCCATGGACGGTGTGATATTCTGCTTCAAACAAATTGGGTGTTGCCCCAGATGACTCAACCAAAACATCTAGAATCGGGAGTACCGAAAGTAATAGCAGTTCAAACAAGATTAGTACTGTCTCAATGAGATTACTCAAGTACTCAGGATGATTCATTCACGCTTCCAGTTGTTAACCACTCTAGACCAAGTCGGCCAATTGTAAATTCAAGACCGAACAAGTGCTTTCCAGTGCTGAGAAGACGTGGAAGTCAGCGATCATGCTCACTGGAACTGCCAGCACTCACATTTTCTGGTTGCCACGAAACGGTAGCTGATGAATGCTGATGATATCTATATATCGTTTCATTCTCGCGTGTTGTTTCTGTCCCCAAATCTTTCTGGTCATTTACTACCAACCCTACATGGGGATTTGACACACCCAGATGAAGTCCAGGAAACAGGTTGGGCTTTTATCCTGCTCCGGGTTTCAGTCGGTTCAAGAGCGGCTTGGCTGATCAGAGGACCTGTTACCCTGCAATTGGTGATTAGAAGCTACTGAGTTTTTTTCACAAATCTTGTGCCGACTCGTG
Source organism: Symbiodinium kawagutii (assembly GCA_009767595.1). NCBI lineage: Eukaryota > Dinophyceae > Suessiales > Symbiodiniaceae > Symbiodinium > Symbiodinium kawagutii. The sequence continues at coordinate 233,376 of VSDK01027146.1, read as the reverse complement.
GTTGGCAGGTACTTGACCTTTGTGCGAAGTGGGGTGGTGCGCTAGACCCTGCTTACCATATCGCCTCCGGCCGTGCAACTTGGGCTCAGCACCACCCGTACAGACGCGCCGACGCAGTGCCGACGCCGCTGCAACGAGATGAGCCGTTTCGAGTTTGAACAACAAGGCACCTTCGTTCACACAGCCCAGGGAGCTGGGAAGCCAGTGGCGTCAGGAGGATGGCGTCATGGTTCAGTGGTAGATCATGGTAGATCCATATGAAGACTCCCCCAAAAAAGATCGATGGTGATGCAACAGATTGATGCAACCACTATTGTTTGATGGTAGATAGACCGTGATAGACCTGTGTTTTTTGGTTTCAATGGTTGATCAACTTAGAAGTGCTGTGCATATCACCGCATGTCACCGCATGTCACCGCATATCACAGGGACATACGGGATGCTCAACTAGGACTGAAAACCCAAACTCTTAGACCATGGGGAGCAACCTGACGCAATCACATTTCAAAACATCATGTTCCCTCGTCAAACAACACAAAGCTGGCAATTCCAGCCAGGTTTGGATGATATACTGCTTGATCTGAGTAGTGATTCGCATCAATCTTGCGTCGTTTTGACCAAGTTGCCTCTGACCTCCACATAATCGTTGCTCCGGCAATCATGTTTTTTTGTTGCTTTCTTGCCTCTGCCGACAGAAACCTTGGAACCTTGGAGATGTGCCACTGTGGAAATCAACGATGCTCATAGCTTCTACAGCGCATGGGAAGTCCTATCCGTAAGCTGCCCATCCCGATGGTTTCCCGTGCCCATGGCTATAAGTGCCTATTGCGTGGCACACCAGAGGCTCATGTGCTAACAATCCATGGTACTAACTGGCACACCAGATGAAAGTCTCTCCCAGTCCCAAGGTTTGGGCAGCCATGCTTTACAGTGATCCCGGTGCCTAATTGTAAACCCTCTATATAGCTTAATTGCTTAATTGCCCTAGCCATAAGTAGCCATGATGCCAAACCATGTAGCTTAATTGCCTAATTAAAACCAAGATAATGGTAATCTGAGTAGCTTATGATTGAGTTATGCAGCCCGAAATCATGATCCAGCTGTTAGCTGTGGCTGTTCAGCGCGGCGCCAATCGTGTTTCCAATAGCGAGCTGCATGGCCATACTAGGGGCGATAGAGGGGGCTTCATATTCAATGGCAGCGGCTAATGGTTAATCTAGCTGGTGATTCTCAGGGAGCTAAGGAGCCAGGGGTCCAGGGAGTGGTGAAACCAGATGGTAGTTATGATCGCCTGGTATTCAATTTGAGGGTTGTACTGAATCGCGGGATCAGCGCAGAAATCGATTGATGATCTTGATGATTTTCTGGTTTCAGCAGCCCACCCTTTCACAACAACCCAGTGGGTGATTGCCATCATTGGTTGATGCCTGGGCTTTTTGGACTGCAAACGAAATAAGCGGCGTGGGTTGGAGGTCCGTTTTTTTTTAATCCTTTTAGCATTGTAGCCTGTGACGGGGGTTCTCCAAGTATCAGCAGAATACGCTATGATAGGCTTTTAATTTGCGAAATCAGGTGGACATTGCGGTCGAACGTAGTGTTTTTCCTATTTCTCAGGTGCCTTGAACCCCACCTGCAAAAGGAAACTCTGCATGGAAACTACCATTTGGCGGGTTCTTGAAATAGGGAACCCCCAAAGCTACGGTTGGTCTATTGCTATCAATATTAATAAACTTGATGATAAATAGGGATACCCCTATGGCTTAAGGACTCCACCCATGTGAATGCTCCAGATTCGCAGCCGGTACCGGCAGTGGTAAAAGCATTCTTGCAGAAGCATTCTCCAGGATTCTGCCGCCCCGGTCATGGTGCCCCCGACCAATCATCACCGTGGGCCTACCATGTCTTCTTACCGCTACGAAACTTGTTCCTTATACAGATATGTAAAACATGATATTATATAAATGTATGATAATGTATGTATGTATGCATATACGTGTATCGACATTCATACATTGCACATCTAAATGTCTGTCATTCAGCCGAGTCGTAACTTGGAACTCCACAGCTTTTCCCGCTTCCAGGTGGCCGTTTGAAGCTTGTGGAAGAGGCGGACGGTCCACCCTTTCGCGTTTGTTCTGCCCAGGAGGCGGTCGAGTATGAACGCAGGACCTGGCTTTTGCGGTCAGAGTTGATGTGGCTGTGAAGAATGTGATTTGTGAAGAACGGAGTGACTTATGTGGTATGTTCAATTAGTAGCTGGTCAATTAGTAGTCAACATTTGAATTACTAGTTGATCACTGGTTTTATACACCACTGACCAGCCACCATGGTTGTGATTATGCACAGCCAGAAATATTCTCAGAATGACTACATAGGAGTTACATCATATAACATTGTACTATTGACATCTATTGACCAGTGAGCATGGATGATGAACATAAAAATTTGCTGATGGACATCGCTAGACGTGACTTGTTCGCTGCCACGAGGAAGAGAGCTGCAGCACGAGCCTTGAAGGTAAAGAGTGACCGAGCCTTGGAGCGAAGGCACGGACGGTGAGGGTTGGTCATGGTGAAGCTTCGCCCTCCAAGTGCATCAGATTAGCCCTTCAAGCTTCAAGTCACCACAGGCGACGGTAGGAGTGCCATGGAGTGCCCTAGTGAACGAACCTCACTTGACTAAGGTCGGGGCCTTATAACGTAATCCTTGCTATGATTCACGGGGTACCGTACTACTTTGCCATAAGCCGATTGCGGCATCAACCAGCAGCCGGTTGCAATGTCTATGTTTCAAACACAGTGATTTACAAAGGACGTATTCTGTGGCAGTCCTTTGGTATGCAAACATCGCATCGGAACATGGGCCCTTTGTAGTAAGTGAATCACGCGTAGATAGTGGATGTTCCATGTCTAAAATGCCCTTCAGGGTACGCAAGACTTGAGAGCAAGACTTGAGAATGATGGCCTGAAAGATCATTTTCATCGTCGGATATAGCTGTTTTTTGGGGAGACTGAGGGGGGGTCCTCTATCATTGGTCCCATGTTCTAATGAACCACATTTTTGTACAGTAACATATACTATACAATGAAATCTTTTCAATCACACATTGCATTCTATAAATGTTGGTTATTTTCTAATGAATAATGGCTTCCCAGGATGAATAGACCCCTGGTTGATAAACTAGGGGGGTTAACTAGGGGGGTTCCCATTTTAATGGAAACCAAGGCGTTTAGGGGATACCCCCTATTAATCAACCGGGGGTTTATTAATCCTGGGTAGCCATTACCATAGACTGTTATTGGTTTCACATTTTCTTTCACATGATTTCTGCAGCTTTCCTAAGGACAGGAAGCTCGAAAGCAAGGCGAATGGATGAGCCCTGGCCACACTGGGGGGACCATCGCTAGGGACCGCGGGCGATACCATGGGATTGCCCCTAAAGACCATGGAATTTATGGCACTAGACAAGGTCGAGATGATGTAGATAGACAGCTGGATAGATAGATGGACAGATAGATGGATAGATAGATGGATGCATAGTTGCATAGATAGTTGGATAGAGGTGAATACCTGGCGCGCGGTTGTGGATTTCTTAAAGCAAGTCTCAGGCACTTTTTTGAAGTTTCTGTTGGAGTGCTCAACTGTGGGTCATACATACATTCAATGATGTTTCCTAAGACCGGGTACCAGGAAGCTCTCCCCAAAAAAGGTCATTTTCATGAGGACACCAATGGATTGCAGGTGCATGTCAAGCGACGCCCCTCTTTGAACCTCTGCATAAGCGTCTTCTCCTGAGTTTTTAATTCTGTGTGCGATCCATTTGGCAAGCATTTGCAGCCAGGGCAACAGTGTTTGCATCGTACAAAAGGTTCATATTTCTATGACCTCCTGACATATCAGCATGTATTTCTTTTTGACGTGGTGTAGACTGGTGGCATGGGTTTGACACTACTCAGTTGATGGCTAGACCGACTGGAGAACCAGAAAGTCTTCTGTTTTGATAGACATGCACTTTTTTACGCAAAAGTACCAAAGTTTGATTTTCCCAAGTATTAACAAACGGTTGCTTGGTTGACAAATATTTGTCACAGGGCTTGAAACCGCCAACCAGAAGACTTTTGAATTCCTTCTTGAGTTGGAGAGAAGAGAACGTGCTTTCCGGTTTCCCTACGCAAGAAGCCACAGTATTGGAGTCGAAAACATGGGTACCACAAGGTTTACTTTTGCTACCGTGCGGCAAAAAGGCCCTGCTTGGTCTTTCGATGTTCCTTCCCTCCTTGGGATGGCCAGCAGACAGGATAACTTAGTCCATGAAGAATCCGTGACCAACGGTCAGGCGGAGTCTTTCCGGTCTTTTCAATGATGACATCATCTTTCTGGTCTTTCCGGAGTCAATGATGACATCATCCAAGAGTCAGAGTAGTCCAACAGATGAGTCTGTTATCAAAGAAGTGGCCCATGGAACTACCACTTAGGTGAATATCCAGGACTAGCGTGGCAACTTGGGGTAGTTACCATGGCCCCCCAAAGGCAGCCAGGGTGACAAGCTTGTAGATGACGTGGTTTTAACGAATGGCTGGTTTGCCAGGGCTGTTCTCGATGCTTTTTGATTATTATCTTGATCTATCATGTTCGATGGTTCTTTTAGGTGGTACCAGCTTACCAGCAACCACTGTTGACCAGCATCATCCCAATACAATCATTCAGAAACCCAATTCTCAAGGTTAGAAAACAGCTCGAATATTGGGGCAGGTGGTTGATTTGCTGGTGACCCTATGACAACATGTGGAGCACGGCTCAGGCATTGAAAGATGATGGTACCCTGGGACCAATCAAAAAGTACAGTGGATGGATGGATGGATGGGTGCATGGATGGATGGATGGATGGATGGATGGATGGATGGATGGATCAATCCATGTGCCCAAGAAAAAAATTCTTCGGGATCAGCAGAAAGGATGG
>VSDK01027146.1:217655-228324 GCA_009767595.1 Symbiodinium kawagutii | reverse complement strand
TGGATGGATGGATGGATGGATGGATGGATGGATGGATGGATGGATGGATGGATGGATGGATGGATGGATGGATCATTCCATATGCGTAGCCAAGAAAAATATTCTTCGGGATCAGCAGAAAGGATGTAGCCGGGATCAGAGCAATCTGCCTGCCGTTCCACTGTGCAGCGGTGACATTTCCTTATCGCTGGGTATAAGTGTGGCTGTCGTTTGGAGTATATCCAGTACACTATACGTCTATCTGAATACTATCTGTAAACTATTTGAATGCTGTGTGTGAATCTTTGGCCCACCTGCAGTGGAAAAAGGAAAGACCTACAACTTGGGACTGACGCCCACCACAAGCAAAGAACGTGAATCAGAATCAGTGGCTTCGAGTCTTCACTGCTTCGGAACAAATCACATTTAGGATCGGCTATGAATGATAATTTTGGGATTGGGCCAGACCGTCAACCACGAGTTTGCATTTTGCAGATGCTACCTCTCCATTCATGGCTGTCACGAGAGTAGAAACCAAGGAAGAGGAATACAAGACAAGGAAAAGTAAGTATTTCAATACTGGCAAGGAAGACAAACCGATCTAAAGAGAATCACCACGAAAAAAGGATTTTTTCTAAGTCTGGTGATTCTCTTTGGATCGATGCCGAGCACCGCAAGTTGCCCTAAGGAAGGTCCAGGAGTTTCTTCAAGATCATAAGTTTGACCTGGACAATGTGTGCCATGGCGTGGCGCTTGGGGCTGCTACACATCAACCTCTCAGAACATATATTGGTACATCCATCCATCCGTCCAGCGGTACCTAAAAACAAACGTATAAACTTTAGACACGAATATATGTATGAATATAAATATAGATAATATGTGAATAAGAGAAAGGCAAACACACCTCCATACACGTACACGTGCATCTAGATACATACCCTTGCAAGCCTGTACAGATTCATATACTGCATGTAGATACATATGCAAAGACATCCACGTACATACATATACATGCATGTACATGTTACGTGCATATACATGCATACACATGCATGTGGATGCAAATACATGTATGCAGGTGTGTCCCTCTATACATATCAATGCCTGCAAATGCATGCATCTGAGTAGACCTACATGACCTACATGGAGGTACACGCATGGTTGTACAGATGCGTGCACGGACGCATACATATCCTGGATGCGCATCCACACACAAGCGCATCGATGTAATTCACAGCTTTTAACGTCATCATTTTCGCATGCCCATATTTGCAGGGAGTAGGTATCACACCATTTCATTTCATGGCGGCTTAGATGGGTCCCAGATTCTTGAGATTAGCTGGTTCAGCTTCAACTTGTGATTCTGAGCCTAGGCATTGGTTGTTGGTTGTTGGTGATTGGCCGCTGGTAGATGCTCACAGGGCTAGCTGGAGAAGCGCCATATTTCAGAGCGGAACCTCTGAAACCAGGTAGATTCTCATTTGGAATGCTTGCTGATCATCATTTTTCTGTAGGAGAAATACTTCGCGAAACCATCCACCGAGGGCATGACCATTTCTGAAGCACTCTGAGCCAGTTCACCATTCACAGCTATTTACCAGTACCCAGCAGCCTCTTGGGATTTCGCACGTTCACGAATCTATGTTCAGAAGGTGCATTGATCATCCATTTTCACCAGCCGACACCGCGAGAACTCGTTGATGTAGGCCATTGGCTTCATGATGCTTCTTCCCATGGATAGAAACAAAATGCATTTCTTTAAATCAAGTGGCTCATCTTCATCAACTTGCTGAAAAAACGCAAAAACATGATTGAAGCATTTAAGATTTCAAAGCTTATTTGTTTAATCATTTCTTAAACAATATTTCAAAGCTTGTGAAAACAGCACCCTGCCACCACCGAGCCCAGGAACGCGCCCCGGCTTTCGTGCTTGGGTTTTTTGCGCTCGTACCCTTTGCACCAGGCCGCTAAAGAGCCGCTTGTCGACGGGGCGGTCCAAACTTGGTGCCCGTTGAAGGGCTGGTGGTTGGATTGGTTGATGGGTGGATTGGTTGATGAGGATCGATGCTTAATGCTGGTTGCCAGCGATTCACTTCAAGGATTGCTCATAATGGTTGACCATAGAAAAAATTAGCCCAACCCCCTTGTTAAGTCGGAAAGCTACACATTTTAGGGGGTGCCGGTGCCAGGTGGGGTTGATATTTGTGGGAGGATTCGTGGCTGAAAGATTTAGCAGTTTGGATTTGTGCCCATCTCTATTCATCGATGCTTGGCTGCGGGCATTATCGTCATCAAAGCTGGTTGGTGGTTTCAAGATATTTTCTCACTTTCTACCATGTCTGTGGATGATCGATTCTAAATGATTTTTTCATTGAGAATGCAGGCCGTTGCCGTCCAAGCAGAAAGGTCTCTATCCAATGGTGATAAATCGATGATTTGGATCCAACAGATTGATTTCGCTGGTAGCTGTTGCTGGGACCCAAGGTGTGCAGCATGACATACATTTGAGCCGCCCGGACCCATGGTCACCCTGGCAGGTCGTCGACAGGACGCATCATGCTGCATGTTCGCCAGTAACCCACAGCCATACGCAGCTGATTGACTCCTAACCCCTAGTGATTTGTTCAATTCGCCCCACCCTCATAGCATTTTGCCAGCTGAGAACGTAGTTGTTGATATGTTTTTGTATCATTGGCATCATTATCATCATCTAGTTCTGTGATGATATTTAGTCACCAACTTAGTACCCTTGGTATCATCATCACTGAATGCATCAACATCACTATCCATCTCAGTGTATCCATGCAGCTGGGACTTTTCTGGGTCCCAAGAAGGAATGGAACCATCATCCTTGGCCGCTATGATGGCCTTGCTCCTAAAACCTCTTGCTTATTACATGAAGGTCTCTGCGCAGATTCTTGGTTGCTTGGTCTATGACTTGGTTGGCTTGTTGTTTGCATTCATTCTTACTTGGTTTGTTTGGTTGGCCGCTTGGGGATTGGCATCTCCCCGGAATCTCCCCCATGTTGCGCTGATGGTGGAAGCTGATGGAGTTGTGACCTCAGTCGGAGTGTCCTTGTGTCCTTGATCGTTAAGGAAAAATTGGTCAATGATGATGTTGCTCATCAAATTTGGTGCGGATCGTGCTCAGAAAGACAGCTGGGGCAAACAGGCGAAATACTATGTCACTTGGCGCTGGTGGCATCAAGCTGGAGAACATCCATTTTTTGTGCAAGTGCATTTGCATGTATATTTTGTAATGTATGAATGTGTGCAAATATGCGGCTTTTGTTGAAACCCTGGTTGAGAATGAGGTCTCTGATTTTCTTGGGACCCCGGGTGTTTAGGGCTTGGGGTTTAAGGGGGAGGGCATTACGGAGACTATGACCAATGTAGTAGATAGGCATGACTGCATCCATGCCATGGATTGTTGCTATTGGATGCCACCCCTTCCCTGCCAACATCAACCATGATCAGCCGTTCATTGATTGCTCTTATTGCACATCAGTAGCCATTATCAGCCATTAACCATCGGGGGCTTATTTTCTTTGTTTTTTTTGCGATCTTTTTTTGTGGTCCGGGCTCGATTCGCCCATGGTCCATTGGGTTTTGGCTCGTGGCTTTCTGGCTATTGGCTCTTTGTTTTTAAGTAATTGGCTTTTGTCTTTTTTTGTTTTAGGTTCTTTTTTAGCTTTTGGCTTTTTTGCCTTTTGGCTTTTGGCTTTGGCTGTTTGGCTTGTGGTTTTTCGGCTTTCTGGTTTTCGGCTTTTTGCTTTCTGGCCTTTCGGTTTTTTACTGTTCACATTGTTTCATGTTTTACTACCGTATTGCGCCAAATGTATGTGCATTCTTTTTGGATATTATTCATCAATATTCTTATATGATTACATATATAGTTTGTTCTTATTTTGTTATCATTTCATTTTTTCACAGTAGTAGTTTTTCCTGTCTTTTTTATTTGTACTACAGCAAAAGCAAAAGCAGTAACAACAACAACAACAACAACAACAACAAGAACAAGAACAACAAGAAGAACAAGAACAAGAACAAGAACAAGAACAAGAACAAAAACAAAAACAAGAACAAGAACAAGAACAACAACAACAACAACAACAGCAACAACAACAACAACAACAACAACAACAACAACAACAGCGTTGACCAATATCGATGCTCGATTCAACCTCAAGTGTTTTGTGTCACGCCCCCACCTCCCTGCCTCCCGCTTTTAAAGAGGCCCACACCACAACAACAACAACAACAACAACAACAACAACAACAACAACAACAACAACAACAACAACAACAACAACAACAACAACAACAACAACAACAACAACAACCACCCATCAACCCGCAAAATCCTCAAAGCAGATGGTAACTACAAAAACCTTGAGCATACAAACATAAAGCACAAACCCGATGTCATGGACACATCAAGCGTAAAACCATGAACCTGAAATATCAACTTGAAATTTAAACTGATTCCGGACACATACCCTCATAAACATGAGCGGTACTTACCGCCATTTTGGCTCAAGGAAAATAAGAGCGTTGCTAATCTTTGATCATGGTAGCGGAGCGCTCGGTTAAGCTCCAGTGAATGTTTACCCTAGTTGGAACGTTGGGTAATTGGGCAAGGTTGGTTGGGATTTGGAGGATCCACCGTCTCCAAAGGATTTGGGGACAGCTGGGCAATTACTTGCGTGAGCTTGGATTTTCCAGGCAATTCCGGCAAAGGCTCCTGGATATTCGACCGCATCGGTCGGGTATCGGGTATCCTGACCCAGATCCAGAGCAGCAGTGATGGCTACTTTGGAGGAGGTAGTGCAGCAGGTCCAGAACTTGCAAGCTCAGTTGCAGGAGAGCCGGAGGAGAGAAGATGACTTGAACGCTCGAGTTCAGGTGCTTCAAGGCCAGGGTGCTATGCAGGCGACCTTGGAAGAGATGGTGAACGCAGGTCCAGAACTTGCAAGCTCAGTTGCAGGAGAGCCGGAGGAGAGAAGATGACTTGAACGCTCGAGTTCAGGTGCTTCAAGGCCAGGGTGCTATGCAGGCGACCTTGGAAGAGATGGTGAACCCCCAGCGGGCTATCTTGGACGCAACCAGGAAGCCAGAGAAGAAACTGACCTTGGTAGACAACAGAGGATTGGCCAAACCGAGCAACTACGACGGCACGGCGGACTTCCTTCAATGGAAGATCCGGCTGGAAGCGTTTGTTAGTTCGGTGCATGCCGACTTTGAGAAGGCAATGCAATGGGGTGAAGATGAGGCAGATCCCATCAGCGAAGCTTCCATGACGGCAGAGTTCGGTGCAACAAACCCAGCTCAAGAAGAGATCCCAGACTTAGCTGCGAAAGATGCTCAGCTATACGCTGTTCTCCAAACGCTATGTGAGAAAGAAGCTTTCACTTTGGTGAGAAGCGCAGGTAAAGGCCACGGCCTAGAAGCGTGGAGGAGACTGTGCAAGAGGTACGATCCGTCGACAGGCGGGAGACGGAGAGCGCTCTTGAAGAGCGTGCAGTCGCCCAACAAGGTTGGGAAAGTTGAGGAGCTCAGTGCAGCGGTTGAGAACTGGGAAGACCAGGTGAGGCAATACGAGAACCGTCGCAAGGCGGATGGAACCCGTCCAACGTTGGATGAAGACATCAAGATTAGTATCTTGGAGTCGATTTGTCCAGTGGAAGTTGAAAGACACCTTCAACTGAATCAAGCCCGGTTTGCGGACTACCAGGAGGTCCGTAAGGAACTCTCCACGTACTTGGAGACACGCATCGGTTTGAGGTTGAAAGCTGGTGCGCCATACAATCCTGACCCCAATGGTCCAGGTCCGATGGACATTGGAGCACTGGACAAGAAGGAAAAGAAGTGTCACAACTGCGGGAAGCTTGGGCACTTCAAAGCTGACTGTTGGGCACCTGGAGGTGGCAAAGCTTCCGCATCGTCGTCAAGGCCGAAAGGTGGGAAGTCGGGCAAAGGCGCACCCAAAGGCGCCAACAGCCAGGCTTCTCCAGGAGGAAAGAAAGGAAACACCAAAGGCAACAAAGGAGGTAAAGGTAGCGGCAAGCCATCGAAAGGTGGCGGCAAAGGAAAGAACAAAGGAAACAAAGGAAAAGGAAAAGCTATGGGGAATGTTGAAGGAGGAAAGGAAGAAGAAGGTGAAGATCAGGCCGGGAACTGGGAAGCAGGCGGCTGGGAAGATGGTGATTCTGGTTGGAATGACTGGAATGAAGGTGGCTTGGGCTCAAGCTTTGAGGGGAACTCCCTCTCTTTGGGTGCCCTCCACCGCGACCGCAGTCGCCGTGGTGGTAGTCGGGATAGGATGGGTCCGACACGCCGTTCCCGGGATGACTCGGATGGAGATGAGAATGAAGGACGGCCAGCTCGGACAGATCGTTCGGGTCGGTCGGATGATCGGTTGGACAACCGGTTGGTTGAGGCACTTCGGAACCTGCCAGTGGGAGGTGCGCATGGTCTCCATGACTCCGGGTCTGGTTCAGCTGGAGATGGAGCGGTGGACGTGCTGATGCGGTTGATTGAGGAGAACTATCGACTGCGAGATGAGCTGAGGACTCAGCAGCGCATGCCGGTGCGGGTGCCAAGCAAGTCACCACCACCCGCTCCTTCTCGCCGCAAGAAGGAAGATGAGAAGTGGAAGAAGGGTAAGATGGGTGGTGATGAGGATGAGAGGCCACCAAGGCCATCAAGGCGTGAGCGGTCGAGGTCTCGCGAGGAGCCGCGGGGAAAGGCCTCAGGAACTGGGAGAGGTTCCGTGAGCCCAGTGAGCGCGAGTTGGTGGACCGGACGGCCAAGTCAAAGGCATCAGCGAGGGCGCCATCCTCGAATGAGGGAAGTGCCCGGGTTCCACGTGGAAGCGTGGGAGAGCTGTTGAGCCGACGTGGCAGTGGTGGAGGTCGCTCTTCGGCTGAGTCAGCTGGAGGTGATGCCGATGAGCCGAGGTCGAAGAAGAAGGGCTTCGAGGAGAACAAGAAGACCGACGAGGACAAGAAGGCGGCGGTGAAGAAGAAGCCACGGGCGCCGAGTGCGCCGATCGACACCAGCACCACGAGACCAGCAGAACCGAAGCACCCACCGAAGGCCAGGTCGAGTTCTCCACCTCGGCAGATGAGAGGCCGGGGAAGCACCACGACGTCGTCGAGCTTGACGACTGGGGCGATCAACGCTCTGAGGAGCACGCTGTCGAACCAGTTGCTGCTGGAAGCCGACAAGGAGGATGACGAGGAGAAGAAGCGGGAGTTGGAACGCCAGCGGAAGGAGCTGAACGACCGCACTCCGAGGGCGTCAGTGCAGATCACCGAGGACAACATGCACGACCAGAGCTTCCACGACAGCAGGTACTACAGCGACATCGCACGTGGACGACCGCACCACCTGGCATGGAAGGACGAGAAGAACCGACGGCGAGCGATCCTTGAAAGGCGCAAGGGTGTGAAGGACAGGGCGCGAGAGCGTCTTGAGTTGGACAAAGAGTGGCACGATAAACACTATCGCGCCAACACTGGCCGAAAGAAAGAGGACGTCGACGCCTTGGGAGCGAAGATCGACACGGTGTTGATCGACGAGAGGCGAGACAGAAGCAAGGCCGTAGAAAAGCAGAAGGAAGCACACCCGCTGTCAAGGGCAAGCAAAGCCGACTTCCTCCAGTTTCCCCAGGATGAAGAAGAAGTCCTTGCAAAGCCATCTGAGAAGAAGAAGAAAGGACCCCGTGTGCGTGGCAAGGACTACTACGCGAGGAAGAATGCCGCGCGTCGTTCGAGGAAGAAGGCTGAGAAGGAGAAGGCCGCGGAAACGGTCAAGGACAGCGATGAGGAAGGTGAGGACTACGATGAAGACGAAGACGCCAAGAGTGGCGATGAGGCAGACGACGATGAGGGAGAGCCCCGAAGACGATGAGGGAGAGCCCGAGGAAGAAGAGGAAGAGCCTCCAGAGGAGGAACCTCCGAAGAAGAAGAAGAAAAGGAACTTGAATTCCTTTTGTGCTCTCCAGTCCTTCTGCGCTCCTTTGGGCGGTTCGCCTGGAGAGCGCCATGTGCTGGAAGAGAAGGATGGATGGCGACGCATTGAGGTCAACTTGGATACAGGTGCTGCAGCTACAGCCATCCCGGCTGACCTCGACCTGAAGGGTTATCATGTGTCGCCACCGCATGATGTCAGCTACAAGACGGCTTCAGCGGAAAGCCTTGCTGACGAAGGAGGTGTTGTGCTTAAGGGCACGGATGCGATGGGCATGGCGAAAGTGCTGGAAGGAAGGGTGACTGGAGTGCATCGCACTTTGGCGTCAGGTGCCAGGGTTGCACGTCACCACTACCTAGCACTGGGTGCCAAAGGTGGACAGCTGATCCCAAAGAACTCCGAGGCAGGAAGAGAGTATGCCGAGTTCATGAAGAAGATGTACAACAAGTACGAGTATCTCACACCCGTGAAGGTGCGGGATGGAATCTACTTGATGGATTTCTGGATTGCGCCAGGGAGCTCGGGAGGTTTTCCGGGGCATCCCGATCGGGTGTAAGTCCGGAACTTCAACCACGGGGTGAGGCATCTCCGGCCGGTTCGGTTGGAGAGGGCCAGAACGTCGATGGTGGAGCCGTTGACGAGAACCCAGGCGAAGATCCAGAAGAAGCAGGTGAGGTTGGAGAAGAGCAAAGGCAAGTGGTGGCAAAGAGGTCACCTGCGGATCCTACGGACAAAGAAATCCAAGAGCACAGAGCAGCGGGCCATGTGGTCCATCGCAGCTGGTGCATTCACTGCCAAAGGGCCCGAGTAACGGGTCCACGTCACAGGGTTGGTGAGCCGGCTGTAGAAGCTGAGGGTAGGATGCCGCATGTTTCACTAGATTATTTCTACCTTAATTCGGGGCAGGAAAGAGAAGCAGCTGAGGGCATTTTGCCTTGCTTAGTCGTTAGGTGTCACAAAACCGGTAGGTACTGGGCGAACGTAGTTCCTGCTAAAGGGCCGGATTTGTTTGCAGTAGAATGGTTGAAATCCTGTCTCAACGAAACAGGTCACAAAGAACTATGTCTGAAGAGCGACAACGAGCCGGCCATCCTCGCATTAAAGGACAAAGTCAAAGAAGAGTCGAAGATAAGCATTCACCTAGCTGAATCGCCCGTTGAGGATCATCAGGCGAACGGCTATGCTGAAGTGAGTGTAAGAGAAGTGAAGCGACAAGTTCGGGCTATTTTGTCCGATCTGCAAGAGCGATTGGGATTCGAGATCGAACCCAGTCATCCATGCATGATGTGGCTGCCACGCCACGCAGCTTACTTGCTGACGCGGTTCAGGATTGGAGCCGATGGGAAGACTCCATACGAGAGAACGTATGGGAAAGCTTGGCGAGTGCCACTTGTGAGCTTCGGTGAACATGTGCTGTTCAGACCGAGGGCTCCCAGAGATGGAAGAAGGCATGACTTGGAACCAAGAGTATCCATGGGAATGTTTGTGGGCACAGGATTGAGGAACACCGATGTCTACATCATGACGGCAAGAGGAATTGTGAAAGGTAGCACAATTACCCGCAGACCACCTGCGGATCAGTTCAAGTACGAAAATTGGAGTGAACTTCGTGGAGTTCCATGGAGACTTCAATCGCGCGAGCCAGGTCAGGTTCGTGTTGGCCTGCCCGTGGTGGTTGGACAATCGGCCAGGGTGCCAGCTGAAGGAAGAGGTGATTCCAAGGAACCTCTACGTAATGCAGAGCGACATCGACAAGTTTGGAAGTACTCCATTGTGCCCAGGATGTGAAGCGCAAATCTTGGGTACAGGTAGAAGATCCCACAATGCAGAATGCCGCTTCAGGATCCAAGCGGAGTTGATGAAGACAGAGGAAGGAAAGAAAAGGATTGATGCTGCAAAAGCTCGAGTGGAGGCTGCAAAGCGTCCCAAAGTTCCAAGGAACCAAGGAGGGGATGCTGAGGTTGTGGGTGAAGCAGCCAACGCACCTGCGTTGGTTGGCGCCCCAGAGCCTGATGCCGAAATGGCTTCGGGAGAAGCGGTTGGAGAGCCGTTGGAAAGAGTTGCTCCACGTGAGCTGGAAGAAAGAGAAGAGGAAAGACCTAGGCAAAGAAAGAAGCAGCATAAGTCTGGTGACAGCCAGGCAAAGAGAAAGCCAAGCGAAGATGCAGAAGATTTACATCATAGGTTAAGGCAAGAAGCCGAAGGAGGCATGGTTGCAGACTCAGATCAAGTGGTGGAAGTTGGTCCACTACCAGCAGCGGGCAGCAGAGAAGCTCAACCCGAGAGACCGGTCAATGCACAGCCGGGTGTTTCATCTGGCGGCGAAGACATGGCTCTCGGACATCTCTCTCTCTGCTTGTGTGCCGTGCTCAGGCAAGCGAGGAAGAAAGGAACGATGCGTGAGACGATCTCTGAGATTTTCTCACCGCCACGAGTTGCAGCTCAAGCTCAACTGATTGGGTTGCGACCAGGTTTCTCCATTGACTTGGAGACCAAACGCGAAGATGGAAGCTACTGGGACTTGAGTAAGGACAAGCATGTTGAAGAGCTATTCGCTATGTTGGAACAAGAAAAGCCAAAGTTGTTGGGAGGATCACCACCATGCGGTCCATTCTCTCAATTGCAGAACTTGGTTGATGCTGTCAATAAAGTGCCAGCTGAAGTGAGGAAGAAAAGGCTCGAAGAAGGAAAGAAACATCTGCGAACGTCTGTT
>VSDK01027146.1:175444-196215 GCA_009767595.1 Symbiodinium kawagutii | reverse complement strand
ACATACAGACATACAGACATACAGACATACAGACATACAGACATACAGACATACAGACATACAGACATACAGACATACAGACATACAGACATACAGACATACAGACATACAGACATACAGACATACATACATACATACATACATACATACAGACATACAGACATACAGACATACAGACATACAGACATACAGACATACAGACATACAGACATACATACATACATACATACATACATACATACATACATACATACATACATACACACATACACACATACACACATACAGACATACATACATGCATACATGCATACATGCATACATGCATACATGCATCCATACATGCATGCATACATACATACATGCATACATACATACATGCATGCATACATGCATGCATACATACATGCATACAGCATGCATACAGCATGCATGCATTCCCCCGTGGTGTGGTGGTGGGGTGGGGTTGGGTGGGGTTGGGTGGGGCTGGGTGGGTGGGGTGTTGGTAGTGTACAGGTAGTGTATAGGTAGTAGATAAGTAGTCTAAAGGGAGTTTACAAGTAGCATACCAACACCAAATACGTGGCGTACAGCTAGTTTATAGATGTTTGTAAGTAGTACGCCATCAGTGTGTATAGTTAGTAGAAGTAATAGATAAAGAGTTTATGATTGGTACATGGGCATAACATACATAATGTATATCTTGTAAATACGGGTAGTATATAGGTGGCGCACCGGTAGTATATCAGGAGTCCAGAGGTAGCATATTGGTAGTACATGGTAACACATAGGTAGTGAGTAGGTGGGTAGGTCCGGACATGCTGAGCGTATAAGATAATTGTAGTATAGAGCTAGTATATAAGTGTATGTGTAACAATTGGGTAGATAGGTGGGTACACGGATAGTATATAGATAGTACAAAAAAATATATAGGTAGTACATAAGTAGCAAACAAGTAGTATCTAAGTAGCATATACAGTAGGTAGTGCACGCAGTATGTAAAGCCCATCAGGTTGCAAATAGCGTGCGAACGGGAGGCCAAAGCTCTCAAATGCTGCGAATAGCATGTGAATGGGAGGCGCAACATACATAGCATACACAACGTGCAAGATCCGCATCGCCCATTGCAAAATTGCACACATCGCACACGTTACGCGGGCAACATACACTACATGCACACATTGTAAGATGAACCCGGCCGATGGTTTTAAACATGTTTGCTTTTTGTATGTTCGGTATGGTTGTGTATGGTCAGTTGATTAGCTGATATTTTTGGGATGGCTTATTGCCACCAAATTCAGTGTAGCTGTAGCTCCAAATTTGAGAACATCTGAAGACCAAGTGTGGTGGACAGGTCGGAAAAGCTGCTGGAAGTTTTAATTTCGTCCCACTGCAAGTGCGTGAGATCACGTGGTTAGAGCTGTGGCAGTTGGATATTTAGCTGTTTGCCAAGGCATCAAATGACTTGCTCTTCATGGTAAATTTAGTGGTTATTTTAGATGGATTTCCTGTCTCAGTGCGCAATTAACTTTGGACCACTTGGTTGGCAATAGTTTTGCTGGCTGTGGTGGGTGCCTGAATGGGTTCATGGCTGTTTGATGCTTTGATGTTTGGCACTCATTGTTCCAAACACGGGACTTTTCTGTTGGTACTGCCTCGATTATTTAAAGACAAAAAACATGGGCATCTCCATCATTGTTTTCCCAACTTTGATGGTTCCGTCATCATTGAACCATCAGTTCTGGTTCCCATTCAACAAGGTCATATCTTCGTGTTTTTGGACGGTCACGATTGCAGTATCATTGGCCTTGAGAAAACTTGGAACAGAGAACACATATGGGAACAATCACATCAAGGCCTCACATCGGAAACATGAAGAACCTATTCCAGGTAGGTAGCCATGCAGCCATGCACATGTCAGGTTTTACTGTTGCTGGTTGAAGGGGCAAGGCGATTGCAAGGTTTGCCATACTTGCGTATCGCCATGAACCACTGTCAAAACGCGCTTGCAATGTATCGCAAGCACCAGCAGGAGAAACTTTGCAACCATCCGCCATTGATGCCATTGGTCCGCCATTGGTCCCCCAGTGGTCCGCCATTGGTCCGCCATTGGTCCGCCATTGGTCCGCCATTGGCTTGTTTTCTTTGAAGTCGAACTCTTTGTGAAACTGACTGCGAAGAAAATCGATACGGCTAAGCCACTGCCATGGCGCCAGGCTGCTCTGGATGATTTCCTTGGCTCCAAGCTTACCAGAGCAATGATGGTATATAGGCATGGGGCAAAGGTGGGTAAGTAGATGTAAATTAGGTAGAACTTTAGGATGTAGAGCCGCGAAGCCGGCACCACATAGCGCAAGGTGATGTAAATTATCCAGGGTTTAAACATGTGTAAATTAAACATGTGACTGATGAATTCTGATGATTGATTATGTTTAATTGACATCACAGGCCTGAAGCATCTGGTTTTGAATGCGATGCATGCTGGTTGTAACGTTGTTGGTCGGGCATATGCTCTACCATGGTTGTGGCCAACATGTTTTTCTAGGCATATCTTCCATTGCAGTTGTTTTGTGTTGATCAATACGCATCATGAAATCACATTGACCAATACAATTCTCCAGATTTCAAACAAACGCATTTGCCATGATTGATGACTGTTCTTGATACAGCCATGCATCAAGCACGACTATCAGCCTTTCTGATTGACCACGGTTCACAATCTTAATTTTTCAGCTGTGTGGCATTCAGCTGTCAATAACCATCCATTGGTGTTGTCCAAACCCAAATGGATTGGGGTAGAAATGACATCCCCAACAATTTTTATCTTGAGATCTCCACTGCGTCAGGGTCACTGCCAGCATTTCTGGGTTTGCCCGAGGTGCCCATATTGCAAGAATCTGGGATCGAAAAAAACATGGATTGTCAGGGGCTTGTTGGTTCACTCGCTTCCCACTCATAAAAACATACTGGTTAGTGGATGTTAGCAGGGTTTATAGGGATTTTGTTATGGTCAATGGTGAAGCCACCAGGTGATTAGAGACCACGACTTGAGCCTTTCTAAGGCTTGAGGTACCAGCGGGTCGGACTTGCCGACCTCACAGGTCTGCCCTTTCGCGGCTCGGGGAGATGGCGCAGTGCCACCAGCGTGGCTCGCCGTTTAGAGGTGCCGCAGGGGCTTGATCAGTATTCAATCCCTGGTTATTGGCCATTAATAATAGTTGATGATTAATTCAAACCCTAGTTGATTATTTCATCAACTAATCCATTATTGGCCAATAATCATAGTTAATGATTGTTGGTATTCAATGGTTTATTATTGGCCATTAACTGGCTATGGGTCAAGCAGTTAACCAACCAACTAATGGGTGATAACCACCAACAATAATAAGGGAAACAATGGTTAATGATAGGGGAACCAGGGGTACTGGGTTTTGACCCACAGCCAACTATTGTCAACCAACAATCAACCATTGATTCAACTATCTTGGAGCTGGTCTATGAACCAAGCAACTGAATTCAGTCCCCATTGGTTCAACCAACCATCATGAATCAACAAGCAACAGCCATTACGTATACTCAAGTAATACGAAAAATCACTAGTTTGAACCAAGATTCACTATTAGCTAGTTATTGTTAGCCCATCATCTATTTGGTGATTCGAGCTGTGCATTCGTGACCCTCGAGCTGTTGATTAGCGTTTGGCTGATATGCGAATCATTCGTCGGCGGATTGAATTTTGGAGTTTTTCAACAACAAAAACTACGGTCTATGATTAGTGGTTCATTGATACTGCAAGGGTGGTTGAGAAAGGTAATATCTGATTAATAAGTTGTGTTGACCAAAAAAAACTTTTGATAGTAAACCAAAGCGTTACAATCAATTAATGGTTGCCGATAGTTCATCTTGGTTTAGTCAAGTGTGCTTAATCATTAATCATGACTGTTCTCTAGTTCTGATACGGATTACGCCCACTATTCCTTGATGGCAAACAACGAGAATAATCTATGGCCTGTGAAGATTCCCATTATGACTATTCTTGGTTTTCAACTACCCTTTGGCAATCTAACATAGCAACAGATAATCCATCATTTTTAGATATTTTAGCTTTTGGGAGGGGCTGCTTTGAATTGTTTGATTATCAGAGGGATATTCATCGCGAAGAAGAATTCACCCCTGTCAAGTATCAGTCCTGATAGAGTTTGCAACCTTGCAGGAAGTGTTTTCCATGGGAATCTACCAGGGAGTGTCAAATTGACTGTTCGCCCCGACATCGATGGCTTGTAACCAGCAACCAACCGTGGTTGCCTCCCAAGAGCATGCCTCACCATTCATCGTTAAGACTTCGCTGGAGATCCGCTGGTAACAGAAAAACCCACCGCTGAGATGGCTCATCCCTGGTGTTTCTAATGAACTTTGTCTATGGGTCAATATTAACCAACCAATCATAGGGGAGATTCACCAACAAAACTATAGGGAAAACACTAGCTAATGATAGGGGGACCAGGGGTCCGGGTTTTTGACACACAGCCATTTTCCAGACCTACTGATTCCTGCTGCGAAGGATTCCAAAGCATCAGAACATCAGGTTGTGCTGATTTGATCGAATGATTTTCCCGGCACAGAGAGTGGGATAGTCCCGATAAGTATTGCGATAGCGTGAATGATGCCATCATGAGCTGAGTGCGATGACCGCCATGCTGATGGCGACACTTCAGCAGCACGGTGATAATTCGAAACCAACCCCTGTTTTATGTTCACTGCAAAGGAATCAGCGCTGCGCTGAAGGTGAAGTTCTGCAGCTTTGCCTTCGACTTCTCTGAATGGCCCCAGTCGTAG
Organism: Symbiodinium kawagutii; assembly: GCA_009767595.1. Lineage (NCBI taxonomy): Eukaryota > Dinophyceae > Suessiales > Symbiodiniaceae > Symbiodinium > Symbiodinium kawagutii. The sequence goes on along the minus strand of VSDK01027146.1, from coordinate 191,379 downwards.
TTCACCCGCAATGCCTGCGACTGAATTGTTATCACAGTTATGCACGCAAAGAGTGTGGATCATCAAGCTTTACCAGAGTGAAGTATTTACATTGTGCGACTTGGGCGAACTGGATTCAGTCTGGGAAGTGGTACAGCTTTGGGTTTCCTTGGGCTCCTTGCCTTTCAGCATCGAGCACACGGATTTGACAGATCAGCCTCATCAACCAGCTATACACACTAGAATGGATGGATGAATATTTTCTGTTTTTTTGGATATCCACAATCTATAATGATCATTATCATAAATGGATCGTGGATCCTCATAATTCCCTGCTAGACAGAAGCTAGGGCTCATTTTTCAGTGATTTGGGGATATGAGGAAAACATGATTTTTTCAGACCCCCTGCCGATCCCCAGCCAGAAAGATTTATGCTTCCGGTGATTTGGGGGTCGTGACCCACGACGTGCCACCGAAACACGTTTCGGAATCACAGGGATCGGCGCGCGCTGATCGCTTGCAGTAGCATTGGGTTTTTACAGGATTTTTCTATGGTTTTTCTAATGGTTGTAGGAGTTTCCTATGGTTTTATAGGGTGTTTATCGGGATTTTCCATGGTTTTTCTATGATTTTATAGGGTGTTTATAGGTTTGTTGTATGTTTTTTAATGGTTTTGTGCGTCTTTTTGTTTAAAAGGGTGTTCTTATGGTTTATATGGTCTTATAAGGTTTTAGAGTTTATATCGGGTCGTTATAGGGTTTGTAAAAGATCTTTATAAGGATTTTCTATTCTTAACTATGGTTAGCAATGATAAATAGAAGGGGAGAATCACCAACCACGATAGTTAAGCAACAATTATATGGGTGTTTCTTAAAAATAGGGAACCCTAAAGCTATGGTTGGTTTGTTTCTACAAATGGCCTAAAAGGGATGATTTGGGGGTACCCTATTTTGAGAAACCTCCATTTTTTCTATAGTACTGCATGGTTTATTCGTAGGTGATGGTTTCCTACAGTGATGGTGAACAAACCTAGTGGTTGTTTCCTATACTGTAGTTAGTGTTTATTGTTCACAGTCACAATGCTGTAACCAATGCAACCAATCGCTGGCACAATCATGCCACGAACCATTACTACCCATTGTTGCCTATTGTTTATTGTCAATTCGCTCATGATCATAGTTGCTCAGTGTTTATTGTCAACCAGCAAGTTTCGATCAGCATTAAGCATGAACCAATAGCCATCATCGACAGTTCATCCGCCTTCAACCAACCAATCCCGACCACAGCCGTCGCCACACTGCGGTCTCAGGGCTGGCGAATGATATCCGAAGGGTGAATCTATGGCTCCTTTATTTATTCCCCTGAAAAAGGGTGTAGTACAGAATAGTACAGATAGGTAACTACCATAGTGGGTGGCTTAAATACCGGGTGCTCGTACAGTGGAGAACTGTGGTGCGCTTCGAAATGCGCTTCGAAATGCAATATCCTTTAAGCTTTCCTTTTGGGCAAACTTATTGACCAATAAAAGTGGATTCCCTACCAAAACAAAGCAGCTCCTGTGGTGCAAGGCCAGCTCCAGCTGCCACCAAGTCAATTTTTCTTCGAGCCGTATTTTGTGGACCAAGCATTCCTCAAAGATGTGTTGTCAAACATGGTGACTTCATGTGTTTAGATGCTGCAAAATGATTCATTGAGGATTGAGGGGTCAAAAGCAGATGTTGAAGCTCTCGATGCTTAGCAGAGTGGCCAGGGCAAGAAAAACACAACTGGATTTGACGGTTCGGAGTCTAAGTCTGGCGAAAGGATGCCAGGGGCAGCCGTGGGCAGCCATGGGCAGTCAGAAAGTTCACTGTTTCGTATCATGTATTAATTGATGAGGTACGTATAGGTACGTAGGTCAATGACGCCCAGGTCGTGGTTGATCATGAGCAGATCTTGCTCTGGGGCCATGTTCCCGAAGCCATGACCAGAGCCATGACCAGCTAGTCATTGGTTACCCCAGCCAGCCATCCGCAGGGCGGTGCCTGGTGCCGTCCCAAAGAGTTGACTCAGTGATATCAACTGTACGATGGTAGCTGTCAATGGCCCAGAAAGATTCCCAACATTTCATATCTCCCGAGTTGGGTCAAGCAGTTCACCAATTTCATGGGGGAGAATGACCAACCATCGCCATAGGGAAAACGAGCTGGTTAATGATGGGGAAGGCAGGGGTACAGGGTTTTGACCCATTGCCATACTGCAACAAGATGGTTTCTGAAACCAGCTTACCAAGAATTCATCTATTTCTGAGGCCGCCAACAAGTCTGCAACCAGCATCTTCCAGGCTAGCAGATCAAGGACACTGCAGAGTCCAATCAACCCTTCCTCCTACTACTGACCTATACTAACTTCCCCAAATAAAAAGCAACACCTAGGGGGCTTGGTATTAGGAAGTGATGGTTCATGTTTCTCTTTCATGCCGACTTCGAAACTGAGCCGCTCAACCGCCGTCAAAGATAAAATGAATGTGCTTTCGGATCAGCGGTCTGCGGTGGAACTTTAATTTTCAGCTGCCGCCGTCGTGTCGCCTATCGCCCTGTTGCGATGTCGTCTTGTGAACAGCGGGTGTTTCTCAGCCACAGCTGTTTCTCAGCCACAGCTGTTTGCTGAATTGAGCACTTGCAGCCACAACTGTTTGCTAAATTGAAGCGCGTCTGTTTAAATCTCCACATCAAACGTACCTTGAATTAACATGAAATATCTGTTATTTGACCAGTACTTGTGTGGATTATTGAAGGTATACCAATCAGAAGCTGTTGTTGAAGAGTCACTGGATGTTTCATATCCTGATCATTGCATTCACTACAGTTGACCTGTAAAATTCCGGATCGAACCCCACCAGTTCCGAGAAGTGGTTTGAGCAGTTCTCAATGAAAGGTGGTTTCTCAAAATCGGGGTATCCCCGGTTATCATCCAGTTTAGAAACCATTTGGGGGTTTTATCAGAATTGCGGACCCAAAACTGGTTGGTTTATTACTAAACGTGGCTTACAAAAGGATGATTAGGGGGTACCTCTATTCTGGGAAACTACCATTTATAATAGTAAACCATCCACAGCTTTGGTGTCCCTTATTCTGTGAAACCAAATCAGTGTTGCCAGAAGCTTGTGAAATCACTCAACAGGAGAAAGTCGTGCCGCCATGGAACTCAAATCTGAAACGCACTGTTGGAAGAACCATGGATTGCCCCATATATGTATCTATGTTTGTGTATTTCTCAATACATAACGAGAAGTATATGTAACATGTATTCAACTGTGTGTATAGATCTAAAGATGCATGCATGATGCACATATATGTATGCTGATGTACGTCTATGTACTTGTCAGTCGTTTCATGTAATATGGACATCCATGGATACAGATGCACAGACACAAATGACATAAACGCGGCAAGAACTCCGTGAAAAAAAATGCACCGTACCAGTTAATTATGTAGGACCAAGCAGCCACTAGAAACAGACATGGCTGGTAGCCAGCGACCATAGTTCTATAATGAGCACAGTCTATTATCTGATTAACAATATACTATGCTACATGGACACGAGCCATATGCAATTTATATACTTACGCAGCCACGCTCTTCATGTCCAAGCATTGTCTGCGACATCGGAAATTTGAATTCATCTCGATGGAAGTGAGACGTCCATGTGCAAGACCTCACAAAAGCTCCATGTTCCGAAAACATCAGAAAACCATGAGCTGCCAGAATGAGTGGCCTGTTTCTGCTCCATGTTGCTAGCCATCTTACGTTTTTCTTGGTTGGGCAGGCCCCTTATTTGCACAAAGGTTGAACAACTGACTGAGCAGAGATGGGTTCAGTGTAGCCGTTGGCCGTCGGGGTTCTGTTGGGTTCACAGCAGTTGCAGATTTCAGCCTGGTGCCTTTGGTGATATAAGTCACTATAAGTCATCAGCTTGGTTTTTTTGGCCCAGCAACGGCCAACGTTGTGAAAAGCTGGTTGATCATGAAGAGTTCACTTTCGCTGTTGGCTAAGAATCGCCAGGGTCGTTCATAGCTGGTTCTCTGGTTCATGTCACTGTCAAATCATTCAAACTCAGGTGATTTAGGGTGATTCAGGGTGATTTCGCTGGTGATTTCGCTGGTGATTTCGTGGGCTAGGTGAGGGCATGGCGATTTTTGATGATTTGTGGGCACCCCTATGACTTGAGAAACTCCCATATATATTTTTTTGATGATATATTTGCGCATATTTGCGTCACACATGTGTACATATACAACCATACACCAATAGGTATATATATATATATGTATATCATCATATACTCATACATGTGTACATATATATATGTATATATATTTATATAGTGGTTTCTCAAAATAGGGTACCCCAAAAATGGTTGGTTTGTTATATATGATTAATAACTATAGATGATTTGGGGGTACCCCTATTTTGAGAAACACCCGTATATATATATATATATATTTTTTTTTTTGATGATATATATATATATATATTTACACATATACATATATATACCCGTATACAATTCGGTTTGATATCGAAATGGATGGCAACTTGTGAGGTCCTTGCGCTGGCGCCGGGTTGCGAAGAGCAGGTCGAAGTACGAGATTCCAGCGATGCGATGTTGGGTCGCAGGGTATTGATACGTGAGTTGACGGGTTAGTTGATGGGTTACCCAGGTTAGGTTGGATGACCGCCAACTAGATGTTTAGTAGGTTGGTAGTTGTTACCCAGGTTAGGTTGGATGACCGCCAGCTAGATGTTAGTTGGTAGTTGATAGGTTCGTTGATGGATATTTAGTTGACTAACTACGCAATATTTAGTTGGTAGGATGATTCGCTTTTGCGGAAGGTGAATATGATTTAGTTGATGAAGCCACTAATGGCAGGAAGTTTGACAACACTTGGCAGGTTGGTCAACTTACTCCCCGTCCCCAGCCCGAGGGTGTATGCAATAAGGCTATGGGCCACGGGCCCCAGTACCGCTGCCAGTTCACATCCCAAGCATCGATGTGACCGCGATTTTGGATGGTTGGTATTGACCCATCCCCATGCACTTTCTGATACCAGTTAATCATTTACGTCGAGGTCAAAGTTGTCGCAAAGAGCTTGACGTGCTAGGACATTCGAACATCAACAACACCAAAAGTATTGACCATCATCAATTGTCAGCGTAAATAAACAGCTGATTAAAACGAGTTGCAGTTGATGATGGTCAATGATCAGGATACAATTGAGCTCCTCATCAATGCTGTTCTGGGCCCAATTACAAGCCTCACAGACTCACTGGTTGAACTCCAGATCTTTGACCCACTAGCCAAGAAACTAGCTCAGCCGGGAGAGCATAGGACCCGTAACCTCAAGATCATAGGCTCAAGACTCACTATGGGTGTTCTTGCTCCGCGGTACAGACAACCCAAAAGTGCTCTTGATCAGAACTTGAATTTCATTTTACTCAATTGGAATAGAAGTCAAAGTAAAAATGAATATAATGATTGTTATTTATAATTCTAATATCTAATATCAATAATAGGAATTTATTACTCAATAGGATTTGTAATGCTTTGTATGCTTCTGTGGCGGCCTTTTCAATTCTCCATGAGTGCAAGGATAGCCCATGTTGGGTGTGGCCTTCACGACCCGTCGCTGTCTTTGACGCCACGACTGCAATGTGCAAGCGTCGGATCAGAGCTGTCCACGGCGAATCGCCACGCCAGAGCGTCAAAACTGCCACAGCTAAGGCTTGCAACTCCCCTTGAGGTGTGCCCAAGCGGTCTGGACATCACATGACATCACTGGCCCAGTATCGAAGCAGTTGGTGTTGAGATGTGTTGAGGCTGTTGCCCGTTTTGACTTGGCTCACGGCTGGACACAACGCGCGCTTCCAGCGTGCTGTGCAGAGGGGACTCTTCCGGGCGGTGGTGGTTTGGATCAGCCGAAGGTCCTGTGATGAGTTTGCATTGGTCAAGAAGATCGCGATAGGGGAGAACTCTGGTGAATTCAAAATATGTTATAATTAACAGGGTGCCTAGTTCCCTGCCAAGTGGGATATGGTTTGACTACCGTAAGTAGTAAGCACTAACAGACTTGGTTTCAAGTCTGGTAAGCACAGACATTCAAATCTCCTTGCCGCCACGGCACTACTGCCGCACCAGTGAGGTGATCAACAACGATCGAGGTTGGGAAGTGCCGGATCGGAGCAGCATGCTATTGAAACATATGAAAACATATGGCGAGCTGGGTCAATATTAACCAACCAATTTCATGGGGGATAATGACCAACAATAAGGGAAACGATGGTTAATGATAGGGGAACACAGCCATATTAGAAGCATTTAACAAATACCTCTCTGGTAGGAGAGTCGGGCAGGCCGCGGCAATGAGGTTTAAATGTATGATAGCGGCTAGATATGACAAGCATCGGTTCATCCACAGTGGCTACTAAGATTTCAATCGGGGCAATAGCGGCTGGTTAAACGGAACATGTTAATAGTATTTGGTGGGGGTTGTGAATGCCGAATAAGGGTTTATTGTTTTTTCAATAGTGGTTAGTACGCGTTGATGCTTCTGAGAATGAACCATTGTGATTGGATGCCGAGTGGTTCCCTACATATTCAGAAGCGAAAGTATGGTTACTGTTACTTTCTTCCAGCCAACAACACTTGACTTTAAAACTCAAGTTGCACAGTATGCATGTCCATACATGTTGTACGCCCAAGAAGTCAAGGTTTCTCCTTTCCGGCTGTGATTTGGTGATGAATGGCACCCCATGTGCTTCCACATCTGAGACAATTGGCAGTTCAACGGACAAAACAGATTGAATCTACGAGATGTCATCGTGATGGAGGTGCCCCCAGCCACTCAAGTTTCGATCGCTGATAGAACTTTGGGGAATAAGCATTGAAATGGGGTAAACCCTAAGCTCGTGTTTGATCTTGGCTTTGGGGAAATAGCCAAGGATTGTTTAAAAATCAACCGAAGCCTTCAGACTTGACCAAGATTTTCGGTTGAAGCAACGCAGACAGCAGATCTGTTTCGTTTGGGAACTGACGCAGAGTATGTTGGCAACCTAGAAATTATCAAGCCAACAGCTTGACACTGGAGATGAAGGGATCATTAGTGGCTGCTGGCTGTAGCAGTAGCAGTTTCTGGCAGACATGTCATGTCAGTTCAAGATCAAAGCAGCACCTGAGTCACCTAAAATTGATTTATACATGAAATGTTGGCAGTTCTTCAATCAGCCAGCAGCCGAGTTATTTCAGGCAGGTTGCTTGGAGTTTGATATGTTTGAGGCTGTGTGTTTGACTCGTCACTCCTCCTGAAATTAGTTGGAGTCATATCCTCACTATTGCTTAGGTATACCATTCACTTTGACGGGTGATCAGCCATGGTTAGTTAGCCATGTGAATCGGTTGCGCTTTTTGTGGCTTGAGATCCCCGAACTTCTGCTCCAAAATGCCCGCACTGGGCCCTAGTCCCCACCAACCGACATGTACCTGTTCTAATTGTTCTTGGTAACACCCTTGCCATCATTTGCAATCCCGGTTTGTAGAAGTCCCATCGTCAAAGCATTTCTGGCAAAGCTGTGCCCTTAGTCTGCTAGCACTTTTAAAGTGGACGTTAGCACCATCAATCAACCAGTAGCCGGTAGTTTTGTCAGTTACTGGTTCCTGGTACTAAATGCTTGTGACTGATCCTTGCCACAGGGCCCCGGGTCCAGAGTCGTGTGTGAAGTAAAGTGCAGAAAAAACAGCAGCTGGGAGGCTGTTCAAGCGATGATTCTGTGTTCTCTGTGGAAATTGTATGTGGTTGCTCCTATTATTGCTTTTGTTGTTCTTGTTGTTCTTGTTGTTGTTGTTGTTGTTGTTGTTGTTGTTCTTGTTGTTGTTGTTGTTGTTGTTGTTGGTTGTTGGTTGTTGGTTGTTGGTTGTTGGTTGTTGGTTGTTGGTTGTTGGTTGTTGGTTGTTGGTTGTTGGTTGTTGGTTGTTGTTGTTGTTGTTGTTGTTGTTGGTTGTTGTTGTTTGTTGTTGTTGTTTTTTGTTGTTGTTGTTGTTGTTGTTGTTGTTCTTGTTCTTGTTCTTGTTGCTGCCTCTTCTAGTTCTTGTCATCAGTTTTCATTTAGTAGCACTATTTGCTTGTTGTGACTTCTAGCAATGGTTGTATCAAGACGTTGAAGTTCGCTTTTCCCTCTCATTAGCTCTGGTAGTGGAAGCCATGACTTTCGAGTTATCTTCTTTGATGGACAAACCGAGAAAGATAGTTGAGTTTCCAGCTCCAACATCACAAGAGGCATCAACATTCTGTTCAGAAACCAAGGCGCCTGGGTTTTTTTGACCCATGGCGATTATTTATGGCTTCCTTACTGGCGAAGGGTTTACAGGGTTTACACGGGCTTTTGTTGCATATTGACGTCAGAGGATAACGATCAGCGCAGGTAGATCATACCCGCTCACTATGGAAAGCCAGATTTATGAACCTTCAATCCTCGCAGTGGAGTGGAGGTTTCAAGGTGTTCGCTGGTGAGCTTACATGTGTGTGGGATCTTCGTTTTGCATGGCTGGCTTGGCGCTTTGAGTACATGTACTTGTCCTTCAAATACCTTCCGCACTGTAGACGCAACATAACCAGCAAAATGTTGATTGCAGGGAGCATCCAGGTAGCTATAAGGCTCGGGATATTACAAATGATGCTCGGGCCAAACCCATCGTTTTCTCCTGGGATGTCGCAGGGTAGCTCGAGGAGGCTTGACAAGACATGAAGAACAATTCTGACATCTTGATATCAATGAGCATGGAGTCTTTGTTGGACCAGCCCTTTTTCACGCCAGATGCAGATGGTTCTGATGATTCTTGATGAGCCTGGTGGGGGCAATCTAAGTTTTTCGAAGACCTCAATTGAATCTGGCCATCAATGGCCGTACCCGGAAGCCCACCCATAGTGAATGTGGTTGGTTGATAGCAAGGCCAATTCCACATCAAGAACTGTTCCGACAATTCCATAGATTCGGCATGTTGTAGTGGTTGGTTTTCCTGTATCTGCCGGTCACACTTGTATTGATAGCTGTGATGTCTGTGGCCCTTTGGAATGACTTCTACAGCTGTTGCCACCAGCTGGGATTATGGTCGAAATCATGCACTCGTTGTGAGTTTCTCCCTTCCAGGTGTCTGGGTAGTCGCCGAATTGGTTCCTTGTAACAATGTGGGACACATCGCCGCTCTCACACCAGTATACAGTCAGTGGACCAGCCCAAATTGATTGCCGAGGCACGCAGCCCCTGACATTTTGTGTGGTCTTTTGCCTTCAACTTTGACGAACAGGACATGAAAACATCTGTGGAACATACGCTGTTGTGAGTTTTGTTGGCCTGGGTCTCCAACATCAATATGACTATTTCACCGCATGCTCCGCTCAGATATCTGGGCATGTTGAAAATTCACTCTAATTATCTCCAATTGGGATGATGATGTAGGAGATGATCATGTCATCATAACAAAATCATCTATTCATCCAATTATCATGTACTGTAGATGATATGGCTGGCATTGTGCGAAGATGCGGTTGAAATGAGGGTATCATAGGCTAAGAGGATCTACCAACCCCACGGGATGGCACCACCGCCGGGATGCCGCCGTGGTTCACTGGCTCTGAGCTGAACACCGGGAGAACGGCGAGATCCGCGGTGAAGGTTGAGGCCCCGTGGGCTGCTGAACTCGCAGGTTGACCCATCAAAGCATCATCAAACCATTCCGTCGTGGATTTCGGTAGATCTATTTATAGTAAGTTGCAAGATATAGAATCTGGGTTTTTGAATTACTTGCAACTTAATATAGCTGGTATTCTCCAACTTCAGGATCTCTTTTCCGTCAAACCATCATCCTTGGCAGATTCCGCATGGTTGCTCCTGCAGTGGTACTGGCGGCTCCAGTGCAGCTGGTGGGGTCTCTATCAACCATGGCGATACCCGGTGGAAACTACCAAATTATTGTTTATTGAAAGGACACCACCGGTCCGGAATAACCACAATTCATTGGAAAAAGATTTTTTTCAAATCTTTGTTCTTAGACTGGTTGGTCTCCTGCCAATGACGATGACTACGAGGAATCTATCTTTTTGTGTCTTGCATTATTCCATGACGCTGACTGTCAAAAGATGGCACAAGTATATTCCTTTGCGTCGAAGTCAGGCTCGACTATTGTTGGCTTGGATTGTTCAGAGCTGAACGAACTACTGTAGATGCCACAAGTATAATTCTTAATTAAAGGTGTTTGAACGTTAATCCCTCCAATTTCCGCGGTTCCTTTGCCGAAAGATTGGTATCACACCATGATTCCCAGAGCTATCCCATAGCTATGGGTGAATCACCGTGGGACACCCACTGCACGCGTGCACACACACAAACACACACACGCACACGCGCTCAACAGGTGGATTGCATCTCATGTACCATCATTGAGCCTTGCCTATTGTGAAGTACGATTTACTGTGCATTTAGTACAATGCACTGGGCATGAACTGTCATATGAGTCATATGCCAAGATGTACTTTTTCGCCAACTTTTATTTGTCTTTGTCAACTATCAAATGCTGGTCATTGGATGTCGGTCTAAAACATGATCGCAACTTGGGTTTTGATTTTTTCAGGGAGGTACCATCATGTAACCAGATAACCTTGCTTTTTTTTTGCTATATTCCGGATTATTGGTGGTTGTTTTCGGCAGTGCAGTTGGTAAATATATGAACCATCAGTGAGCCATTGTCAATAATTAGTCATTTAGCTAGACAGTAACCATCACCGATCCAGCTTGTTCACCTTGGGCTGGCCATCGTGAATCATTGAAAAAGCATCATTCATCTCACACAATTGAACATTTCTGTATGGACCTTGATGTGTTGTTGGTAATCATTGCTGACTATCGTCATATAAATGCCGGCCAACTGTTGTTGGTTATTGGCTGTCGGTTGGGAGGGAGCTAAGGAGCCAGGGGTACCCGTTTAGCCCTTTAAAGGGCCTTTAAAGGAGGAGCTGAAGCTACCAGAAGGGCTCTAACCAAATGGTAGCTTATTATCATTGTTGTTCCAACTATTGATCGTTGATTTCTGATCATGGTAAACTAACCTGACAACTGACAACGGATATTCACATTTTTTGTTTGAAGGAACATCCTGGCAAATCAGTTATAAATGGTGGTTTATTGATTCACTGATCGGATTGAATAACAAATCACCTTTCACCGGCTGATCATCACCCGCTTAGCCGCTGCTTACCACAGGTTCACCCTTGTCTTGGTTCGCCCCTATCATGTGTAGTTGGTGACTAAACGTTCTTGTGCGTATTCTTATGCTTATTGAGCATTTCAGAGTCATTGGATTCATTGATAGCTTCCTAACCAACATATAGACTGTGAAATATGCTCTTCAGCATTTTTCGCCATTGATCGAACTTCGGTGCGCAGGTGCAGCCATGGTTCCCGCCATCACGCCGGGTTGCCCAACTGGCGGCTTGAACTGGTTCCCATGCTGTGAAAACGAACTGCAAACATGAGCATAAGTATGGTTTCGAGCAGGGTTTCAACAATATAATCACTGTGCTAAATTCTAGATACTGATTATCGAGCTAAATATGCTTTTGTTTCAACCAGCAAAATCATTGCCAGCCAATATTCAAAGGTCCATTAACCAGCGAAAAAAGGAACACAACCTATAAAAACCCTTGTGAAACCATAGAAAAACCATCAAATCAAAAGATCATGTTTTATTTTCTTATAACTTCTTTTTTTATCTCAAAGTTGTTCAACTCACCGCTGTTTTCTGAGCAAATTCGCGTTCCGGTTCCGGAACCCGCGCCCCTTTTCGCTTCGCTTCGGTGCCGCCGTTTGTTTCATCCGGTTCGCACCCAGGTATCGCAGCACCCGTGGCGGAGCCACGGGCCTGAGCTTCGAACAAGCGGTCTTCGAAGGCTCAGATGGATCGTTGTGGTGAACCATGCTGAACCAACAACGCTTCCGCGGTGATTGTTCAGGATTAGCCAATTACTAATAGTAGTAGTTGATTAGCATGGGTTAGCCAATGATAAATAGTTAGCCAATTATAAATAGTATTCAATAGTTGATTAGCCCATTATCAATTGTTCATAGTAGTTGATTAGCGAATTATTAATAGTTCATAGTTGACTTAGTACTTGACTGATACTTAGATGATTGAATTATTTGGTGATGAATTCAATTGATTATAGCTTGAATGATTGTAATAGCATGTAAGAGCTAAAGGGTACACCAGGTTATTACATAGAATGAGAATGCCGTTCTAATGGTTGACGGTTGATCCTATGCAATATTGTTGTGTTGGAACCCATAAAACATCAACAGCAACCGAAACGGCACATATTTGTGAACCATTTTTTGACATGATATTGTAATTGTCAACCAAATGTTTTTATGGGTTTATTTGATTCCACCAATTGTTGTCCGGCCTGTTGGCAAAGTCGTAGCAATACACGGTTTTTAAGATGGCATCACTTTTAATCAGAAGCATACCAGTGCTTGGCCATTTTGGTTTGACCATGTTGGTGGATTGTGCTGCTTCTGATATAATATAGAATATAAATAAAGCGCGGTAAACTTGTGATTTGCAAGTTGCTGATCATTGACATGTATGATACGAGCAGGAACATCAACTATGAAGCAATGTTGGTTTGGAACCTGCGAAAGTAACCAATATCAAACGACTATCCACGGCAGTGACCTAGCATCATGCTCGATTGCTGCATTCACCCTGCCTAAGCATGATTTACAATTTTGCTCCCTTATAACCCCGCAGTAGTAAGCTGGTATAATCCCAGGAGATTAGTCACTAGCATGACCACTCTGAACCATCAAACAGATCATGCACTCATGTTGGGCAGGATATCTGGAAGCCACATGGGGTGCCCGGTGCCGCGTTGCTGGCGCCAGGCCTTGCGCCGGATGGAGGTTTGATGGCTTAGAGCTCAGTGAGGTGGCGAACAGAATTGTTGGAATGGTGATGAGATGGGAAAAAATATGGCTGATGATTGGTTTATGATGGTTAACTGATCAATCAATGGTGAACTGATGATCAATCAATTAGCCATTATGATCACCGATAATTGATGGTTAATTAATTCATGATGGTTAGTTAGATCATTATGGCTGATCAATTTCAATCAATGGCGAGCTGATGATTGGTTCATGATGGTTTACGAATTGTGATCACCGTGAACCAGAAACTATGGCCAACCAATGGTGAACTGATGATTAGTCAATGATCCCGTGATGGTTGTTTGATGGTACTGCAATCAACATCAATCAATGGTGAACTGACGGTCAGTTCTGGCTAGCTCATGACTGACTGATGGTCATTTGCGTTTGTTTGGACAGCAGTTAGATGGTTACGTGACAGTCAGTCCACTGGTGAATCTCGATTGATCTATGGCTAGTTGATTGTTGGTGAGGGTTCGAGATGGCTGATCATGGTTGATGATGGATGGTGCCGTTTAGTCAAAACATGGTCAATGGTGGTCCATATTTTGGGGGTGGTTCGCATTTTGGGTGGATTAGGAATTGATATGATATCATTGTGGGCTAATGATGCTATAGTAATTGTGTATCAAACATGATGTCCGTTCTTGATGCTTAAATGGTCACTACGAATTGCTGTTGGAGAATGATTGGAGCTGTTGACCAATATGCAACCATTCACTCATGGCTAACATTTATGGTTGCAACTCATTGTCAAGAAATTGGTGACTGATGGGCGATCAGTGACGAGGGGTTATTCTCTGTTACTAGATGGTAAATGGTTGCTGAATAGTAGTCCGCACTGATGGCTAACAATTCGTAATGATGCTGCAAAAATGGTAGAATCAAGGTGGTTCAACCAGGGTCAGTATGGTTAACCAGCCAGCGGTTGCTAATGCTCAATGATGGCCTGTAGTGTTAAATCAAAATTGCCAATACCTGTTCGTAAGGCTCAAAACTGGCTGCTAGCTTGTGGAGGATGATTCGCCGCACTTGCCAAGGATATGCAATCCGCACTATGAAGGTTCCACTGGTGATGTCGACCAACCACTGGTGATTGAAACATCCTACCAGTGCCACTATGAAGTTTCCTGTCTATGTTGGTGATTGTTGTTGTAATGTTCGCCAGTGGCATATTGGTATATTAAAAACCAGTTACCAGTGCCCAGTGTTGTTCGCCAACCACTGGTAGGGTTCGTTGAACATCTCCCGAGTGCAAGGTCCGGCGCGTCGTCCGGTCGCAGTCCGCTGTCCTTGCCGCCGAGGTACCTGAGACGGTGCCAGATGTCTCGACGACATACAAAAGCACCTGGGCCAACTGGACAGGTTCGTGGATCATTTGATGGCTGGTCATTGGTTGGAAATGATAGAAATCAAACTTAGTTCTATCAATGATCAATCAGGCTTTTTATCAATGCTGAATCAAAGTTAATCAATGATGGATCAAAGTCAATCAATGATGGATCAAGGTAAAGCAATTATGAATCCAGGTAAAGCAATGATGAATAATGTTTGTTTGTTTTTCTTGTTTTTCTTGATGGTACTGAATGATAGTGACACAAATATCACGGTAATGCCATGAGTTGTGATTAGTTGATAACAATGGTTCAAACTGGTTGATCATAGTTAGCACTGGTTCCTATTTTTTCTTGGATATGCCAAGTATACAGTACAAATGGATGGCAAACGGTTCATCGAAGGTGAGTACTGTATTGGTTGATCGTGGTGCTTTAATGATGATCATGAATGATCCTTACACAAAGGTTGAAGATGGAAAAGAACATGGTCATTGTGTGTTGCTGCTTGATGATAGCCAACGGCATGTTCCATGAATCTTAATCCGGATACGGATACATATTGTTTAATTATGCTCAAGAATTAGTGGCCAACAGTGGATGCATGGTTCACAACGGGTAAAGACAATCAAAGGGGAGTGATAATGGCCGTTTGATTGACAGTGGCGAACGATGATTGATAAGTGCTATATAATGATGGTTTTCATGATTGATACTGGTCAGTCATTGTTGATGGTGGTCGATCACGGTTGATAGCGCATATAGTATCAATCAATAATGAACCAATTGTTGACAATGGCGAATGCTACTTTAAGTATGGCTGAGCGTTTATAATATATCAGCAATGAACAGTTGAGGTTAATGATAGTAGTCAATTAAGCTGTGGTTCATAATGGCCAACTGAAAGTGGTTACAGCAATTATGCATTTCTCTCGAAAACCAGGCTACAGTTGGCCGTCATGGAATACTTGCGGGTATATTGATGCCGGGAGGTTGTGTGCAATGTATCTCTCATAGATAGTCTTCTACAAAACTTCACACTACTTGATTGGCTTAGGGGTAAATCAGATATGGATCAATCGAAAAAAAGCAATCATAAACAAAAGTTTATTGATTAGAAGATTGGCTTAAGTTTGATAAATCGAAAAAAAAACCATGCCATGATTTGAAGCGGCTCAAACGCCTTGGTCCCAGGTTGGTCCAAGTTGAAGTTTCATGAGTTGGCCTTTGAGGCGCGGGGGTTCGGGAAGCCAACACTCCGACGCAAGGCCTCAGAGGCATCTCCAAGTGTTCTGCACCCTTCAAGGGACGACCACTGGTTGTCCATTGGCTTCGGGGAAAAGACAACTGATTCACTGATTCTACCAGATTCTACTGCTATGATTGGTTATTCTACCAGATTCCTGGTTGAATCCCCTATGAATAAGGGGTAGAATAGCAGAATTGTTGTGGCTCTAACAGATAAGGCAACTGGTTGGTTTCCCTATGAAAGAGTCATGGTCTGTGGGAACATTTTGGTCATTGACCATACCCATGCATTGGCCCATCAAGAAGTCGATTGGACGAGAACGATTGGTTCTCAACTTGGTCTATGGTGGTAGGGAAA